>CM062527.1:43983333-44583333 GCA_031439595.1 Pterocarpus santalinus
TAGCATATATATATAGTCAAAGTAGCTCAATGAATAGTAATCATCTCAATAGTGCGGAACAATTGTATCAGAATAGTAAATATTCAGAATAATTGTATTAGAGCAATTAGTAATTGTATCAGAATAGTATGTTCAAGATATTGGAAATATTATCAGAGCACTACCAAAGCAAAATTTATATCAGAGTAGAATGTTTAGTGCAGTATAAATGTATCAATCTGATGGATCAACTTAAAGTAATGTTAATAATCTTAGAGTAAGCATTATATCAAAGAAAATACAATGAAATTTAGCAAAAGATATAATAACTTGAGATAAATCATAATGTGATATAATCCATTCAGTAGTGACAGTAATTATAATTGAAAATTATAAGAAATGTTCCTAGTAAGTAAAAATGATGACAAAAAAATTTAAAACTCCTAATTATAAATGGATGAAATATGTGAATGCAGCAGCAAAAAATATCTTCTAGTTCCTACCTCCCCCTAGATACGTGCTCTTCCTTAGTTAAAACTTTTCTTCAATCTTCTCTGCCTTTGACATCATCAAAACAAAATAATGATACAGGATCATAGAAAGACCATCACTGATTGCCTTTCCCTTTCTAAAGAGCCTTAAAAATCTACAACATGAGGTTCCCCATTTTATCCATCCTTCTTTCTAGATTACATTGATTGGCCATTAGTGTGTGTTGATTGAACAGAACCAAGTCCAATTGTATTTTTGAAGGTTTCAGAAAAGCTTTTGCATTTGATGGAGCTCTAGGAGGTAGGATAGTAGTATGTTGGCTTTGGCTTGTTGACGACTTAGCAGGCTCAGAATGAGCTAGAGTTGTTGTTTAGTCGAATTGAGGTCCAGAAATTAGCAACAATAAGGTATGAGCAGTAGTTAAGGTAATAGGAATTTCTTGGGAGGCTGTGGCTTGATTAGGCATTGGAGTTGTTGGAAGAGCAGCATCAGCTTTAGAAACAGTGATTGCATCTTCAAATTTTGTCACCAGAGCAAGTGTCCTTTTTGGCTTTGTTCTTTCTAGTATAGGCTTAGCAATCTTAACCATGGATTTTCCTTGGTTCAAAGACACCAATGGCAAGGGTGTAAGTTGAGTTGCAAGTTGGTCTGTTGTTTGCTCTTGATGCTCTGAGGGTATAACAACCCTTAGAATATCTCAGAAGGTGGATTTGCTTTGTCAATGACCACAACTTATTGATCCACTTCTAGAGATATTGAGCAGCTCCTTTGTTCTAAAGCACCAACACTAGCAGCCATATTTTTTTGCTTTTGCAACCATGCCTCTTCTCTAAACTTGTTCTCAACAGCTTCTTTCTTGGCTCTTCTCAAAGTTGAAGGAGTGAAGTCTCTAGATGGTTTAATAGGGCCCTTTTTTAGCTTCTTCTTCCCCTTGCATTTGTATTCAGGGTCTTCATCTTCATCTGAAGTCTCTGCTTCAGTTTGTTGTTTTGTTTGAGCTAGAAGGAGCGGTTCCCTAATCATAATACCCCTTTCAATGGGTCTGGAGACTCTAGTTGCAGGGTTAGCAGTAGGAGCATTTTTCTAGATAGAAAAATCTTTCTTCTTCTTGTCCTTCTTTTTCTCTTCCTTTTCTTTTTCTTTCTTTTTCTCTTTCTCTTTCTCCTTCTCCTTTTCAGGAGCTTGTGGCTTCAATCCCAGTTTTGAGAAAGTCTTCAAGGTAGTTGTAGGCCATTTGTTGTCAACCTTGTGTCCACTAGTAAGAAGCTGGGCTCTTGTGAGGACACGAGTGAGAAACATGCCATAAGGGAGTGTCGCATGTCTCTTGTAACACCCTACTAATTTAATGTTATGCTTAAATCATAGCATGAAATTAAATAGACTGTGTTACCATGTTAATATTCTGCTTACCTTTTATAATTTGTATGACATCTTGTTTCTTTTTTTTTTTTTTTGTAAACAGACGAAACGGCGCGCTGCTATATAATGAGCGTAACGAAATTTAACAAAATACCACAAAAGGTAAGAATAAATAAAATAATATCAACTATATATGTGCATATATATATATGAAGCCATTGCTTCAGTTTATGTATAGAATTTCAAAACAGGATACATAAGTGAGGTCGGCATACCAAAAAGACATACGGCCCGTATCAGTCAAAATGATCCTCTGGGTCCTTAGAGGACATTTCAAAGCTACTGCTAGTCCTGCTACTAAGTCTATGACCCAAAGCTATGTGCTGTCAAAAGAGGGTCATGCTGTACAACATCTCCTGCGACTAACCTACTCCGTCAGATAGCTGTTGGCCATGCTAGGCCCGGCTGGAGAGTAATCTGTATTGGGTCCCGAGGAGGAAGAAGGTGATGAACCAGTGGCCTTAGAAGGGTCACTCTCAGAGCTGAGCGGCATATCTGGAACCACCTGCGGGGGTGACTCTGGTGCAGGGTCAGCAGGAGCTGCATGTGCTGCAGGTGCAGGAGGAGCTGGAGGTGGGCGCGCCATGTGTAGTGGGATGGCAACATACGGAGTAGCAGGATCGAAAGCGGGATGAAATAGAGGGACGACAAAGTTCCTATTACTAAATAGGTAAAGGCAGAAGTGGTAGGAACCGGCTATAAACAGGGAATCTATGACAGGATCGTGGTGAAGCTACAGATCTGGGATCTCAATGAAGAGGGTGGCCATGGAGTCCATCGCCAGTGTCTGAGAATAATGCGGAAATACAAAAGCGAGGTGAGAATTTAAGGAAATTCTCAGTAGGGTTCACGTCTGATGTTTAACTGACGTCACATTCATTCTTAATTGCCTTGGGGTTTTATTTAATTATAAAAATATGTGTTCAAACTGAACTATCCATTTTAATGAGTTTAAGAAAACCTTTAGTCCAAGGCAAGGTTCAGTTTTACTTTAGACGACATAAGAAACAGAATAGACTACTAATAATGATACACAGAATAATAAACAGAATAAATGAACAAATGGCAGTAAATAAACATAATAGACAACTGCAAACATCTTGATATAACTATTCCATGTAATCATGCAAACTTATTCTTGAACCTTCCTTCATAAACTTTTCCATTACTTTTCATCATTTTCCATCGCTTGGTCCCCTGGGAGTTCTTGGCCATTTTAGACTCCTGGGTAATAGTCTGCTTTTCAGGATCGAGCTTGTTCCTATACAAGAATGCCGGGTTTGCTTTCCCTGACCTTCCCACCAATCTATTCCCCTTAACTTTAATCTGGGGCTGGCCCAAGTATCATGGAACTTCATCATCACATATTTCTTATGTTCCTCATAACATATCTTTCATAACTTTCTTGATAATGCACACGTAACAACATGTATTTCATAATTCATGCATAGATTTTACCGAAATTTTGGCAGTATAACGAAATGTGTCCGCTTCTCTATAAATAGTGCCAGTACATCAGAACACCAATTTCTCATAGAGGTCACAATTTTGCATTCATAATTCAACATTGAACTCGTAGAAACATTAATCTCATTAAGGCAGAGTTACTGCCTTAGCATAATCCTTCAACCCGATTTTTGTAAATCAAGCCATAATTTCTATTTAACTCATTTGAACCTCAATTTTGGATATGTTAAAGTGTTATGTGTCTTATTTCTAACCTCTTTGGTCCCATCTAATTTTGATGAGTGTAGCTCAAGTTGTTTAGGTTTTATCCCGGCCTACCCAGTGGCTGGCCAAAATCAGACACCTAAAAGTAAAAATCCATTAAAAAATTGAAAACTAATTCAAATCATCCGAAATTGGTCTCATATTAAAGCTAACAGACAAAATTTTATTTACAAAAAGTTCCATTCCATTTGACTTAGTAGGGCTCGAGTTGTAAGCCCCGAAATCTGACCTTCCTGAATTGCCCGGTTTGGACATAGGGCAACTTTCTTGGATCACTGGGAGCAAACGGGACTTTATCAAATTCTAAAATTTTTATGGGACATTCTCCTATCTGTAACCTTTCTAATTTCATTCATTTCCAAGTAGTATAGGGCGAGTTCTACCCTGAACAACCTAGTCTCCCTAGAATCAAAGTCAAAAACCTAGGTCGAAATTCAAAAATTCATATCTTTGTCAATATTAATCCAATGGCCTTATATGATATATGTATGGAAAGCCCTAGATGTCTAGTTTCATATAAAAATAGTTTCATCAAATTTAATCGATAGTAGGTGGAGCCGTACACTCTGCCGTACGGACTGCCGAGGGTTTTAGGTTTTCCAGCTTCTCAGCTCTTCCTATTTTCATCGTTTCTTGCTTCCAATTCGGTTTTAACCTCACAAACAGCCAATAAACCAGCCATATATCATCATAATCTTTCAATCAATACATCAAAGATTGACAAAATAAGCCACCACCAGCCATCCAAGATCAGAGAATCAAGGCAAGAATAAAACCCCTACCTCTTGTTATGTTGTGATTTGGCTTGATTTTGGAACTTGAATGAATAAAACTTGGTTGGTCTTGATGGTTTAATGGAGTTGGGTGGATGGAGAGAAGAAGAAGAGAGCTGAAATAAGGGAAGAAAGTAACGTAGAAATGGGCTGAATGGAAAGAAGAGAATTGTGTTATAAAAGCCTTAAAGTTGGTAGTTGAAATGAAGGGTTGTGATTGGTTCAAAATGCAAGGCCCAACTCTCCTTGTTTTTGTGGCCAAAGTGGCGCCACTTTTAGGAGTTAAGTGGCTGAGGAAGTGGCTGAGTTCTCAGCCACTTAAAGTAGGGTTAATGAGTTGAAATTCTATTGGTTCGAATCTAATAGTTTAAAATACCGTAATCTTACCGATTTCCTTTAAATCGGTAAATCGGTTTCAAGAAAATTTTTATGAAATCTTCTGTACTTCTAACTTAATTCTCTCATATCTAAATTCAATTAATTGCTAATCAATTGATTCTAAACAATTATTAAGCCGAATTTTAATTAATCTCAATTATTCGATAAAAACCGAACAATTGATCAAAAAACGATAAGAAAATTTTGGTGGATGTTACATCTTTTCCTTTCAGTGTTGATAGCAAAAAGAATGAAGTCTAGGATTCACCTTACCAAGTTGATCTTTCTCCTTGTCATCAGCCAAAACATGACCGTTTGGTCCACCTCTATCATCATATCTATGTTACCAGTCCTTGGCAGCATAGTGTGTTAGATAACTAAATAAACAACTCTGATAGTAGTAAGAAGATAAGAGGTGCAAATGTCCCTTAAATGCATATCTTGTTTTCCAGTGTGGAATTCAACAACATCCTCCTCTGAAGGTTCAAGTTCTTGCCACCAAGTTCTTGCCACCATCTTTCTCTCGCTCTGTACAGAATACCTTCATGGGGAGTATTTGTGATTTGAGAAATATTAGAAGGTAGAACCTATATCTCAAAGCTTTCAACGATGCTTCTAAAAGAGGTGTTGTCTTTATCTGTAGGAACAAGGGTGCTATAGAAAGTAGGAACTAGTCCTGTATATATGTCTTCTAAAATCTTTAGAAAGTCATTCCACCCTTGGAACTCGAAGACCTCGAATACCTTAGGAAGAGTTATGAAGTTTTCTAAGTAGAAACTCCTCCTTCTAGCTATGAGTCTGATGAAGAAATTTCTATGGAAATTTGTTTGCATATCTTCATCATAAAAAATGTATGGAACACTATAGCCACCCTTTCTAGACATGTTGATGTGCAAAGGCAGAGGTTTCACCAAAACAAAGGGAATATGTTTGGGGAGAGAGGTGAAAAAAGAATGGAAAGTTTGAAGCTTTGAAGATTAAAAATGAATGGTTTTGAACAGTCATAGAGTTCTTTGTAACTTGTGGGAGAGAAAGAGTTTAAGAGTGAGAAGTGATTTGATGGTTAATGAAAATAACCAAGAGTTAAAGAGATATGAATGGTTTCAAGGCCACAACGACATTGTTTAAGGGTGAGTGAGGCTTTTGGTTTTCCCGCTTCATGTGGAGATAGCAACATGGCATAATAGGAAGTTGGTAAATTGTCTTATGTCTTAAAATATTTACAACTCTTCTTATTCAAGTTTCTAACCAGATACTTGCGTTATCCTTCTAATGAAAAGCTTCATTTTGAACTCATGATCTAAACCATCTTCTAAATCAGTCGTTCTAAACCCATCTTTCTGAATCTTTCTGAATAAAGGCTAAACTCATATTCCTCAACTAATCTTCATAGCTGTCTGATTTCATCTATTTGAACCCTTTTTCATTGTATCCTTTTGAACTCATTCTGAAATGTAACACCCTTTATTATATAAGCCATGCTCGAGTCATGAAGTTATATTAAAGGGGTGTCACTGTGGTAAGAAAGCTTTAAAATATGGAAAATATAATAAATGGCCCTTTAACTACACACTTTATTACTACCTAATAGTTCATAGGCTTTGTATATTTGATACATAGGGGATAAAATAATTACAATTTTAAAAGAAATTGTGATTAACATAATACACAGAACGTGCTTTCGATTAGTCACTAGCTAGCTCCAATAGTCACTTGGTCTGGTTTGCACCCGAGTCTTCCTTAGAAAATGTTCTAGTACTCTATCTCGCACTTGATTTTCAACTGAGGTGCTGGAATGTTTACGGAAAAGAAAAAAAAGACAAGCAGGCAGTGAGAACCTAAGGTTCTCAGGAGGTAAACATGAATTATTCTCATACAGTGCCATCATAAACATTCCAGTCGCTTCGGTTTATTATGAAAATATGAGCACTTATATGCAAATGATGGTTCAAGTTTAAGTGGAAAACATCTTTCTCGAAGCAGGTTATGTTTTAACAACCACTTGCCATATTATATGACAAACATAGAAATATGTATGGTGCAGTATGCTTCAACAAAAATCTTAATAACATTATGACTTAATGGGATAATTGAAGATGCACATAAAGATGCTTGTACTTGTCTGTATGCAAGTGCACTTGACTTAATTCATATCTTTCTTTAACTTGCAACTTGATCTTGCTCTTTTCTGTACTTGGTCCCATGGAGGTGAATGGCCTCTCTCACCCCTGGGTAATAGCCTGCTTTTCAGGTCCGAGCTCGTACCTATACATGAGTGACGGGTTTACTTTCCCCGACCCTCACACCAGTCTATTCCTCTTAAATCTGGTCGAGGGCTGGCCCAAGTCTTATACAGTACCACTCTGGCCCACGCTAGCTGGGTCTATGCCATGCCTCACGTGGTAGCTTGGTATGTCCCTCTTGCAAGTTCTTAATATCCTTTCCTTTCCATATCTTATCATGCACGCGGATGCTTTGAGTATTAATGGATATGTCTCTTACCTTACTTCTCATATCATATTCTAATTATGCTTGCATGCATAACGTACATGAACATGACATAGAAATATAAATATATTCAAGGCATAATCACCCATAGCATAAGTTCTCATAAATTCCTACCGAAAATTCGGCAACATAACGGATCGAGTCTGCTTTCCCGTGAATAGTACCAGGCTACCAATACAATCAATTAAGTATGCAATTCAATGTAAAATAGCAAGTTACAGCAACATTATTCATCATATGGTATGTCAAAATCAACAGAAATATCAACAAAGTTTTCTGCTCACTCTACCCTCTTCTGCCCGAAATTTTTAAAATCCACCCTTACTCCTATTCAACTCATTTAGACCTGAATTTTGGATATGTCATAGCTGTATGTGTCTAGTTTCCAACCTTTTTAGTCCCATCTCATTTTGATTTGTATAACTCAAGTTATTTAAGTTTTACCTCAGCCTGTCCTGTAACTAGCTAGAATTACACACTTAAAATTAAAAATTCACTAAAAATCGAAAACCAATCCAAATCATATGAAATTGGTATCATATTAAAGATAAAAGGACAAGATTTCATATGAAATAAGTTTCATTTCATTTTCATTTGTACATTTTGAGATATGAGCCCCATAACTTGACCTTGCTGGACTACCCTGTTCCAGTCTGGTTTGAGCTTAAGGTGAATTCATTGATGTACTGGGAATAATTGGCAACGAATCTGACTTTGAAATTTTTACGGGATGTTCCCTAATATGTCATATTTCAAACAATGTTTGGTTCACTCAATTTAGAGTTGTCTAGGGTAAGTTACACCTTTCCCAACTCATACTGCCCTGATGAGAATTTAGATTTCTAGGTCAAACTTCAAAAATTCATAACTAATTCTATACTAATCCAATGGCCTTATATTTTATATGTGCGGAAAGCCCTGGATGTCTATTTTCATATAAACATGGATTCATCAAATTTAAATGGTTGTAGGTGCCGTACACTCCGCTGTATGGACTGTTGAGGGAAAAACCCTAATAGCATCTTGAATTCTTCTTGAATTCATGTTTTCCTTAAATCAATCCATCCAATCTTCAATTCAAACTCATATATACCCCTTAAACCAACCTTAATTCATCATCATCACTCAAGATAACATTAGAATCATAGATGAACAAGGGACCCTGGGCAGCCCCAATTCAAAGAAAAGAAGGAGAAAGTTGAGATTCCTACCTTGGTGGTGTGAAATCTTTGATGGAACTTGATCTTAGAGTGAAGTTAATGATAGGGGCTTGAGCTTGGGGATGAGAGGAAGAGGAAGAAGATGAAGGAAAGTAGGAAAATAAAGGCTGGCTTGCACCTCTTGTGGGGAGGCCGAAAATGACAAGGAGAGAAGGAAAGAAAGGTGAAGATTATTGGAAGCAAGATGCATGATGATTAGTGGATTTCACTTCATCATCCAATTTTGCTTAGCTTCCCTCCCTCAATGGTTGATCAAGGCGCCACATGAGGGGGTGGTTTGGCTAAATCCTAGCCATTAATCTTAGGGTATTCATAGAAAATTTTCTATTGGTTCGGTTTCGACAGTTTAAAATACTGAAATCTTACCGATTTCTCTTCAAATCGGTAAAACGGTTTTAGAAAAGTCCTATGAGGTTTCCTATGGTTCTAATCTAATTCCATCAAGTCTAATCTTTCTAGATCATATTTAATTGGCTTTAAGTGAATGCTTAATCGAATCCTAATTAATCCCAATTATTCGATGAAAATCGAACAACTAGGTAAAAAACGATAAAAATCCGGTGGAGGTGAGGCCAAGTTTCTCCACTATCTTGAGCAATACTTGGCGCCACTCATATGTGGTAGGGGTGGCTGAATTTCAGCCACTTAATGAGGGTTTCCAGTAGAAAATTCTGCTGGTTTGGTCCTAGCGGTTTAAAATACCGAATCTTCGCCGATTTTCTTCAAATCGGCAAAACTTTACTAAATGACTCTGAGAGAATTTCTATATCTCTATTCTAACCGTTCCTAAGCTTAATCCCTCTAATTAACATCTAATTAACTTCTAATTAACCCTACTTAGTCAATAAGATCGAATAAATTGCTTGTTAACATGAAATAATCATTTTTTGCAAATTCGGAACTTTTCTATTTTCTATTTTCCATAACCAATGACATTTCTATAATTTTGAGCAAGTCCAAGGGCACCCCATGTCATTTCACACCAGACTACCTCCATGGCCTAATCGATAGAGATTTAAACTTCTATGGTTTCACCCCGTGATTCTGCTTCGTTTAAAATCCTATTTTGCTAATTCTACCGATGTGGGGATATAAAGGTCATTTTATGAAAAGTTCTAAGGTTATTGTGGAAATATACACTTGGGGTTAAAGTACAATTTCTAAAACTTTTGGGCAAGATTGCTATTAACAAAAGTTGATAAAGGCACTTTTGTCATTTCTTAATTTTTAGCATATGGAAGTGCCATATTTTTAACAGCAGTGTTATGCTACCCTATATTTCTGAATGTGAGGATTGTCGGGGTATATCACTGCCTGAGAAATTCCCACACTGCCTAAGAGAAATAATTGAAAGTTTCTATTATACTCCACTTAAGAAAGTGGGGGATGTTACAGTTGTCTTTTCTGATTTATGATTTCTAAACTGTTTTGAATTAATCTTTCTGAATAGGTAGTGAGTGCTATTATTTGAGAGTTCTTCTTTAGAAGGCAAATCACTTGTATGTAGCAATCTCAGCTTCAAGCTCTTGCTTGAGATGGGGTATGCAATATGAATGCATGCTTAGAAATTGGTCATGTTCAAAAGGTTTTTTATGTAATAGAAACAATCTTCAACTAAGGGTTTGTTAAAATATCAGCAATTTGATTTTCTATATTGACAAGACTTAGCTCAACATCTCTTTTTTGAACATGATCTCTTATTAAATGATGCTTAATATCTATATGCCTAGATCTAGAATGCTGAATAGGATTTTTGGCAAGATTAATAGCACTTGTATTATCATACAAGTTAGGAATCTTGAAATACCTCAAGTTAAAATATTCCAATTGATGCTTTATCCATAGAAATTGACTTTGAAATTTTTACGGGATGTTCCCTAATATACTCTACTGGTTTGGTCCTAGCGGTTTAAAATACCGAATCTTCGCCGATTTTCTTCAAATCGGCAAAACTTTACTAAATTACTCTGAGAGAATTTCTATATCTCTATTCTAATTGTTCCTAAGCCTAATCCCTCTAATTAACATCTAATTAACTTCTAATTAACCCTACTTAGTCAATAAGATCGAATAAATTGCTTGTTAACGTGAAATAATTATTTTTATAAATTCGGAGCTTTTCTATTTTCTATTTTCTATTTTCTATAGCTAATGGCATTTCTGTAATTTTGAGCAAGTCCAGGGGCACCCCATGTCATTTCACACCAGACTGCCTTCATGGCCCAATCGATAGAGATTTAAACTTCTGCGGTTTCATCCTGTGATTCTGCTTCGTTTAAAGCCCCATTTTGCTAATTCTACTGATGTGGGGACATAAAGATCATTTTATGAAAAGTTCTAGGGTTATTGTGGAAATATTCACTTGGGGTTAAAGTACAATTTCTAAAACTTTTGGGCAAGATTACAATTAACAAAAGTTGACACGGACACTTTTGTCATTTCTTAATTTTTAGCATATGGCAGTGCCATATTTTTATCGGCAGTGTTATGCTACCCTATATTTCTGAGTGTGAGGATTGTCGAGGTATACCACTGCCTGAGAAAATCTCATACTACCTAAGAGAAATAATTAAAAGTTTCTATTATACTCCACTTAAGAAAGTGGAGGATGTTACATTTTACCCTCCTTAAAAGAATTTTATCCCCAAAATTCCATGGCTAAGAATGGTTGAGGAGAAATCTCTTATTCTACAGAGGCACTCCTTCTTGCAGTGTTACTTGCTGATAGCTATGAGGTACTATCTCAATGAGTGCAAAGGATCCATAAGAAATATGTTGGTGCCTGGGTTTGTCTAGTTTTTATGACGCCCTGAACCAGCATCCAATTTATTGTAGACTTTTTTTTTTCATCTTCTTTGTTTTTGTGCCCAACTACTTTGCTTAGTAGTAGCCATTAAACTTTTTGTTGTGCGTACTCAAGACTCCAAATATCGATTCATGAAGATTCACGGTTTTAAAGACTACCAGCTGTCATCATGTTCGATGTCAGCATGTCATGATTATGACGACAATATTAAAGTATTTACCTCAATAACACCCTACATATAACGCTCTAACCGAATTCTAAGTTCCTCAAAAGGGTACTTGCCTCCTTTATCACTTCGGGCAGCCTTATGAGTTCTACTCTTATCACTTATAGCAATAGTTAACTTCGATATGTGGTAGTCATAGTAGCTGCATTCGGTGCTGGGAAGCTGGTTTCGCTATTTTAAGAATTTCTACTTACGTGATCACCCTTGATCACATGTAGAAGCTCTTTCTGTTAAATCCCACTTGTAGGGTCACACTCTTCCTTAGATCTTGAATGATGATCTTAACCTATAATTATCCTTCACAACAACTTTCTAATCATGTTGTTTAGTATGATTGCCTATTTCTGTCTACTAACTCCCAAATGACTTGGGGCATGCTTCCTTACTCGACTACGGTTAGCATATGGCTAACAAGTCACGAGGTTATGCTGAGAAATTTCCTCGTGAAATCTTCTTAAAGTTGCGGCTCAGCCTGAGTTATCGGATACCAAAGGTCACAAGTAGAGTCCAACTTGTCTAAGGATGAGTGTCCTTTGTTACTCGACTTTTAAGAAAATCTTGTACTAATCATCAAAAGGTACGCTACATTTATATTGGGTCTATAGCATAGGTGTCTCTATACATGGGGTAGTTTGGACATTCCCTCCAGTTTCTTAGTTAAAGTTATTATAGTACGATTCCATGAATCCAACTATTCTCGGCATTCTCGATTGACTATACTACTAGTTCAGATGCACGACCCTTATGAAGGCTTAAAGTTCTCCTTTGGAATTATAGGTAGGAGCTTCGCCTTAGAATTTCTTCTTCTTTATAAGCTTTATTTCGTATCTCAATGCGTGTTAGAAAGGTCCCAGATTCTCTTTTCTACGAAAACTCTTAATGCTCCTCATGAGTTTATTTTCTCAAAACAAGATCAACTCAATGGGAGAAAGAGGAAATAGCAGCTTTGCCTCCTTATTGATTTGCAAGGATCCTACCTTGCTTATCCTCTTTATTCTAATAACACGGAGTTCCCTCGTTTGATGTGTTGGTATCTATCCCTCCGGGTCTTTTAATGCTAACTTAAGAAGTCTTGTGGTTCCCAAAGTTATCGTCCTCATCGATGGTTTGCCTCCATACAATATATATCAATCTTAGTGGACAAATTTCATATCACTCTCATTACGAAACCTTTTTACTATTTACCACACTATCTTGTACCTAGGTGCAACTACCCAATGTGAGAGAAAGAATTAATAGTCTTGTCTCCCTATTAGGGTTACAACACTGAGACTTCCTAGAATGTCACCCATCTCAGTATTACTCTTGTCCAAGTATACTTAGTGTAACACCCTAATAAATCCATACTACGCTTAAGTTGTATTACGGCATTTTATTAGTTGTTACTTATGCTCGTGGAAAACTAAACTTCACTTGAAATTAAATTACGCGGAAAATACGGTAAAATTTTTTTTTGAAATATGTTGTCCCTTTTGGAAAGTAAAGCCTCGCGCGAGAAGATAGCAATAAATGAGCGTGTTGCAAAGATTTCAGTATAAATTGAAGGAACAATGGATAAATCATAATACCATGCATTCAAATTACTACAACAACCATATAATTATAATTAGTCTCATAATATCCAACAAATACATAAAAGGGGAACTCATGGTCATGCCATGGCCCCAAAATATCAAAGGTACACAAGTCTGACAAGGTCCGATACAAAATGAAATACAAAAGATAAGGAGCAATAATGGAATAGGCCCACGTAGACATATGCTGGCTTCTCTGCCCCTTCCAAGCCCTTCAATCGGATGGACTTAGGTCCTCGAGTGCTTGGTCCCCCTCGCTCCTAGGCCTTAGGGAACATGAGGAGTACGGATGATACGAGGGTGCCGGCTGATCACCTCAATGCGATGGATGCAACGGCTAGGAGTATAGCTGGTGACCGAAGAACGTTCCTCGGAGGGATCCTCCTCAGACGTGGCTGGGTGATACTCGGGGAGTGGCGGTGAAGTAGCTGCGGCCCTAGGAGTGGCCGTTGAACTCACATCGATCATAGAGACCTCTGGCAGTGGCATGGGCTCGGTGGTAGGTAGACCTGGAGACATTGGCTCCATCTCGATTTCTAGTAATGGCTCAGGTGGGAAATCCCAAGGACCCAGCGGCGGTCCAAGGTGAGCCGATGAAACATTTACAGGGACAGGCGGGACTTCTGGCTCCTCTTGCTCAAAAATTCGACCCAGGTAGAAATACGTGCGGACTACTGTGGTGGTCGTGGCCACAATAGTGTGAGTATCCCCATCGTAGGCCCACTCATGGTAGGAAGGGTCCATGCTCCACTCTACAGGGTGTGCCATGAGTATCTGGTGACGAGACGGAAAACAACTAGGGTGAGAAATAAGATTTCTCAGTAGGACTCGACCCTGACATAATAAATGTCATCGTCATCATCCCAGCCACTTCGGTTTTATAAATGAAAACAGTGAGCATTCAATAGGTTCAATTTTTAGGTTTTCGAAAATATCAATGTCCGAAGTGGGTTCCATTTTAAGTATGTATTTCTTATATGCTAACATCATGGTATGCATAAGAACTTGTATGACAATTTGTATCATGCATGCACATCTTATGAGTTTCACTCTTTACTTGGGTCGGATCGAGGTCCCTTTCTTTTCTTATCTTGACTTATCTTAAGTCCTTTTCTTTTCACCCACTAAACATAAGTGGTAATGAGCTCATACCGTGGCCGTCGCCACCATAAAATTTCGGTACTTACACTAGCTGGGTCATGCCATGCCTCATGTAAGCCCTATCCCTTATACTCACACTAGCTGGGTCATGCCATGCCTCATGTGAGTCGTGGGTGAGGGGAACTTAAATTAGGTCACCTTCCCTTTTGAAGGATCACACACTTTATTGAATCTCTTCTTATTAAAGCTTATGATGCAAAATATTTCTAAGTCCACAATTTCTACAAAATTTCGGCAGCATAACGGCTAGACCGAAGCTTCCCAAAATTTTGCCAAACAGAGAAACCAATATTACAGTATCATCAAGCATCATACCATATCATCATTATCACATCATCATTATCATACCATCATCATCATGATCATCATCATAACATCATGCTTGCACATAAACATAGACATATTCTCAAGTAAAGTTTTATGAGCTTAGCTTAGTAAAGTTTGTGCAAGCTTTTAATTGAGGTTACCTCTTGTGTGTCCTCTTTTGTTAGTTGTAGGGCCAATTTTGTCAATGTCCTTTTTGATCCTTTTTAAGTTGAATTATGAAGGTTTTCTAATACTTAATGTAAGGGTATTTATGTCTTAAAGCTTATTCTTCATTAACATTTAACTTTTACCCTAACCAGTTTTACTTTTACAGTGGGGCAGTAATTTCAAAAATTCACCATAGTTTCATCTTTAACTCTTTTATTTCGAATTTTGGTATATTTATACTTCTCTAAGTCTATTTTTAAACAAAAGAAACCCCACTCAAAATTCATTTTGTAGCTTGAGTTATGCACATTTTATTTTGACTGTTCAGACTTGAAAGTTCATCTCGGGTCAGTGATTTTTAAACATTACTGTGAACTCCTCACAAGGAATCTGCCAAAAATGTTTTATAGGGATGTTCCTCTATGTCTAAGCTTTCTAACAAACTTGGTTCCACTCAAAAATATTCTGTATAACTTGAATTATGCACATTTTACTACCTACTGCCTGGACAGAAACCCATCCAGGAACAGCAAACTTTGAAAATTCATATCTCTCTCGTTTGAAGGCCAAATCTCGAATATTTTATATGTACGAAAAGCTCTTTGAGTCTAATTTCACAGAAAATTGGTTTTATTACATTTTGAGTTTTTTAGAATGAGTTATACCGTATGTATTACAGACTGCCAGAAATCTAGCTTAACTAGCTTTTACATTTTTCACCTCAAGCTTATGGAGAAATTGTTATATCACTTCAAATCACCATTTTCATGTTTTATCCCACCATCATATTCAATATTTTAGTTACCAAATCAGTGTTTTAAAACAAAATAAAGCAAGACACATAAAATCATCATACCACAAAATTTCATTTCAAAACAACATTTTCATCAAGGCAAGAAAACTCATAGAGTAAAATGTGGTCATGAGACCTTGAAGCAAGCTCTAAAACCACCTAGCTATGAAGAGCTTAGGGGTTCTAGAACTTGAAAAAAAAATACATGGAGAAGAAGGATAAGAGTCACTACCAAAGAGTTTCTCTTGAAGGCTTGAAGGATGAAGATGGTTGGAGATGGCCTCCTTCTCCTTGAGCTTGATATTGAGGCTTGTTGTATGAGTAGCTTTGTTTCTCCAAGGACCAAAAATGGTAGTCCTTGAAGGGATTGTGAGTGTGGTGATGGAGAGGAGATAGGAAGTAGTAAGAAGGTTAGAAGAAAAATAATGAAGCTTAGAAGAAGAAGAGAGTATGAGACTTGGAGAGAGGAGAGAGCTTGGTGTGTTTTAGTGAGAGGAATGAAAAATGAAATGAGGAGAGAGAAGGCACTGAAGGTGGCACACAAATGAGGGGGGAGGTGATGTGATTTTTGCTTCTTACACAAGCTAGGGAGTGGGAAAAACCGTGGGGCAAAAGAGAGTGTTGTGTTTCCTTTGAGTCTTGGCACTTGGGTAAAGACTATATAGTGTTTTTGTCAAGTGGTTAAAAGCATGGACTCTCTTAAGATTTGGCTTGGATGGCTATGATCACTCCAAGTGTCTCCATCTTGATGGACGAGAGTACATTTCTTGTCTTGACTTAAGGAACACTACTAGCATGGACTCTTGATCTAGGGGTGTATGATGAGAAGGCAAATGGATGGTTGGATATGACTCTTGCCTTGACCAAACTTTCAAACAATAATTAAAGGGAAGTTTCTACATCTTTATAATTGTTACAATTATCTAGATGTTAATTAATTTGATTGGTTCAATTATACCTTAACACATTTTTATTGAAAAAGGGTTTTTCCTCATTAATTATGTAAAGAGGGTATGAGGGTTAATTTTTCATGTGATTAGGGTGTGATGCTTGTCATGCTCTTAGTTAATAAGATTAGGTCACCTTGATTGTATGTTCTAAATCATGGGTTAATAAGGATTTGGGCAATTAGGTTCTTAATTTTAACCTTTAATGCATTATATTTCAATTGTTGACTTGGCTTTAATTTACTAAGCTCTTGCTCTCGAGATTAATCGATTAATTCTCAATTAATCGCTAACCCCTCTGATTAGTCGGGAATACCGAGCTAATTAACTTAGGTGAAAATGGGGATGTTACACTTAGCCATAGGATATTAATGGGATTCGGTACGTTAGCACTGTTATGCACGTACCTAATCTAGCTTCGAGTATGAAGACTTAACGGACTACCCCCGATCTTTTATTGTAACCTTAACCAACATAGGACATATTTCCAAATCTTTTAATTTCATATTGGTGCATCCCCTAATCCTGTCTAGGGTGCATCAGATTGGTTGCGCTCTTTACTGGTGAAAAGACTACCTAGTTCGTTACCTAGTACAAACTCTTGTTTGTACCATAATTTCATACTGGGTAATAGGTCACTCGAAAGTCAAGACTGCCTCTTTCTCTCTTCCTGTAATGTCCTATTATTTGTGCAGAAGCTTATCTTAGTCTTAGCTCGTTATGACCTCCTATACTACTGCTATCTTGTCCTACTGGGATCCGTTGCACACTCTAACTCCTTGTTATTCTCACCTGAATTTGAATACATTCCTTCTCGAGTTTCCCTACTGATAGCATTCGTAATGATGTCCAATGATGACCTTTATATCTCGCATTTCTTCTCCAGATAATTGCATCTCTTTACTAATGTTGAAAATAGTCGCATCATGTGGTGCCTATGATGACTAAGATTGATAGAGTTTCAGTGTAACCCAATCTTCCGATACCTCCTTTACCCTTAATGGATAAGAAATACCAAGCTTGCTTCATGTGCCGCCTTAGTCTGAAAGTGTCCCTATTTCTGGTTAGTAGGAAATATCCTGCCCTTGCCTTAAAGGATGCTTTCGGGTTATTTGTGTAGCTTTACTTCATTTTCGTACCGTGAATAGCCGCACCTCTACTCTGATATAACATATAATTAGATCAATTTTTTCAAAATTTGTTAATATTTTCCCTTGAGGCTGAGATCCTGCTTAATACTCCTCAGTTTTGCAAGTGCTCGAAAAAGAAAACCATTTTCACCTCTGAATAGAGTCTTGAAAAGGTTTTCCCTTATACCTAACTGAGGCTCCTAACCTTAATTCCTTTTCCTAAAACTTTGCTTCATCTGTCCACACTTCAAACTTTGTAAGGAAGGATCGGGTATTTCTGATATGGCATTACCATAATCCAGATTAAAAACTATTGATTGAATTTGCCGATGAAGTACTTTCGAGGGAATCTTACTTACGAAGAAAATAAGGATACCATCAGCGCCACTCATTACCAACTGAGATCCTACCTTTGATGACTTAAATTTTTGGCTTCCCAGTAGCACTTGGGAGACGATCCTTCTTGGCTATGACTAGATTTACTAGGTCAATGCCAAACCGTCCAACACGATTTTCTTGAGCGGAGCCCCAATTTTCTACACCCTTTGACTTGCTCAGTCGTCTGCCTCCTATTGCCATTGCTACTTCTTGGGAGTCTCGTCCCTAATATTTATGTTTAGAAGATTCCTAATAAACCTGCAGGGTGTCATAGGTCTCTGCTTACACAAAACCTTATATTGAGGTGATCAGGCTCAACATTCAGTCAAGTGCAACAGGTAGTCCACAACACTCATAACAAGGCTACCATGCATAATATTTCTATGTCCTTTTCATGCGAGGACCTAAAGCATGGTTTATCTAGATTATCAGAGTAAGCATCAGAAGCATAATCAGTCCATCCACGGGTTTATACAAGATGAACTGCTCTAATACCAATAAATGCAACACCCTTTATTATATAAGCTATGCTCGAGTCATGAAGTTATATTAAAGGGGTGTCACTGTGGTAAGAAAGCTTTAAAATATGGAAAATATAATACATGGCCCTTTAACTGCACACTTTATTACTAACTAATAGTTCATAGACTTCAACATATTTGATACATAGGGGATAAAATAATTACAATTTTAAAAGAAATTATGACTAACATAATACACAGAACTTGCTTTCGACTAGTCGCTAGCTAGCTCCAATAGTCACTTGGTCTGATTTGCGCCCAAGTCCTCCTCAGAAAATGTCCCAGTACTCTGTCTCGCACTGGATTTCCAACTTAGGTGCTGGAATGTTTATGGAAAAGAAAAAAAAGGACAAGCAGGTAGTGATAACCTAAGGTTCTCAGTAGGCAAACATGAATTATTCTCATACAGTGCCATCATAAACATTGTAGCCGCTTCGGTTTATTATGAAAATAGGAGCATTTATACGCAAATGATGGTTCAATTTTAAGTGGAAAACATCTTTCTCAAAGCGGGTTATGTTTTAACAACCACTTGCCATATTATATGACAAACATAGAAATACGTATGGTATAGTATGCTTCAACAAGAATCTTAATAACATTATGACTTAATGGGATAATTGAAGATGCACATAAAGATGCTTGTACTTGTCTGTATGCAAGTACACTTGACTTAATTCATATCTTTCTTTAACTTGCAACTTGATCTTGCTCTTTCCTGTACTTGGTCCCTTGGAGGTGAATGGCTTCTCTCACCCCTGGTTAATAGCTTGCTTTTCAGGTCCGAGCTCGTACCTATACATGAGTGATGGGTTTACTTTCCCCGACCTCACATCGGTCTATTCCCCTTAAATCTGGTCGAGGGCTGGCCCAAGTCTTAGACAGTACCGCTCTGGCCCACGCTAGCTAGGTTTATGCCATGCCTCACGTGGTAGTTTAGTACGTCCCTCTTGCAAGTTCTTATTATCCTTTCCTTTCCATATCTTATCATGCATGCGGATGCTTTGAGCATTCATCAATATGCCTCTTACCTTACTTCTCATATCATATTCTAATTTTGCTTGCATGCATGATGTACATGAACATGACATATAAATATAAATATATTCAAGGCATAATCACCCATAGCATAAGTTCTCATAAATTCCTGCCGAAAATTCGGCAGCATAACGGATCGAGTCTGCTTCCCTGTGAATAGTATCAGGCTACCAATACAATCAATTAAGTATGCAATTCAATGTAAAACAACAAGTTACAGCAACATTATTCATCATATGGTATGTCAAAATCAACAGAAATATCAACAGAGTTTTCTGTTCACACTACCCTCTTCTACCCGAATTTTGTAAAGTCCACACTTGCTCCTATTCAACTCATTTTGACCTAAATTTTGGATATATCATAGCTCTATGTGTCTAGTTTCCAACCTTTTTAGTCCCATCTCATTTTGATTTGTATAACTCAAGTTATTTAAGTTTTACCTCAGCCTGCCCTGTAGCTAGCCAGAATTACACACTTAAAATTAAAAATTGACTAAATATCGAAAACAAGTCCAGATCATACGAAATTGGTATCATATTAAAGGCAAAAGGACAAGCTTTCATATGAAATAAGTTTCATATCATTTTTATGTGTATATTTTTAGATATGAGCCTTGTAACTTGACCTTATTGGACTATCCTATTTCAGTCTGGTTTGAGCTTAAGGTGAATTCATTGATGTACTGGGAATAATTGCAATGAATCTGAATTTGAAAATTTTATGGAATGTTCCCTCATATGTTAGCTTTCAAAAAACATTAGGTTCACTCAATTTAGAGTTGTGTATTGTGAGTTACACACTTTCCAACTCATACTGCCCAGATGAGAATCCAGATTTCTAGGTCAACCTTCAAAAATTCATAACTAATTCTATACTAATCCAATGGCCTTATATTTTATATGTATGGAAAGTCATGAATGTCTAGTTTCATATAAAAATGGATTCATCAAATTTAAATGGCTGTAGGTGGTGCCGTATACTCCGCCGTACGGACCATCGAGGGAAAAACCCTAACAGCTTCTTGAATTCTTCTTGAATTCATATTTTCCTTAAATCAATCCATCCAATCTTCAATTCAAACTCACATACACCCCTTAAAACAACCTTAATTCATCATCATCACTCAAGATAACATCAGAATCATATATGAACAAGGGACCCTAGGCAGCCCTAATTCAAAGAAAAGAAGGAGAAAGTTGAGATTTCTACCTTGGTGCTGTGAAATCTTGATAGAACTTGATCCTGGAGTGAAGTTGATGGTTAGGGCTTGAGCTTGGGGATGAGAGGAAGTGGAAGAAGATGAAGGAAAATGGGAAAATGAGGGCTGGCTTGCATCTCTTATGGGGAGGCCGAAAATGACAAGGAGAAAAGGAAAGAAAGGTGAAGATTTTTGGAAGCAAGATGCATGATGATTGGTGGATTTCACTTCATCATCCAATTTTGCTTAGCTTCCCTCCCTCAATCGCTAATCAAGGCGCCACATGACGGGGTGGTTTGGCTAAATCCTAGCCATTGATCCTAAGGCATTCATAGAAAAATTTCTATTGGTTTGGTTTCGACAGTTCAAAATACTGAAATCTTACCGATTTCTCTTCAAATCGGTAAAACGGTTTTAGAAAAGTCGTATGAGGTTTCCTATGGTTCTAATCTAATTCCATCAAGTCTAATCTTTCTAGATCATATTTAATTGGCTTTAAGTGAATGCTTAATCGAATCCTAATTAATCCCAATTATTCGATGAAAATCGAACAACTAGGCGAAAAACAATAAAAATCCGGTGGAGGTGAGGCCAAGTTTCTCCACTATCTTGAGCAATACTTGGCGCCACTCATATGTGGTAGGGGTGGCTGAATTTCAGCCACTTAAATGAGGGTTTCCAATAGAAAACTCTACTGGTTTGGTCCTAGCGGTTTAAAATACCGAATCTTCGCCGATTTTCTTCAAATCGGCAAAACTTTACTAAATGACTCTGAGAGAATTTCTATATCTCTATTCTAATCGTTCCTAAGCTTAATCCCTCTAATTAACATCTAATTAACTTCTAATTAACCCTACTTAGTCAATAAGATCGAATAAATTGCTTGTTAACATGAAATAATCATTTTTTGCAAATTCGGAACTTTTCTATTTTCTATTTTCCATAACCAATGACATTTCTATAATTTTGAGCAAGTCCAAGGGCACCCCATGTCATTTCACACCAGACTACCTCCATGGCCTAATCGATAGAGATTTAAACTTCTATGGTTTCACCCCGTGATTCTGCTTCGTTTAAAATCCTATTTTGCTAATTCTACCGATGTGGGGATATAAAGGTCATTTTATGAAAAGTTCTAAGGTTATTGTGGAAATATACACTTGGGGTTAAAGTACAATTTCTAAAACTTTTGGGCAAGATTGCTATTAACAAAAGTTGATAAAGGCACTTTTGTCATTTCTTAATTTTTAGCATATGGAAGTGCCATATTTTTAACAGCAGTGTTATGCTACCCTATATTTCTGAATGTGAGGATTGTCGGGGTATATCACTGCCTGAGAAATTCCCACACTGCCTAAGAGAAATAATTGAAAGTTTCTATTATACTCCACTTAAGAAAGTGGGGGATGTTACAGTTGTCTTTTCTGATTTATGATTTCTAAACTGTTTTGAATTAATCTTTCTGAATAGGTAGTGAGTGCTATTATTTGAGAGTTCTTCTTTAGAAGGCAAATCACTTGTATGTAGCAATCTCAGCTTCAAGCTCTTGCTTGAGATGGGGTATGCAATATGAATGCATGCTTAGAAATTGGTCATGTTCAAAAGGTTTTTTATGTAATAGAAACAATCTTCAACTAAGGGTTTGTTAAAATATCAGCAATTTGATTTTCTATATTGACAAGACTTAGCTCAACATCTCTTTTTTGAACATGATCTCTTATTAAATGATGCTTAATATCTATATGCCTAGATCTAGAATGCTGAATAGGATTTTTGGTAAGATTAATAGCACTTGTATTATCATACAAGTTAGGAATCTTGAAATACCTCAAGTTAAAATATTCCAATTGATGCTTTATCCATAGAAATTGAGAACAACAATTTACTGGAGATACATATTTAGTTTTAGTAGTTGAAAGTGAAATTGTGTTATGCTTTTTGCTTGACCAAGTTATCAAGGATTTTCCAAGAAAACAACAATATCCACTTGTGCTTTTTCTTTCAACTCTATCTCTAGCAAAATTAGCATCACAATATCCTGTAACATCACAAGCAGTACCTTTCTCATACCAAAGACCAAGATTACTGGTACTTACTAGATATCTCAAAATTCTTTTGATAGCATTTAAGTGTGATCGCTTGACATTAGATTGAAATCTAACATAAATTCTCACACTTAATTGCAAGTTAGGTCTACTTGCAGTAAGGTAGAGTAAAGAACCAATTATATCTCTATAAAGTTTATTAGAAACTTTCTCTCTATCTTCATCAACTTCCAAAACTTGAGAAGGTGCATGGGAGCACTAATGCTCTTGGCTTTATCCATATCAAACCCTTTTAGCAAATCCCTTGCATATTTCTCTTAATGGATAAGGATCATATCTATCTGTTGTTTGATTTGCAACCCTAGAAAGTACTTTAGTTCTCCTATCATGCTCATCTCAAATTCTCCCTGCATAAGTCTAGAGAAATTCTTGCCCAAGTTCGGATTAATAACACCAAATATTATATCATCCACATAAATTTATACAATTAGAAAGTCATGTTTCTCATGCAAGATGAATAAATAGTGTCAACTTTTCCTCTTTTGAAACCATTTTAAGCGAAAAGGTGTTAAGTCTTTCATACCAAGCTCTTGGAACTTGTTTTAGCCATATAATGCTTTTGAAAGTTTAAAATCATGATAAGGAATATTTTCATTTTCAAAACCAGGAGGTTGTTTGACTTAAACTTCCTCAGAAATAAAACCATTTAAAAATGCAGATTTCATATCCATCTGATATAAAACAAACCTTTTATAAGTAGCAAATGCAAGCAGCATTTTGATGGCTTCTAATCTTACAACTAGAGCAAATGTCTCATTATAATCGATGCTTCTTGTTAGTTGTATCCTTCAGCCACTAGTCTTGCTTTGTTTCTGATTACTTTCCCACCTTCATCAAGCTTGTTTCTGAACACTCATTTTTTGCCAATAACAAAATGTCCTTTAGGCAAAGGAACCAGATTCCACACTTTGTTTTTCTCAAACTGATTTAGTTTCTTTTTTCAGGGCTTTAATCTAACTTTGATCTTTTAGGGCTTTATTAACACATTCTGGTTGAATTATCAAGATCAATGCTAAATTGGATTATGTTATGAGAGAGGATATGGTCCTAGCTTCTTAAGAAGGCTCACCAATAATTTGGTTTTGAGAGACAGCTCTCAAATCTCTTGTACTAATGTACCTCCCCTTGATAGGTGTTTCTTCTAATTCTTCTGATATATCATCAGAAACATGTTGATTTGTAAGGAATTTAGAATCATCATTATCATCCCTTGTGGCTATTTGAAGAATTTGTTGATTAATGGCATTATTTTTTAGAGACAGATTTTCCATTTCATTTTCTAGGTCTTGAACTTTCTGATCTACACTTTTCTTTCTTTCCTTGAAGGTTTTATGTATAGTATTCTTCACGGTCTGAGTCTTCTTATTATCAACCCTGTAAGCTTTAGATATCGAAGAATATCCGAGGAAAATACCAAGATCAGATTTAGGATCAAACTTTAACAGCTTGTCCTTAGTGTTAATAATAAAACATTCAGAACCAAATACATTAAAGTAAGAAATGTTGGGTTTTCTTCCTTTTCATAAATCATAGGGGGTTTTCTTGAGTGTTGGCCTTAAGAAGACACTATTTTGAATGTAGCATGTAGTATTAACTGCTTCAGCCCAAAAATCTTTTAATAAACCACTTTCAAGAAGCATAGTTCTAGCCATTTCATGCAAAGATCTATTCTTCCTTTCAACAACCCCATTTTGTTGAGGAGTTCTAGGACAAGAGAAATTGTGAGAAATATCATTTTCATTACAAAAAATTTCAAGAAAATGGTTTTCAAATTCACCACCATGATTTGATCTAATAGAAGTAATGCAAAAACCTTTTTAGTTTTAAACCTTTCTTAAAAATATTTTAAAGGCCTCATAAGCTTCATCCTTATAGATCAGAAATATAACCCATGTAAATCTAGAGAAATCATCCACAATGACTAGACTATATTTCTTACCACCTAGGCTAGTCATTCTAGTAGGTACAGAAAGATTAAGATGTAAATGCTCAAGTGGTCTAGTAGTTTCAATTACTTTCTTGCTATGGAAAGAACTCTTGATTTGTTTACCTCTTTGACAAAATTCACAAGTTGTGTCATTATTAAAAATGATTTTAGGTAAACCTTTAACTAGCTTTTTTTAGAAATCTTTGAGATTAATCTTATACGAACATAACCAAGTTTCTTATACCACAACTGTAAGCTCCAATGCCTAACTGAAACAGTCTTATAACTTTAGACGTTTCAAACTTTAAGGTTTTGATGAATATCAAATCAAGCTTTAAGTAAATTTCTTAGATAATAAACGACTTGTTTTAGCTAAATGCATTCTTTGGTGAGTAATATAAACTACTTTGTAGATTAATAATTATTGTACCAAACAAAGCATCTAAATCCATGGTACTTCACTTGAATATGATTATATTGAAACAACCGCTTTGTACCCTATATGTTTACTTACTCAGGAATGAGATAGAAAGTTCAGAAGGATGATGACATAGCGCTAGAAAGGAAAAAACATGCCACAAAAAGTATTACACCTCATTCAGAAGGATGACTTGATCCAGAAAGGTGACTTCTCATGAAGTATCTCACCATGAAAACTTCTTCCATACGCTTCATTGAAAAATTCAAAAAGTAAAAAATGAACTGACAAGCTGCAAAAGAAGCACTGACAAGTCTAAAAAGTTAGTGAAGACTTCAACGGTTACTTTTCCTCTTCGGTGTCATGACAACTAGTTGAAGAACAAAGCCCTATCTTCTCTTTCCAGTCATAGACTAGTGGATCAAGATAGCACAAGGCTCAAGATCTACAAGCCCAATGATAACATCTAGAAGTCTATATAAAGATGGAATATGAAGAAGAAGACAAAGACACTGTTCAAATATTTTCAAAGCTGTAACATTTTCATTCTTTGACCTTCTTCACTTTCAAATTCTATAGAAAGCTACTTATTGTAACTTCTGTTTTAAAATCTTCTTTATTGATGTGTAATAGATAACATTCTTTATTTGAGAATATAAGAAGTCACACACACTGTACGTATTTGATCAATACTCTATAAAGAGCTTTTAGTGTAAGTGTAAACACAAAACTGTGTATCAAATCTCTTGTAACCAAACTCGATAGTGGTTAGAGTAAGCTTGGAGAAGCTAGGATAAATACTACTTTTGTTGTAAAGCTTGGAAAGGCTAGAAAAAGACTACTCAACTGTAAAAGCTTGGAGAGACTTGGAAAAAGAACACTCATGGTATAAAAATCTCAACAAAGAGTTGGGGACTGGACATAGGCATTTTTTTGGCCGAACTAAGATAAACTTTGCTGTGTGATCATTTTATCTCTCTCTCTTTACTTGCTCTTTTTATTAAATTCTCTAATCTATGCAGCCTTTAAATCTTTCAAATACATTCTAGCATAGAATATGTACATATTATTTCTTAACACATTGCTTCTGCATTCCAAGTCTTGGACTTGAGAAAGTTGTTTTAAAAAGTTTTTAGGTTCAAAATTTTTAGTTAAGACACAATTCAACCTCTCTTCTCGTGTCATCTCTTCCAACAATTGGCATCAAAGCCTAGCTCTTGGGTTGAGCTTCCTAATAGTCAAGGAGGATAAAGATCTAATAAATGGCACAATAGATAAATTATATTACAAAGGGTCACTCTATGAACCATCCTCCATATTTTAATGGTGAAGACTATCCATACTATAAGGATAGAATGAGACTCTTCATTGAGTCCACAAACCTGGATATATGGGAGATAATAGAAAATGGTGATTATATACCCATAGTTGAGTAACCAGTGCCACAAGTAGTTGTTGATCCAGAGTTACCTCCACCTATAGTAGTCAAAACCATTCCAAGGAATGAATGGACTGATCAACATAAGACCAAAGTTCAAATGAATGTCAAGGCAAAGTATTTCTTTACATGTGCCTTAAGCAAAAGTGAATATGACAAAATCATATCATGTGATTCAGTGAAGGAAATTTGGGATGGACTCCAAGTGCTTTATGAAGGAACTGATCAGGTCAAGGAAACCAAGATCAGCATGCTAATTCATCAATATGAGATGTTTAAAATGCTAGAACATGAAAATATTGATGAAATGACAACTAGATTTATGCATATCATAAATCAGTTGGAGGCCTTAGGCAAAAAGCACACTAATGCAAAAATGGTAAGAAAGATTCTGAGAACTCTTTCAAAGGCCTAGTGTCCAAAAGTAATTGCTATTCAAGAAGCTAAGGACTTGAATGTGCTTAGCTTAGATGCTCTCATTGGATTATTAAAGACTCATGAGATTGAACTTAATGAGGTCTCTAATGAGATTATCAAAATGGGGAAGTCTATTGCTTTGAAGTTCACTCAGAAAAGGACTCAATCTTCCAAGGCCATGAAAGCTTCAGAAGAATCAAAAGAAGATGAAAAAGACTACTCCTCTTACTCCTTTGATAATGAGATTGCACATTTGGCCAGAAAGATCTCAAAAGCATGGATAAAAAGAAAGAAAAAAAGCATTGTTCCCAAGAAAGACAGGAAAGGCAAGGTCAAGCAAGATGAAATCATTTACTTTAAATGCAAGGAGCCTGGTCATGTCAGACCTGAATGTCCTAGACTGAAGATAGACTCTATAAAGAAGACTACCAAAAAGAAGGCTATGATGATGACATGAGTAGATCTAGATGAAGAACAAAAGAGTGCTAAATCACAAGATGAGGAAGATATTGTAGCAAATCTCTATTTCATGGCTGATATTATTTCAGAAGAAGAAACTGAGGTATCTGATTCTGAACTCGAACTTACTCTTGAAAATCTTCAAAAATCCTATGATGATCTCTTGGATGATTCTTAGTTACTTGCTTCCTATTATGCTGCTCTAAAGAAAAATTTTCAGAAACTGTCAATAGATTTTGAAAAACTCAAGATTGCGAATGAGAAGTTAGGAAATAAAAATTCTAAGCTTTTAGAAGAAAATGGCATCCTCCAGAAGGATGTTAATATCTTAAAAACAGAAGTTTCTGATGGTAGTCTGAGCGCTTAGTTTGAGCACTTCTTCCAATGTTTTTGAACTTTAGAACTTGGTTAAACTTCTTAAATGGTAAATAGCTCAAAGAATCTTGATCTTATGCTTAGAAGTCAAAAACCATGTCTTGACAAACTTGAATTAGAATATGTGAAAGAGGCAAATGAGATTTCATCCAACAATCCATAGCTTAAAATTCCTGCATATATATACTTTTTTAAAAAGGGACACTCTTCTGAAATATGCTTATCTAGAAGGAAAGCTAAACAGAAAGTGAAAAAGCCCAAAAAATCAACTAACACAAAAAAACCCAAGAATATTTGGGTACCTAAAGTGAAAACTAGTTCTGATGCACGTATGTCTTGAGCCACAACATTATAAGGAAAAGAAATAGTATCTAGATAATGGGTGTTCCAAACATATAACTAGAAATAAAGCCTAGTTTAGAAACCTTAGAGCCAAGGATGGTGGAGTTGTAAAATTTGCTGATCGAATCAAATCCAACATCATTGTTATAGGCAATGTTGGTAAGCATGATTTTGATTTAATTAACGATGTTATGTTAGGAGGACTAACTCACAATCTTCTAAGCATTAGTCAATTCTTTGACTAAGGCTACAGGGTTGTGTTCGAACCTTCTTAATGTGTTATTAAAGATTCCACTTCTGATAAAATCATTCTTACTGCTAAAAGGCATGATAATACATATATATTATATTTAGATGACCTTCTAGATTAAAATGTAAAATGCTTAGCATCCTTTGTGGATGAAAAGTGGTTATGGCATAAGAAACCTAGTCATACTCATATGAAACTAATTTATGATATTTCACAAAAGGAATTAGTTAAAGGTTTACCCAAAATTAGTTTTGAAAATGACTCATCCTGTGAGTTTTGTCTCAGAGGTAAACAGACCAAAAGTTCTTTCCATAGTAAAAATGTAGTCTCTACTACAAGACCACTTGAGCTTTTACATCTTGATCTATTTGGTCCAACTAGAACTACTAGCTTAGGCAGTAGGAAATATGGTCTAGTCATTATGGATGATTATTTCAGATTTACATAGGTAATACTTCTGATCCATAAGGACAAAGCTTGTGAGGCCTTCAAAACTCTTTCGAAAGGAACTCAAAATGGAAAAGGTTTTTGCATCACTTCCATCCAATCAGATCATGGTGGAGAATTTGAAAATCATTCTTTTGAAACTTTTTTTGATCAAAATGACATTTCTCATAATTTCTCTTCTCCTAAAGCTCCTCAACATAATGGGGTAGTAGAAAGGAAGAGTAGATTGTTACAAAAAATGGCCAGACCTATGCTTCTTGAAAGTGGTTTATCAAAAGGTTTTTGGGTAGAAGCAGTTAACACTGCCTGCTACATTCAAAATCGTGTTTTTTAAGGCCAATTCTCAAGAAAATCCCCTATGAATCATGGGGAGGAAGAAAACTCATCATTTCTTATTTTCATGTCTTTGAATCTGAATGCTTTATACTTAACACAAAGGACAAGCATTCAAAGTTTGATCTTAAGTCTGATCCTGGAGTCTTTCTAGGATACTCTTCTGTGTCAAAAGCTTACAGGTATACAATAAGAAAACTCAAACTATGGAGGAAACCATACACATAAGCTTCATGGAAAGAAGGAATGACTTAAAATCAGAAAGTTGCAAATCTAAAAGAAGAAATGGAGAATATGTCACTAAATGACAATGCCCAACATTAGCAGAACTTTCAGATTGCCACAAGAAATAATGATGATGATGTTTCTGACCCCTCTTCTTTTAAGCATGTTTTTGATGATATTTCTGAAGATCCAGAAGGTGCAGCCATCAAGCAAAGATACATTTGGTGTAAGAGATTTGAGAGTTATTTCTCCAAACTAAATCATTAGTGAACCTTCTCAAGGAATTAGAGCCAGATCTTCACTTAGAAACGAATCCAATCTTGCTCTCATCTCTTAAATTCAATCAGAAAGTATTGATGAAGCTCTTCAAGATCAAAGCTAGATTAAGCTATCAAGGAAGAACTAATTTGAGAAAAGCAATGTCTGGACGCTAGTCCCCTTACCAAAAGGACAGTCCGCTTGTGGGACAAAAATGGGTGTTTAGATATAAACTTGATGAGAGTGGAAAAGCAATCAGAAACAAAGCAAGATTAGTGGCTCAAGGTTATAGCCAGCAAAATGGCATTGATTATGACGAGACATTTGCTTCCATAGCAAGACTGGAAGCAATTAGAATGTTACTTGCTTACGCTGTTTACAAAGGTTTTGTTTTATTTCAAATGGATGTAAAATTTGTTTTTTTTAATGGTTTCATATCTGAGGAAGTTTATGTTAAACAGCCTCCTAGTTTTGAAAATGACAACCTTCCTCACCCTATTTTTAAACTTTCTAAAGCTTTATATAGGTTAAAACAAGCTTAGAGCTTGGTACGAAAGACTTAGCTTATTTATTCTCAAAAATGGTTTTAAAAGAGGAAAGATTGACACTACTTTATTTATCTTACATGAGAAAAATGATTTTTTTAATTGTACAAATTTATGTTGATGATATAGTATTTGGTGCAACTAATCAAAATTTGTGCAAGAATTTCACTGAGCTAATGCAGGGAGAATTTGAGATGAGCATAATAGGGGAACTGAAGTTCTTTCTGGGGCTGCAAATCAAGCAACAAAAGAAAGGAATCCTCATTCATCAAGAGAAATATGTGAAAAATCTGTTCAAAAGGTTCAACATGGACAAAGCCAAGAGCATTAGTACTCCCATGCATCCTTCTCAAGTTCTAGAAGCTAATGAAGAAGGTGAGAAAGTTTCTGAGAAACTTTACAGAGATGTGATTGGCTCTCTGCACTATCTTACAACAAGTAGACCTGATCTACAATTAAGTGTAGGAGTTTGCGCTAGATTTCAAGCTAATCCAAAATAGTCTTATCTTAATTTTGTTAAAAGCATCTTGAGATATTTAGTAGGTACTGCAAATATTGGTCTCTGGTATGAGAAATATACTGTTTGCAATGTTATACATTATTGTGATGCAAATTTTGCTAGAGATGGAGTTGAAAGAAAGAGCACAAGTGACTGCAATTTCTTTCTTGGAAAGTCACTAATTACTTGATCGAGCAGGAAGTAGAGCTCAATTACTCTTTCAACTGCTGAGGTTGAATATGTGTCTGTTGCAAACTGTAGTACATAGATTTTGTGGATTAAGAATCAATTAGAAGATTTCAATCTGAGGTATACCAAAATCCCTATCTTATGTGACAACACTAGTGCAATTAATCTTACAAAGAATCCTATTCAGCATTCTAGATCTAAGCATATAGATATTAAGCATCATTTTATAAGAGATCATGTTCAAAAAGGAGATATTGAGCTAAGGTTCATCAATACTGAAGGACAAATTGCTAACATTTTTACTAAACCCTTAGCTGAAAATCATTTCTGTCACTTAACGAACCTTCTAAACGTGACTAGTTTTTGAACATACATTCATATAGCATTGGTATCTTCCCTCCTCAGCTAGGATTAAAGCTGAGATTGCTACTCTACACTGGAGTTCCTCTCTAGAGAAATATTCTAAATGTTCCATATTAGAAGACAACTCAAGCATGCTCCAAAAAGATCACATCAAGAAGTGTTGAAGAACTGGTTCAAAAAGAAAATTTAGTATAGGGTAGTGACATGATTAACTAGGGGGATCAGAAGTGTTTCAAAAAGAAAAATTCAAAATAGTTTGTATTGAAAGTTGATAAGACTTTCTCTAAATCAGAAAGGTGGTTCTACTAGAAAGTAAACTCTTATCTATGTTCAAAACCGTCTTCAAAACATGGATTAATTAATTACCTCCCTCGTTGCCACTATGTCACTATTTAAACAAGCGTGAAATCAAATAGCCGTAAATGATGATGTTTTCTCCTTGAAGACCATTCACATCCTTTACCCATCAGTTACTAGTAATAACCCTCATCCATCAAATTACCTTTTTACTCAAACTTTTTATTTTCCAAGTTACAAGAGAAAACCTTACACTGTTCATCTTCCTCATTTAAAATCGCTTACTCCCACCTTCCCTCCACTCACTTTACCTCCATACATTACCTTCCTTCATCCTCAATCTTCTACCATTTCAAAACCATCATGATGAAAAAGGGAGATTATAGCATTCTTTATATGTTCGATGATGATGAAATGCAAAGAAACTTCCATAGAAACTTCTTTATCAGGCCCATTGCCTTTGGAAGGAGTTTTGATTTGAATAACTTCTTTTCCCTTCCTTAGATAGTGGAAGTTTTTAAGTTCCAAAGGTGGAATGATTTTCTACGAATTTTAAAGGATGTCTACACTAGGTTGGTTGCTGCCTTCTATGGTACTCTTGCTTTAGTTGATGAAGACAACACATCATTAAGGAGCATCATTGAAAACTTTGAGATTCAAGTGCTTCTTTCTTATCTTGTCCATATCACCAACACACCCAATGAAGGTGTGATGTGTAGAGTGGTGCCAAGTGGTGTGAATAACTTGGAGCCACTGAAGAAGAAATCTCTAAAGTTCTTACAAGCAGAAGAGACATGCTAGTAAGGGATATTTGCACTTCTTCTCTTCTTTCGAATGTTAAGGTTGTTTACTTTGTAGTTCAATACACAGTGCTTCCCAAAATGGGTAACACTGATGTTATGACTAAGGTGGACCATATGGTCATGTTCTACCTATGAGTAAAAGAAGGATAAACCTAATAAGGTTTATTCTTGGCTACATGCTCTCGACTATTGATGTTGCTAGAAGGAGTCATGCTACTCTACTTTGTGGCATACTCCTTACTTAAATCTTCATGAGAGCACAACTTCCTATAGATGGACATAGGAAAGATGAGAAATGCCCTACCACTACTATGAAAATATTCTCTGCCATGGGCTTGAAACCTTAAGGACCTGAGAAAGAAGAAAAGAAGAAAAAGAAGAAAGAAAAGAAGAAGAAAGACCCAAAGAAGAAGCAAGCTCTTCTCCAAAAGGTTAAATCCGAACCTTCTAAAGAAATAAGGGAAAAAAAGGGACAAGAGAGATGTCTCTCCCTAATCTCTGAAGAAAGGAGAGTTAGCAAGAGATGGTTGTTAAGACTTGCTAAAGAAACCTCCTCCTTCTCCAGTGCAGAAGATGAAATGTCTGCCATTGCTACGAAGCCAATGAATACTGTTGCACCAGCAAAATCTACACAAAGACCTTCTAGAGCCAAGGAAAGAAGGATTGTGATTAGGGAACAAGCTTCTCAAGAAGAACAACAGAAATAAGCTGAAGCAGAAGCTTTAAACAAAAAATGAGGACCCTAAGATCAAGAGGGAAGGGAAAAAGCCCTTGAAGAAAGCATCTGTGCAACCCTCTAGAGAATCCACTCCTTCACCTATTAGAAAGGCATTACTTGAAGCAGCACAGAATAAGATAAGATCAGAGGGTTGGATCCAAAAGCAAAAAGATAAAATGGCTGGAGTTAGTGCCTCAAGTGGAGGAATAAGAAGCTCATCTGCTTCTTTGGAGGTAGACCAACAATATGCAATCATTGAAGGTGTCAATCCACCTTCTAAAATAAGAAGGGTTGTGCTATCTTATGAACTAATAGAAAGAAGAATAGAATAGCCTACTATCCAACCTACAAGCTTGCCATTAATTCCTTTTAGTTAAGAAGGATCATTTGGTCATAGAGCTAAAACTGCACCAGAGATAACAAAGCCTAAAAGGACACTTGTTCTGGTGATAGAAACTCGTAATGAAGCTATTGTTTTTGAATCTGAGGTTACACCTTTGGGAACTCCAATGCCACCCTCAGCCACTGTCACTGCCACTGCCTCTCAAGAGATTCCTGTAACTCCTGTTACTGCACAAACGTTGCTGTTGTTGACATCCACTCCCAAATATGACAAAATAACTACTCCTATTATCTCAGAACATCAACTATCCTTAGCTAGCCATAGCCAACATACGGTGAAACAGCTTTGCAGAGCCCTTTCATCTACTGAAGTCTCTCCAAATGCTTTTGAAGTCCAGATGGATCTACTGCTGGCCAATCAACATACAATCATGGCCAATCAACTTGAACTTTAGGCTCATCAGCAAAGATTAGAGAGAAGAATGGATAAGATGAAAAGTCTTTTGCTGTAGATTCTAAAGACTATTTAGAAAGGAAATGCCAATCTATGATGGCTTCTCTATGATCCCACATCTTCATTTTTTTGATGAGGTCAAAGGGGAAGAAAGATAAATTCAAGATAAGCTTAAGCTGAAGGGGAGCATATCTTTAGGGGCAACATATCTTTGTTATAGCTGCATTTGACTCATTTGACTTATATTAATCTTAGGACTCATTTTTTTTTTTTTTTTGCATACAAGAAACATTTCATTTTTTTAAATCATTTCATACATTTCTGAACAATTTATGATTATGGATATCAATGCAGTTTGGTTATAATTATCATTTTAATGCTCTATCTCTAGGATGATTATGTGCTAATATCCTATAATCTAGTCTTGTATCTCTAATAACACATTATATCTCGGTTATTAAAGTAATTTGTGTGTTATTGAATGCTCTAATATCATAGTTTGTCAACTGGTTGTTTCTGCTAAGTGATATTTGCGTATTTGTATTGAGTTAAACACTCGTACAAGATCATAAAATCTATATGACTAAGTTTTTCTAGTTGTTGTTACTACCTACATGATTGCTCTGACTATCTAGTTTAAACTAAACATTCTATATCCTTGCTCTAATACGCTTTCATTCACCTAATATTTTTTAGCAAACATGGTGATCTTATGTGTCATAGGAATTCTATGCAACTCACACTTAAAATATGCTCAAAACCATGTGGTTTGAAAAGTGTTTTTTTCTTACTATACTCATTTTGTTTTCTTTTTCTGAAGTTTCTACACATCATGACGATTCCTATTTACTTCAGAAAGTAGCTTATCTCAAATAACAAATCGTATTCTTTTGAAATAATATTTATTAACTAGAACTTTTCTTAAATATTGATTTGTCATCAGCAAAAAAGAAGAGATTATGAGTTGTAATGCCCAACTGAAATAGTCTTATAACTTTAGACATTTCAAGCTTTAAGGTTTTGATGAATATCAAATCAAGCTTTAAATAAATTTCTTGGATAGTAAATGATTTGTTTTAGCTAAATGCATTTTTCAATGAATAATATCATCTACTTTGTAGATTAATGATTATTGTACCGAACAAAGCATCTAAATCCATAGTACTTCACTTGAATATGATTATATTGCAATAACCACTTTGTGTCCTATATGTTTACTTACTCAGGAATGAGATGGAAAGTTCAGATGGATGATGACAAAGCATTAAAAAGGAAAAACATGCCATGAGTGACTTCTATGAAGTATCTCACCTTGAAAGCTTCTTCCATATGCTTCTTTGAGAAATTCAAAAAGTCAAAATTGAATTGACAAGTTACAAAAGAAACGCTGACAAGTCTGAAAATTTAGTGAAGATTTCCACGACTACTTTTCCTCTTCAGTGTCATGACAACTTGTTGAAGAAGCAAGTTGTATCTTCTCTTTCCAGTCATCGATAAGTAGATCAAGATAGCACAAGGCTCAAGATCTACAAGCCCCAACGATAACATCTAGAAGTGTATATAAAGCTAGAATATGAAGAAGAAGACAGAGACGCTGTTCAAATATTTGCAAAGCTGCAACATTTTCATTCTTCAACCTTCTTAACTTTCAAATCCTCCAGAAAGTTACTTATTGTAACTTCTGTTTTAATATCTTCTCTATTGATGTGTAATAGATAACATTCTCTATTTGAGAATTTAGAGAAGTCACACACACTTTACATATTTGATCAATACTATGTAAAAGAGCTTGTAGTGTGAGTGTAAACACAAAACTTTGTATCAAATCTCTTGTAACTAGAACCGCTAGTGGTCAGAATGAGCTTGGAGAGACTAGAGAAAAATTACTCAACTGTAAAAGCTTGGATAGGCTTGGAAAGAGAACACTCATGGTATAAAAATCTCAACAAAGAGTTAGGGATTGGATGTAGGCATTGTTTTGGCTGAACCAGGATAAACCTTGTTGTGTGATCATTTTATCTTTCTCTTTACTTGTTGTTTTTATTAAATACTCCAATCTGTGCAGCCTTTAAATCATTCAAATATACTCTGGCATAGAATATATGGCTATTATTTTTAACCACATTGCTTCTGCATTCCAAGTCTTGGACTTGAGAAAGTTGTTTTAAAAAGTTTTTAGGCTTAAAATTTTTAGTTAAGACATGATTCAACCCTTCTTCTCATGTCATCTTTTCCAATAACAACCACTTTTCATCCACGAAGGATACCAAGTATTTTACATTCTGATCTGAAAGGTCATCTATATATAATACATAAGTATTATCATGTGTTCTAGCAGTAAGAATGATTTTGTCTGATGTGGAATATTTTATAATGCATCGAGAAGGTTCAAACCCAACTCTATAGCCTTGGTCACAAAACTAACTAATGCTTAGAAGGTTGTGAGTTAATCCTTTAACTAACATAACATCAGTAATCAAATCAGAATCATTCTGACCAACATTACCTATACTCACAACTCTGGATTTCATACCATCAACAAATTTCACAACTCCACCATCTTTGGGTTTGAGCTTTCTGATCTAGAATTTGTTTCCAGTTATATGTTTAGAGCATCTACTGTCCGAGACCACTTATTTCCTTTTGGTGATGTGATCTAAGTCACACTTGCATCAGAAATAATTTTCACTTTAGGTACCTATATTTTCTTGGGTCCTCTTAGGTTAGTTTTCCTTTTAGGGTTTTTCACCTTTTGTGTTTTAACTTTCTTTCTAGAAAAGCACATTTTGGAAGTGTGCCCTTTTTTAAAATAGTAAATACATGAAGAAATTTTATTTTGGGAATCTTTGCATGGTTTCTCATCTTCGTGTTCCTCATACCCAATTCCTAATTTGTCAAAATATGGTTTTTGACCTCTAAGCATCAGATTGAGACTTTTAGAGCCATTCACCATCTTCTCAAGATCTAATTTGAGAAGCTTAACTGTTTTCTAATGTTTAGAAACATTAGAAGATGTGTTTTGACTAGCTTTAGAAACATTATCTTTAAAGCAATAACATCCTTCTAAAGAAAGGTGTTTTCTTTCAAAAGCTCTGTTTTCTCATGCCCCAACTTCTCTCTCATTCTTGAGGTTTTCAAACTCAAGAAACTATTTTTGAAAGTTTTTCTTCAATGATGTATAATGAGAAGCAAGTGTCTGAGAATCATCCAATAATTCATCATAAGCTTTCACCAAATCACTATATGAAAGTTCAGGTTCATAATCCTATACCTCAGTTTCTTTTTCAGAAACTATACCTGCCATAAAGCAGAGGTTTGTAGCAACTTCTTCTTCTTGGGATTCTAGACTTTCTTGTTCCTCATCAAGATCTTCCTAAGTTGTTGTCATAAACTGGATAAAGAAGAAGCTGCTTTCTTTTTCAACTTTTGAAAACAACACAGAAGAAGAAAAATAGTCGTTTGATAGTTTACCAACTTTTCGACCTTGTCAACACTTCTTTTGGATCTTGTCACATAACATTTGACTTTTGAACCTAATCGTTGAATTGTATAGAAGACGCTTTGGAGGTAAGGCACTTCATTGAGAAGCAGTTTTCTAGTGGTCGCCCTTTTGTACATATCATCCTTCTGAGCAGTTTGTGATCCTTCTGATGGCTTGTTTTCCTTTCGATAATGTAAATCCATCTCACAAAGTATTCATTTCCAAAAGGTATATATTTATAAGACATGGTAAAGAACAATTTGCTATATGTTAAGTGAAACATATTTCATTTCCAAATAAACTATCTTTCACAAAAGAATACATTCACCATAACAAATCATTATTGACAAAAGATTTTATTTAAAGCTTGATTTGTTGCTCATCAAAACCTTAAATCTCAATACAGTTTAAACCATGAGATGGTTTCTGAAGGGCATTGGAGCTTACGGATTCTTCCTCCTATTTGGAGCCAAAGTCCAACCTTCATCAATCTCATTTGCCGTTTCCATTCTTATTGCAACAATCTCAGGATTCACCTATATCTCGTTAACAGCCTCAGGATTTTTGCTAATAGAATCTTCTTTTCCTGGTGCCTTCCTCCATAGATGTCATCATCGGCTTTGGCAGCAGAGATAGTGCCTTCCTCCATATGCCCATAATGCTTGAAGTTGGCACAAATAAGGTGAAGGCTCTCAAAGTCCACCTTATGCCAGATCGTTGATCCATATCACATCCTCCACTGGCTTGCACCAGTTGATCTTTACGCAAACATGTGCAAAATGCCCCCTTTCCATAGTCTTCGTTGTGAGGTTGACTTTAATTGGCTTACCAACTACTTCAACGATTGCAATCATGAAATTCTCTTTATAGTACATTAAGTTTAGTCCCGAGAACTTAATCCACACTTGTGTATGGCCAAAGCAACTCTTGCATGGGTTAAAATATGGTGTCTACCTCTTCATAGCTAGATAATGATCCTATATCATCCATGGGCTAGCATTAATCACCTTTTCCCGATCCTCGATTTTGTCAAACTTGTCCATGAAGCATCCGTTATTGACATTCATGATATCGAACCCTGCCTATAACCTTCAAATTGATCTCAGCCTCTCCCTCATCGCTGTAAAGCTCAGTTGCATGCCAAGAAGCTTAATAACTAAAGCATCCTTCCAGGGTTAAGAGAGCACGTCAATGACACTCTGATCAAAACAAACTTGAGGCCTATTATCTATAACATTCTCAATTTTCTTTCGTGCTAAATTACCTCAGAACCCTGAGTAATTAGGCACTTGATGAGAAATTAAAGGGTTAAGGCTTAATTAAAGAATTTATGCGGTAATATTAAAGAGAAAAGTTAAGAGAATGCTTAATTAAGATTAGAGAATATCTAATTAAGCAAGTCAAATGCTTAATAGCCTAATTAAGCAGTAATCACTAATAATTAGCATAATTGAGTTTAATTAAAGGTAATTAGGCTTAATCAAGTGTTTAAATCTTGTTAATCATGGTCATATAAGTCAATCACTTGTAACATCCACCAAAATTTTCTTATCATTTTTCACCTAATTGTTCGGATTTTTATCAAATAATTGAAGTTAATTAAGGTTCAACTAAAATGTACCCGAGTTCCAATCTTTGAGTTTATTTCCAAGTTCAACCCGAATGAACATGACTTCCGACCTCAGAATTGATGTCCAAGTAACATATGAGTTCCGACCTCCATATTTATTTCGAAGAGCTTTTCATTTCTTTTGAGGTTCCCGAGTTTGAGCGTAGTTCTGACTTCCCAGGGCATAAGGTTGGTGTCTTGATTTTCGACTTCTAGGGTTATGAATCGATCTCCGAGATTGATCCTAGACCAAGTTTTAGAATTACGTGTAATAAGAGTTATCAAGCGTCTTAGTTCTCGACTTCTGAGATGCGGGTATAAGGTTTTTATTCTGGTACTAACTTCCAAGTTTATGTTGAAGATCCTCAATTTCTGGGTTTAAGTATTTTAGATTTCATATTCTTATCCTAGACTTTTGATTTTAAGGCGATTTGTTTGCTGTGTGATTTTCGATCTCCGACTTTAGGTCACAAGTCTTCCAAAACTTTTATGTGTTTCCTAAGTTTCGAGTTCCGACTTTAGGCAAAATGGAGACGATTTCCAATTTCAGACAGAATGAAAAATGAGTTCAAATTTCTAGGCAAAATAGAGAACAATTTTCAGCCACCAAAGAAGGAGACAAGGCTGAACTTGACCCACAAAATTTCAACCAATCAAAACTCACAAAGCCAACTACCTCTTCAATGCTTAAATTAGATTTTTCTCTTCTCCCTGCTGACTTGCGTCTCATTCTCCTCTGATTTCAGCCTTCTCTTTCTCTCGTTCTCTCAACTATCTCCATCAAACCTTTAAGCTTCACAAGGTTCTATCAATTGAAACTCCAACACCTAGCAAAATCACACTCCAAAGAAGTAGAGGTTAAATTTTGTTATTATAATTCTATTTATGGGTAGCCAATCTTGGCTTTATTTTCTTACTTCTTGATGTGATTTGTGCATGAATATAAAAATCGTTGGCTGTTTTTGTGTTTAAATTTGACCAAGAAGTAGGAAAGAATGAGAATAGGAAGATGTGAGGGGCTAGGAGACCAAATTCTCTCGGCTGTCCGTACAATAGAGTGTACGGATCCGCCTATATCCATTAAAATTTGATGAAACTATTTTTGTTTGCAACTAGACATTTAGAGCTTTGCACACATATATCATATAAAGCATTGGATTAATATTGAGAGAGATGTAAATTTTTGAAGTTTGACCTAGAAATTAGGACTTTCATCCGAGCAGTGTGAGTTGAGAAGGGTGTAACTCACCCTGCACAACTTCAATTTGAGTGAAACTAACTTTGTTAGAAAGCTTACACATAGAGAACATCCCATAAAAATTTTTGACTTAGTTACTATCTTGTTTGCTCCCAGTGGCTTGAAGAAGTTGACCTATGTCCAAATCGGGTCAAAATAGGGCAGTTCAGGAAGGTCAAATTTTGGAGCTTATAACTCGAGCTTTACTAAAGCAAATGAAACAAAACTTATTGCAAATACAAGGTTGTCCTGTTAGGTTTAATATGATACAAATTTTGTATGATTTGAGCTATATTTCGATTTTTAGTGGATTTTTACTTTTAAGTGTGTAATTCTAGCAAGTCTCAAGGCAGGCCGGGATAAGACTTAAATAACTTGAGCTACACTTATCAAAATAAGATGGAACCAAAGAGGTTAGAAAGTAGACACATAACACTCTAACATATCCAAAATTGAGATCTAAATGAGTTAAATAAAAATTGTGGCCCGATTTACAAAAATTGGGTTGAATGCAAATGTGGAGACAACAAATATATTTTACATGCAACATTTATTCCTATGAGATTGAGGATTGAAGTACAAATGAAGTGTTATGATTTCTCTACAATTGACTATTTGAGTGTACTAGTACTATTCATAGGGAAGTGAACACTTTCCGTTATGTTGCCAAAATTTCGGTAAGCCTATGCATGAGTTATACTCTACATTCAAATCCATGTGCATTGGCAAGAAGTTCATAAAGGTTATGTTATGATGAACATAAAGATTATGTTATGATGAAAGTTCCATAATACTTAGGCCAGCCCCGGATTAAAGTTAAAGGGAATAGATCGGTGGGGAGGTCGGGGAAAGTAAACCCGGCATTCCTATATAGGAACGAGCTCAATCTTGAAAAGCAGATTATTACCCAGGAGTTTTAATGGCCAAGAACTCCCAGGGGACCAAGTAATGGAAAAATTTATGAAGATTAAGTTGCAAGTTAAAGAAAGATACGAATTAAGTCAAGTGCACTTGCATACAATCAAGTATAAGCATCTTTATGTGTATTTTCAATTATCTTGTTAAGTCATAATGTTATTATGTTTTTTGTCGAAGCATATTTTACTATTCATATTTTTATGACTGTCATATGACATGGCAAGTGATTGTTAAAATATAACTCGCTTCAAGAAGGATGTTTTCACCTTAAAACTGAACCATTGGTTGTGTATATGTGCTCACATTTTTTTTATAAGAAATCGAAGCGGCTGGAATGTTTATGATGACACTGTATGGTTTGAATTTATCTACTGAGAACCATAGGTTTTCACTGCTTGCTTGTATATTTTTCTTTTCCGTAAACATTCTAGCACCTAAGCTGGAAATCAAGTGTGAGATGGAATACTGGGACATTCACAGAGCAAAACTCGGAAGCAAACTAAACTAAGAGACTGCTGAAGCTAGTTGATGACCAGTGGGAGCAAGTTCTATGTGACATGTTAGTCACAAATTTCTTTTAAATTGTAATTATTTTATTCTCTATATATCAGAGACAATGAAATTTATGAACTATATTTCAGTAATAAAGTGTACAGTTAAAGGGTCATGTATTATATTTTCTGCATTTTAAAGATTCTTTTAGCACAGTGACAACTTCTTAATATAACTCCATAACTTGAGCATGGCTTATATAATAGAGGGTGTTACATTATTGGTATTAGAGCAGTTCATCCTGTATAGGCTCGTGGATGGACTGATTATGCTTCTGAGGCATACTCTGAGAATCTAGATAAACCATGCTTTAGGTCCTCGCGTGAAGAGGACATAGAAATATTATGCTTGGCAGCCTTGTTGAGAGTGTTGTGGACTACCTGTTGCACTCGACTGAATGTTGAGCCTGATCACCTCAATATAAGGTTTTGTGTAAATAGAAGCCTAAAACATCCAGCAGGCTTATTAGGCATCTTCTATACATAATTATTAGGGATAAGACTCCTAGAAAGTAACGATGGCATAACGGGATAGACAATGGAGCAAGTTGAGGAGTATAGAGAATTGGGAAATCAATCAAGGGAATTATGTCAGATGGTTTGCTATGGACATAGTAACCCTAGTTATATCAAGGAGGTTGTTTGCAAGGTGTTGCCAGGTAGCTGAAGACTTCCTATCATCAAGGGCAGAATTTTAGTTGGAAACGACTGTGATGGGGCTTGTTTCAAGCTTTGTTGTAATTATTTGATCCGGCCCATCTTTTCTAGATTGAATCTAGGGGATTCTTCTACCTAGTTTTGTAACTTTAGTACTTGACAAGAGCAAGATTATTACCTACTGATGAGGTCATTTCATGCGGCATGGATGGTACCCTTACTTTCTTCATGAATAGGACTACACTAAAGGTACCTTGTTAGCAAAAAATTCAGTCAATAGTTTTTACTTTGGATTATGGTAATACCACATTATAATGACTTGATCCTTCATTAAGAAAATTTGTAGAGTGGACAGATGAAGCAGAGAATCAGTGAAAAAAGCTAAGGGCAGAAGTTTTGGTTAGGTATACAGGAGACTTTTGTAAATCCATGTCTAGAGGATGGAGTAGGTTTTTCCTCAAGAATAATTAAAATCGACACTGTAGTAATCATAATCATCTAGACCTCAACATCAAGGACGGTTCTCTACGATAAATGCAGAGGAAGCTGACAAATCCAAAGGACTAATCCAAGGTACCTGTGAAGTAGACGGTGAAACTCTAATTGTACTTTATGATTCGGATGCCTCTCACTCATTTATTTCTCGTGACTGTGTGGCTGCTTTACACTTACCAATTTCTGAGTTGCCTTATGATCTACTAGTTTCTACTCCTACAAATGAACCTGTTAAAACTAGTCAAATTTGCAATATTCCTCTTCGAATTGAAGGTAGGACCTTTGTAGCTAATTTGATTTGTCTCTCTCTGTCTAGACTTGACATAATTCTGGGTATGGATTGGCTTTCCATCAATCAAGTCATGCTCAACTATTCCGATAAGATAGTGGTATTCTCCTCTGTCTCATCTTCTAAATCCCAAGTCTTAACACTCTTCTATCTGAACACTTTAATAGTAAACTAGAGTGGGTCGAAGAGTCAAGAATACATCCTCCTATTAGCTAATGTGACAGAAATTGAATAGAAACTGGAAGAGATCCCAGTTGTTAAGGAATATCCCGATGTTTTTTCCAGAAGATATTCCTGAATTGTCTCCTGAGAGAGAAATTGAGTTCACCATTAAGCTAATTCCAGGTGCGGGACCAATATCTATAGCTCTGTATCGAATGTCACCTCTGGAGCTGACAGAACTAAAGAAGCAGATTGAAGAACTTTTGGAAAAAGGATTCATACGGCCAAGTGCATCGCCATGGGGAGTTCTAGTCTTGTTAGTTAGAAATAAAGATGGGCGCATGTACTTATGGGTGGACTATAGACAACTGAATAAAGTGACGATTAAGAATAAATACCCATTGCCCAAGATTGATGACCTCATGGACCAACTACAAAGTGCAACAATATTTTCCGAGATCGATTTGTGTTCCGAATATAATCAAATTTGAGTTCGGGAACAAGATATCCCTAAGATAGCCTTTTGAACTCGTTATGAACACTACGAGTATACCGTGATGTCGTTGGACTGAAAAACGCACTAGTAGTATTCATGGATTATATGAATAGGATATTCTGCCCATGTCTAGACAAGTTTGTAGTGGTTTTCATTGATGACATACTCGTCTATTCGAAGACAAAGCAGAAGCACGCAGAATATTTGCAGTTAGTTCTGTAAATTTTAAGAGAGAAAAAACTTTATGCTAAGTTGTCCAAATGTGAATTTTGGATGAAAGAAGTTAACTTTCTCGGCCATGTGGTATCCCATAGAGAGATCTCCGTAGACCCCAGCAAAGTAGAAGCAATATTAAATTGGGAAAGGCTAACCACAGTCACTGAGGTTAGAAGTTTTCTGGGCTTAGCGGGATATTATAGGTGATTTGTCAAGGATTTCTCTCGAATAGCCTTGCCTTTGACCAAGCTAACCCGGAAGAATGTTTCATTTGAATGGACGCCGATGCGAGCAGAGTTTTCAAGACTTGAAAAGGAGGTTAACCATGTACTAGTGTTAGCCTTGCTAGACCCTAATGGACCATTTGAGGTCTATTGTGATGCTTCCAAGCAAGGATTAGGATGCGTGATAATGCAAGCCGAAAATGTGGTCGCATATGCCTCTAGACAATTAAAGCCACATCAAAGGAATTATCCTACACACGGTCTTGAATTAGCAGCAGTAGTATTTGCCTTAAAGATATGGAGACATCACCTTCATGGTGTGAGGTTCGAGGTGTTTTCTGATCATAAAAGTTTGAAGTACATCTTTGATCAGAAGAAACTAAATATGAGGCAGCGGAGATGGATGAAACTCCTTAAGGACTACAAATTCGAATTGAAATACCACCCAGGCAAGGCAAATATTGTGGCAGATGCTTTAAGCAGAAAATTGTTGACTGTAGCCTGGATGATGGTAAAAGAGAGAGAGCTTATTGAGAGCTCCCAAATTAATCCTTATAACTCCTAAGACCATTCAGTTACACCAAGTTAAGGTAACCAGTAGCTTTAAGGAGCAAATTCAGTAGGCACAACAGTAGGATGCTAGTTTTTAGTGTACCATCAATCTTGTGCAACTAGGGAAATTAACGGGTTTTGCTTAGGATAAAGAAGGCATATGGCAGCACCATGACAGGGCGTGTATACCCAAGGGAAATGATCTTCGAAGAAGAATCTTGGAGGAAGCACATAAAGGTGAATTTACCGTATATCCCGGCATTAGCAAAATGTATCAAGACCTCAAGAAAATGTTTTGGTGGCCAGGCATGAAGTCAGATGTGGCGAGCTCCGTAAGCAAATGCTTGATTTGTCGAAAGGTGAAAGCGGAACATCAAAAACCCTCTAGGATGCTGCAACCTCCAAAAATCCCTGAGTGGAAGTGGGAGAGTATCTCCATGGATTTTGTAATGGGATTACCAAGAACGCCAGTAGGATATGATGTCATATGGGTTATCGTGGATAGATTAACCAAATCTGCTCACTTTCTACCCATTCGAGCAAATTATTCATTGGAAAAATTGGCATAATTGTGTATCCAGGAAATTTTAAGGCTACATGGGACCCCTTCAACCATTATCTCTATCGAGATCCAAGATTCACTTCATGATTCTGGGGAGTCTTATAGAAAGCATTTGGTACTAAGTTGTGCCTAAGCACTGCGTATCACCCGCAAACGGATGGGCAAATAGAGAAGACAATTCAAACCTTAGAGGATATGCTACGAGCCTATATAATGGAGCAACGTGGGGATTAGGATCGATACTTACCGCTAGCTGAATTTGCATACAACAATAGCTATCATGCTAGCATCGGCATGGCTCCTTACGAAGCGTTGTACGGACAAAAGTGCCAATCCCCACCATGTTGATATGAAATAAGAGAATCAACTCTATTGGGGCCTGATTTAGTTGAACAGACCATTGAGCAGATCAAAAAGATTCGAAGTAAGATGCTTGCCACTCAAATCCGTCAGAAAAGTTACATGAATACCAGGAGGAAACCTCTGGAATTTCAAGAAGGAGACCACATATTTGTGAAGATTATCCCTACAATAGGGATAAGTAGAGCCATTAAGGTCAAAAAAACTAAACTAAGTCCCCGCTTTATCGGTCCTTTCCAAATCTTGAAGCGAATCGGATCAATTGCATACCGAATCACTTTACCTCTGCATCTGTCAAACCTTCATGATATTTTTCATGTTTCTCAACTAAGAAAGTATCAGCCTGACCGTACACATTTCCTAGAACCCAAGTCAGTATAGCTAAAAGAAGACCTGACTTTCCACTTATAGCCAGCACAGATTATAGACAGAAGCAACAGGCAACTTCGGAACAAAATTGTGCAGTTAGTAAAGGTAGCATGGGGAAAAGAAGATGCCAAGGACTACATTTGGGAACTAGAATCAGACATGAAGAAAGAGTATCCTGAACTATTCTTAAGTACTAAATTTTGAGGACAATTTTTCTTAGGAAGGGTGGTAATGTAACATCCACCAGAATTTTCTTACCATTTTTGGCCTAATTGGTCGGGTTTTTATCACATAATTGAAGTTAATTAAGGTTCAAGTAAAATGTACCCGAGTTTCGATCTCCGAGTTTATCTCCAAGTTCAACCAGAATGAACATGAGTTCCGACCTCTGAAGTGATCTCCAAGCTCAACTAAATGTGCACAACTTTCGACCTCAGAATTGATGTCCAAGTAACATACGAGTTCCGATATCCATATTTATTTCCAAGAGCTGTTCATTTCTTTTGAGGTTCCCGAGTTTGAGCGTAGTTCTGACTTCTCGGTGCATAAGGTTGATGTCTTGATATCTGACTTCCAGGGTTATGAATCAATCTCCTAGATTGATCCTGGACCGAGTTTTAGAATTATGTGTAATGAGAGTTATCAAGCGTCCTAGTTCTCGACTTCCAAGATATGGGTATAAGGTTTTTGTTTTGGTACTAACTACCAAGTTTATGTTGAAGATCCTTGATTTTCGGGTTTAAGTATTTTAGATTTCATATTCTTGTCCTGGACTTCCAATTTTAAGGTGATTTGTTTGCTGTATGATTTTTGATCTCCGACTTTAGGTCACAAGTCTTCCAAAACTTTTATGTATTTCCTAAGTTCTGAGTTCCGACTTTAAGCAGAGTAGAGACGATTTCCGATTTCAGACAGAATGAAAAATGAGTTCAAATTTTTAGGCAAAATGGAGAACAATTTTCAACCACCAAAGAAGGAGACATGACTAAACTTGACCCTCACAAAGCCAACTACCTCTTCAATGTTTAAATCAGAATTTTCTCTTCTCCCTACTGACTTGCATCTCATTCTCCTCTGATTTCAGCCTTCTCTTTCTTTCTGTCTTTCTCTCAACCATCTTCATCAAACCTTCAAGCTTCACAAGTTTCTATCAATTTAAACTTCAACACCTAGCAAAATCACACTCCAAAAAGGTAGAGGTTTAATTTTGTTCTTGTAATTCTATTTGTGGGTGGCCAATCTTGGCTTTATTTTCTTACTTCTTGATGTGATTCGTGCATGAATATGAAAATCTTTGGCTATTTTTTTGTTTAAATTTGACTAAGAAGTACAAAAGAATGAGAATAGGAAGATGTAAGGGGCTGGGAGACCAAATTCTCTCAGCAGTCCATACGGCGGAGTGTATGGCTCTGCCTATAGCTGTTCAAATTCGATGAAACTATTTTTTTTTTAAACTAGACATTCAGGGCTTTCCACACATATATCATACAAGGCCATTGGATTAATATTGAGAGAGATATGAATTTTTGAAGTTTGACCTAGAAATCAGGACTTTCATTCGAGCAGTGTGAGTTGAGAAGGGTGTAACTCACCCTACACAGCTTCAATTTGAGTGAAACTAATTTTGTTAGAAAGCTTACACATACATCCCATGAAAATTTCTGTGTTAGTTACTATCCCATTTGCTCCCAGTGGCTCAAAGAAGTTGCCCTATGTCCAAACCAGGCCAAAACAGGGTAGTTTAAGAAGGTCAAATTTCGGGGCTTATAACTCAAGCTCTACTGAAGCAAATGAAACAAAACTTGTTGTAAATGAAAGGTTGTCCTGTTAGCTTTAATGATACAAATTTCGTATGATTTGAGTTATATTTCGATTTTTAGTGCATTTTTATTTTTAAGTGTGTAATTCTGGCCAATCTCAAGACAAGCCGGGATAAGACTTAAATAACTTGAGCTACGCTTATCAAAATAAGATGGGACTAAAGAGATTAGAAAATAGACACATAACACTCTAACATATCCAAAATTGAGATCCAAATGAGTTAAATAGAAATTGTGGCCTGATTTACAAAAACGGGGTTGAATGCAAATGCTGAGACAGCAAATATATTTTACATGCAACATTTATTCCTAGGAGATTGAGGATTGAAGTACAATTGAAATGTTATGATTTCTCTACAAATGAATGTCTGAGTGTACTGGTACTATTCATGGGAAAGTGGACACATTCTGTTATGTTGCCAAAATTTCGGTAAGCCTATGCATGAGTTATACTCTACGTTCAAATCGATGTGCATTGGCAAGAAGTTCAGAAAGGTTATGTTATGATGAACATAAAGATTATGTTATGATGAAAGTTCCATAATACTTGGGCCATCCCCGGATTAAAGTTAACGAGAATAGATCGGTGGGGAGGTCGGAGAAAGTAAACCCGGCATTCCTATATAGGAATGAGCTCGATCCAGAAAAGCAGACTATTACCCAGGAGTCTAAATGGCCAAGAACTCCCAGGGGACCAAGTAATGGAAAAATTTATAAAGATTAAGTTGCAAGTTAAAGAAAGATACAAATTAAGTCAAGTGCACTTGCATACAGTCAAGTATAAGCATCTTTATGTGCATTTTCAATTATCTTATTAAGTCATAATGTTATTATGTTTCTTGTCGAAGCACATTTTACTATTCATATTTTTATGACTGTCATATGACATGGCAAGTGATTGTTAAAATATAACCCGCTTCGAAAAAAATATTTTCAACTTAAAACTGAACCACTTGTTGTGTATATGTGCTCACATTTTTTTATAAGAAACTGAAGCCGCTGGAATGTTTATGATGACACTGTATGGTTTGAATTTATCTACTGAGAACCATAGGTTCTCACTACCTGCTTGTATGTTTTTTTTTTCAGTAAACATTCCAGCACCCAAGTTGGAAATCAAGTATGTGGTGAAATACTGGGACGTTTATAGAGCAAGACTCGGAAGCAAACTAAATCAAGAGACTACTGAAGCTAGTTGATGACCAGCGGGAGCAAGTTCTATGTGACATGTTAGTCACAAATTTCTTTTAAATTGTAATTATTTTATTCTCTATATATCAGAGACAACGAAATTTATAAACTATATTTCAGTAATAAAGTATACAATTGAAGGGCCATGTATTATATTTTCCACATTTTAAAGATTCTTTTAGCACAGTGACACCTCTTAATATAACTCTGTGACTCTAGCATGACTTACATAATAGAGGGTGTTACATCACTAGTCTTCCCTTAATCAAGTTTATTAAGTTATATGAGTACTTAATTACATTATTAAAATTTAAATTTAGTCAACTAGACAATAAAGCATTTGATGATGTTATTAAAGCATAAAGCATGAGCAAAGTTGCCTTTTGTAAGAGTTGACCACATTTTGTCTCCTTCATCATCTAATTTATCCCCTTAATCCTTAATTAGCGCAAAAGCAAGCAAAATATCTCTGCCCCATCCACTGGAAACCTACGGCCATGCATTTGCATGCACACACACACACATACTCATTTTCATTTTTCAGCTTCTCATTCTCTCTCTCTAACTCTCAAATTCTCCAACTTCTTTGTACACTTTCTTCTTCTTTATAACACCCTCCCAAGCACAACATCATGCTTAAGTCATAGTACCATACTTGGGAGTTGTTACTGTTACTTAACGGACCATGAATACACTTTGGTCGTCTTTAATCTTCCTAACTTTGCCTAGTATGATCATCTTCTAAATCTCCTAAGATATCTGAAGATAACATGGAAATATACATAGGAGTGAGAATTAGAAATTCTCAGTAGAACTCCTTAGACTACCACATACCATGTCATCGTTATTATTTCCAGCTACTTTGGTTTATTATAAAGAAGGTGAACATCTTATATAAACTTTCTAGTTTTATAGTTTAAAAACATATTGTCTGAAACAGAGCTCATTTTATCCACACACTTGTTAAACAGAAGAAGAATCCAAACATTAAAATAGCAATGTGAAGGATAATTGAATAAGAGGCATCGATTCATGATGAAATAAGGAACAATTGAATAACATGCATGAATGAATACAAATGACTCTTGATGCGAGTGCACTTGTCTTTCTTTAGCTTTCTTTACTTTCTTTTTTTAGCACACCTAGGTGTTACGTATCGCCATCCCTAGGGTGCATTCTTTTACCTATCTTTACTTTACTTGCTTCTTGCTTCTCTGTACTTAGTCCCTCAAAGGTGAATGACTTCTCTCACCCCTAGGTAAGAACCTGCTTTTTAAGTCCGAGCTCATACCTATCTATGAAGTATGGACACGCTATTTGGGTGTTGTGTTGGGCACGTGTCTATGTCGGATATTGCATGACACACTGATGACACATGTGTCTGACTCTAATGTAGAAAGACACAATATAGATAAAGTTATTTAAAATTTAAAGAATGAAATAATACATAAATTTTGAGTTATTTTGAATATTTAAATAATTTCTAATATTGAATAAAGAAAAATAAGGCATAAGAGAAGCTTATATAAATGATATAATATAATAATGGATCTTTTTATTTAAAATTTTAATTATATGTATACATGTCCATGTCCTATAGTTTTTAAACTTTGGTGTGTCGTCCGTGTCAGTGTTTGTGCTTCATAGGTACCTATACATAAGTGACAAGTTTACTTTTCCTGACCCTCACACTGGTCTATTTCCCTTTAATTTGGTCGAGAGCTGGCCTAAGTCTTAGACAGTATTGCCTTGGCCCACTACGAGGTAGAGGCTTGGTATGTCCCTTTGCAAGTTCTTATTATCTTCTCCTTTCCATATATGATCATGCACACATGGCTTTCATAGACATGACACATATGTATATAATTACAATTCATATCATGCTTGCATGCTGGTTATGTACATGACCTACAAATACCCATAACTTTCACTAATTCTTGCCGAAAATTCGGCAGCATAATGGATCGGATCCGCTTCCCCATAAATAGTGTTCTATAATTCAGACAGTCAGCCAGAGCAACAGAACCAATATAACACATTACATTTTCAACATCAATATAGAAGTGCAAATTTCAATTTTAAATGAAGCTCATACATATTAAGGTGTCTAAACACTCAATTTTGCATTTCTACTTAAATTAATCAATTCTGCCCTGTTTTATAATTTATGCCACAATTTCTACTTAAATTATTTAAATTTGAATTTTTAATATGTTGTAGCATTATAAGTCTATCTTTATTCCTCTTTAATCCCACTAAATTTTGATGAGTATAGCTCTAGTTATTAAAGATTAACTTCGGTTTGCCCTGTGTTAGGCAGAATAAGGATCTAAAATGTAAAAATTTGTCAAAAATAGAAATTTTATTGGATTTGGTTGAATCTTATCATTTTAAAGCTAACAAAACAAATTTTGTTTCTAAAAAGTTTTGCTTCATTTGAGCAGGCAGAGCTTAAGTTATAAGCTTTTAAATTTGGTTGAATTGATCTGCCCTATTTCAGTCTAGTCAGGACATAAGGTAAATTTGGCGAATTTCTGGGAAAAATAGGGAAAGAATCAAGTTCTGAAATTCTTATGGCATGTTATGCTATTTGTTAGGTTTCTAAAACAATTTGTTTCTTCTATTTGAAGTTGTATAGCGTAAGTTATGCCTTACACAACTTAGTGTGGTCATAACTAGAGGTAAAAATCTAAGGTTAGCTTCAAAAATTTATATTCCACTCAATACAGATCCAATTGCCTTATAATTTATACGGTTGGAATGCTCCAAATGTCCATTTAGATTCATTAAATTTTGATGTCTATAGGCGAAGCCAAAAACTTTGCAGTATGGACAGCCTTAGGGTTCTTCAACTAAATTAGATTCTAGTTAACTTCTCTTCTAGCTTTTCGTTCAAATATCAATCCTAACCCAATAATTTCAAGTTAATCCAGCCATAAAACATCACATAAACACAATATATCATTAAATAAGAGAGTGAAACTAAAACTCTCATCAGCCGAAAAATCAAAAAAACCATGAAAAATATTAAATCCTACCTCAAATTAATGCATAAATTAGCTAGATTTGAGATTTTAGTGGAGGAAGTGGGTGGAACTTTGAGATGGAAGGAAGATAGAGTGAAATAGGAGAAGAGAGAAGGAAGGGCCGTTTGCTAAAGGGGGAAGACGAAAATGAGGGGATTTAGAAGGAAATTGTTAAGTTTTATAACTCATAAGAAAAGGATATGAAGCACATGATTGGTGGAGGAATGGGTGGTTGATGTTTGGCCAAGAGCACATGGTGCCCTCGTGTGGGGTATGGATGGTTGAATTTTAGCCACCAATTTAGGTCTTTACAATGTAAAATTCTACTGATTCAATTCTTGTGGTATACAATATCAAAATTCTACCGATTTCCTTCAAAGCCATGAAACATTACTAGAAATCTTTGTATATTTTCTACATGATTAATTCAAATTCTCCTAATCCTAATCTCGCTATAATCACCTCAAATTATTTATACACATCTAATATATTCGAATAAATCGATTAAAAGCATTAATTAGACACACTGTTCTTCGGGATGTTACATTCTTCCTTTCTCTACCACCACCATAACCAAACCTTCTTCACTAAACCCTTCAAAGATCACAACTTTTGGTCTTTGAAGACAAGATTCAAACACTACAGCCCTCACTTTCACAAGAACTCAAGAGCTCTTACCTTTTTCAAGCCAAAACCGCCACTACTATCACCAAAGGAGGAGTCTTCTTCATCTTCTTCTTCTCCTTAAAGGATGCCACTTTCACCTTAGGTAGTGATCTTTCATTTCTTCTTTTTGTTACTCAAGAAAGCTTGAAGCTTGGCTCCCATCATGGCCAAGATCTTCAAGTGACAACTTGAGGTAGAAAAACTCCATGCTCTTCATGAGCAAAGTTTCCATTTTTAGCAAAGGTTGAATCTTTGATTTGTTTCATGGGATCTTGTGTGTTTTTCTTCTTGAATGCTTCAAAATTTTTCATTTTTCTCTTATGATGCATGTGATTTGATGTTTTGTGAGTTGTTAAAAGGAAATACACTTTCTTGGGGTATTTTTGGTTTAAAGTTGGTTTCCTCTTTTATGAGAAATTTATGTCTAAAAGGTCCTTTTTTTACATTTTCTTTATGATTCTTGATGTGACCAAGAACATTCTAAAGCATAAAACTTTAAAAAGTTTTCTTCTTGATGCATTAAAAGTGGTGCTATTTTTCATATGTTTCATAAAGTTTTATTTTGTTCTTATTGAGGATAAGAATATGTGTAAAGGTCCAAACTTTCCTAAGATATGAAGCTTTTCAATCATAAAAAGTAAGCACTTGTCACTCTGTGTCACAAATGTTGAACCTTGAAGACAAAACAATCCACAAAGTTTTAAACTTTCTCCAAGAATGTAACTTCCGTTCATAAATATGTAATCTTACAACTTTATCTTGTAAAAATTGAATCTTGAGTTAAAAATATTGAGTAAAGTATTAAACTTTCTTCAAGAATGAATCTTTTAAATCTTAGAGCAATTTTAAGTCATAAAGTTGGAATCTTGAAGGCATAACAATGATTAAAGTTTCAACGTTCTTAAAGAATAAAACTTTCTAGCCATAAAATTAGCATCTTGTGTTATTATTTCTTAAAGGTTGAATCTTGAAGACATGAATATAGTGTAAAGATTCATACTTTCTTAAAGAATGAAACTTCATAATCATAAAGGTGAAATCTTGTTGTTTTATCTAGATAAGATTGAATCATGTAACTTGTTGGAATAAAGATTTCAACACATGATGTTGTTGGGTTTATGAGTGTGGTTATGCATTGTCATGACCCAAAGGACTAGAAGGATCTCAAAATCCTTTGGGAACATAAGTATAATTAAAGCCTTTGAGCATACCATGAACCTAGCAATCGCTAGTGTGCTATCTCAAGGAAACTAAAAGATTGGAATGCAAAATGTTGGCTAAAACATCATATTAGGCTTCAGCCATACTAAAGAGGAAAAGGAAAAATAAGTGTCAAACTTTTTTAATTCAAACACACTATTCTATAAGATATATACATAAGAATGTTATGAAATTATTTGGTAGAGGTGAATCCCCAAGGCACAAGGCAAAAGGTGACTTCACTCAATAGTTAACTAAAAGTTTGATACTAAACTATGTGGTTCCCTATTGAGTAAGCATGAAGAATCACATGATGATTTATAAGACTTCTCGCAAAGGAAAATGCAACCATAGACACCCATTAAGGTATGAATGTATGATGCTATCAAACATAATGTACGAAAAGTTTGATTAATGGATTGGCTCATGTTTAGATGATTGTTGATGATGTATATGATGACATGAGATGAAAATAAATGGTTATTGGTTGAAATTTCTATGTTTGGCATTTTGGAGAAGCTCTAGTCTAGCCTCATGCTGCCAGATTTTCATCAAAGTTATGGACTTAGTTATATCATTGTATGTCCACATATGTCTTGTCAGTGATTACAATACATGTAAGATATAATTATGAGAAAAGAAATAATTGGACATGATCCATTGTTTACTTCGATAAAGAAAGTGAGAAAAGGTGATCCACAAAGACAAGATAAGTGGGCATGATCCTTCAGTATGGGAAGGTGAACTATAAAAAACCCCTCCACTTTGGAGGAAAGAAGATCCTGAACTCTCCAAAACTAGACGAACCCTTGTCAGCTTGGTCTGATTTTAGATTAGTACTGTGTGGCGACGGCCATGGAATGAGCTCATGTCCAATAGCAATCTATTCAAAGGGAAAGGAAAGAATGTTAATCATGAGCTAAGTATGAAGGCAAATATAAAGAAAGACTCTAGTGAACTCCATATAGTCACATGAAAGTGCATGCATCATTATTTCCTCAGATGCATGATCATGATTATTGTTGTTATGCTTTAGTTTGTATGATTCCATCTTATGTCACTATGTTGCTTATGCCATGTTCATGAGATTAAGATTAAAAAAAAAACTGCTTCAAGGCCTTATGTTTTCAAAACCCTTAAAATTGAATCTATGCTTGTTCATCATTTTTATAAATAAACTCAAAGTGGCTAGGATGATGACAATGACATAGTAGTTGTCTAGTCATGATCCTACTGAGAAATCTTATATTTCTCACTCCTATGTTTCCATGTCGTCTTCAAAGGATGCTGGCGTCAGGCATTGCGGTGATCTTTATTGAGTTTCTAATGATGTATTGGCACTTTGACTCGGTGCGAATGCATCCATGCTAATTGCCCAGGCAGTGGTAAGGGTCTATATGTTTCATAGCCATTTGTTTCGTGCACTCGTTATGAGCCTGTTTTTCTGCCCTCATGAGCCTTTTGATGATGTCACCTTAGATGATATACATCCATGTTTCCACCTACTGAGGTACCCCACTAATGGAGAGTTTGTCTCTGACACCCATCTAACACTAACATACTCGATGGAGTCCAATCCTTGGGAGTTATCTTACCCGACATATCCTGTGGAGCCGTCCTACCTTCTGGTGATTTGTTTGTCTTCGGATTCTTCCTCCTCTCCTTCTGCTGGTCCTACACTACCCTAAGTTCATAGTCATGGGTTCATTTGTACTCGCGCTATATCCCGTAGATGTGGGTGCGCCTATGGAGGAGGACGTGAGAATGATGCATCCAATGGTTCGGGAACAGATACCTTCCATTTGACGGTTGATTTGGATAGCACATGTGGAGCTGGTCACAAGGTTAGCCCTTTTATTGACAGTTATAAGGTTATCATTTTTCTTTATGGCATGTATGGGTGACTAGATGTTCTGATGTGTTTCCATTTAGTTGTATTTGGTTAGGTTTGTTTTTAGAGGGGTCAACAGTAGATATTGGCCCTATGGTTATGTATGTAGAACATATTGACCTTATTATTATCATATATATATATATATATATATATATATATATTAGTATGATGGTTGTGGAAATGATCTTGATGATCCATTTGAGGTTACTATTCATTATATCACTTTTAATTAGCTTAATGCACTGAAGGTATGTAAGCATTGACGCTATATTTTATTCGTTCACGATGCGCTCATGATTCTTGTTTTCCAAAAGGTTTATTTTGTTATTGTTCAAAAAAAAAAATTACCCGTATTTTTTTATAAGTAATTCCCAAAAGACAGTTAAGTTTCTACAAGCAAAAGTAACAACTAATAATCTCTATAATACAACTTAACCATAGTATAAAACTATTAGGGTGTTACACTATCCCCTTCTGATACTCGCCTCACCAGTTTCTTTTGAATCAGGTCCTTTCCCACTTGGACCACTTCAAGTGGACCTCCTCCTACCACCTTGTCCTTGGAAGATCCCGTGAACTTCGAACCTCCACCACCCCCATGTCCTGCCACTCCACGTTGAGTCCCCCCTCATTGTCGATTGCACCATCTCACCTCTTCTCTCCCCTCTCTTTCCTCTTTCTCCTTTCTCGTGATTCCTTTCTTTCTCTAATTCTTTTAGAGAGAGAATTTTCACAAGGTAGTGCATCAATATTTTCCATTATTTTTGTTATAGAAATATGACTTGAAACCACAATGGTAGATACTTTGTGATGACATAAAGGACTAAATTTAAAAAAAAATGAAAGGAAGGTATTACATAAAAAAACTAATTAAAGGTAAGGGGTAAAACGTTTATTTTGACTAAATAATATCGTCTTTTATTTATTTATTTATAACTAAATAGTATTTAACTAGCCTCCAACTAATCTAATTCGAACTAAGGCAGCCAACTTCAGCAATAAAACTCTCCTAATCTTAATTTTTTCATTAACAAGACTCGAATTTGGAATCTTATATATTGTTTAAGGGAGATAAGTGATAAATCACTTAAATGAACTAAGTATTAGTAAATAATTATATTGTCTTTATCTTAAATAGTGTGATAATATTTAGTAATATAATATATGTTGATATAAGACATTTTTCCCTAAAAGAAAAATTAGTTTAGAAATTTTGTTCGTGTCTATGTATGTACGTCATTTATACTATTGTATGAATGTGGGAAAGGTGCATAGAAACTCCTTAAATTTGTTTCGTTTACAAACTGACAAAATAAACATGAAAATCATTCTAATTAATCTTTAAAATATGACAATTATACTAATAAATCCTTCTTTTCATTTCTCATTAACCCATTGATTAAACATAGCTAAATCAAAAATTTTCGTTTATATGAAATCTTAACTATTTAAGAGGAAAAGTTGAGAGAGGAGAGGAGATGATAAAAAAATGAAATTGAAATGAAGAGAAATAAGTTTTACAAAGTGAAATGAAATTAAAAATACAATAAAAAAAGATAATAAGTAAAACGATGTCGTTTCATAGTTGGATTATCACGTCCATATTTTTAATCTGTTACTAAATCAATTATAGATCAATTCGATCGGGTTGGATCTAAACTAACTTGATGACCCAATTCAATGTGGATATTTCAAATTGAGTTGAATCCGATTGGTCAGATAGATCCATCCAAATTTTGTGAACCTTAAGCAAGGGTCTTGCCCATATATAAATGTAAATAAATCATCTTATGTGAGGATTTCCATGGTCCAATCATGTGTAAACTTTTATCATTGATTAAATTCTCTTGTGGGACTCAAGATAGGATTTGCGTTCTTAATCAATGGTGAAAATTAGAAGTGGGTATGCAGACTGGCTTGGTCGGCAATGGACCATATACAAATGGACCAGACCAAGTTAGTCCTTAAAGTATATGGGTTGTTATTATTTTGTCAAAAATGTAAGCATAGAAGTCTTACCACTAAGCTAAAGCCACAAGCTATATTGTAATTCTCAAACAAATTGGATATATTAGATTATGCTATCCTAAAATAACAATATGCGTGTTAGCGGACCAATCTGCTAACTCGTGGCTTTAGTCCATTTAAAAATCCATTAATTAATAGGTTAGGAGAATACCTAATCCTAGCCCATGCGGATTCCAAGTTAAACTGATCAACCCGCAGATCGCGGTCCGTATACCTAGCCCTAGTGAAAATCTACATATGGCTAAAGATCGGTTTAGGTAAATAATTTATTTAAGCTCTTATGTTAAAGTAATTTCATAAAAGTAACTTATAAATAAGTTATTTTATGTTTTGATATGATTTAATAAAAGTTCTTGTTTAGAGTGTTTTAAAATGTGCTTCTTCATAAGCTAAATATTTTAACTTCCCAAAAAGTACTAAAAATCATTTTTTTTAAGTAGTAAACTATATAACCAAATAGGACAAAAAATTAAAAATGTAACTTTTGACTTCCAAAAAGTTGAAAAAAGTCATAAGTGATGTTATTTAAATGAGCCCAAAGTCATGTGAAATTTTTACATGAGAGCATCTATTCCCTATAATAAATATATAGTAGTAATGATACGTGCTCCGGAGGACAAATTGGATGTTCCAGCACTAAAGGGCAAGATAGGAATTTCAACATGCCCATGGGACCTATCACAAGGGCAAGAGCAAGATGCCGAAGGAAAGCTTTGGGAACTTAGCCAAGTCATTTGTGGAAGAGATGCATCAAGAATGGGCTAAGGAAAAGAAGACAAAGCTAAATGGGCCACCTAGTGAAAGTGGGCAGCCCAAAACTCTAAGTGAGGCACAATGGGATTAAAATGTATTATGTCCATAATTGGGCCAAGTTTTATTTAATTAACTTTGTTAGTTTTTATTTAGAAGACATTTAGCTATTTTGAGGTGTTTTATTCAGCCCAATTATTTGTTTAGTGAGTTGGGCCTTTTTCTAGTGGGGTTAGGTTTAATTTAACCTAATGTAAGAACTATAAATACCTCATAAATAAGTGTAGCAGTAGTTTTTCCTGATTAATGAAATGTCATTTTCTGGTTTCTTCTAAGAAACTCTCAAGTGTGTGCAAGTGAGGAGTGATCATCTTTACTTGTTGCATCAAGAAACTGAATAGGCTATTACAAAGGTAAATTCTCTTGTGATATTTGTTCAGTTTCATCTTTCTTTATCCCAATTATCTACGTTTCTAAGAACGGGTTTCTTAGGGGTTTAGTAGGGAGGGTGTTTATCCTATTGCTTGTCTCCTATCAAAGTGTGTGTTTAGGGTTTCGGATTCGTTATATCCTTGGGGTTCCGCATCATTTGGTATTAGATCAGGCTGTAGATAAATTCCTATTTATCTGCATTTTTGTTGGCTGCATTTTGTTATTCCTTTTTTTCTGTTCTGGGTTTTTCTCTGTTGTTCCTATTTTTTGTTCTGTTGTTCCTATTGTTTCTGTTTTTGCTATTTTGTGTTTCAGATAAAAAAGACAAAAACAAAAACGTGAAAAAAAAAAAGAAATACATGAAAAAACAAGTGTCTGCAGAATTCATTAGAAAAAAAAACGTGAAAAACAAACGAAAAAAACACAAAAAAAAAATTGCAGAATTTGAGGATTTTGTTTTAGTAATTGTGGGTTTTCTTGTCAATTTTGGATTGTGTCCTTGCATTAATTTCGTGTTTCATCACTTTTAATCCAAAATTGAAACCAGTTTTGGTGTGTTTCTTGTTTTGTTAATCTGCTGTCACCACTTTCTTTGGTTCCAATCTTGTGTTTTTTTTGACACATTCTTGATCTTAAATTGCACCAGTTTTCCTTCATCTGTTAGTGTCTATTTTTTTCTTGCTGGTTTTTGCATTCCTTTGGTCCTAAACTAGAGTTTTCTTTTACTGTGTTATCATTCATTTTCTGTCCCAGATATTACTTGTGAATTTGAGTTTGTTTTAGTTTGTTTAATTTCTGAAGTGCAACAACCAAAAGTGGTCCAAGAGATAAAAGGCAAGAGTGTTGAGTTTAAAAGAGGGTAAAAGCCTAAATTGAGTGCAAATACGAGTGCACCCAAATTTCTGAGTGAAAACACGTGAGAGAGTGAACTGTGAGGTTGTTTTATTAACACTTTGCAGGTTGTTCCAATGGCTGAAGAAGAACCTTCCATGACACCAGACATGAAGGTGATGTACCAAGCCTTTGTTTCTCAATTTCAGAAATTGAATAGTAGGCTTGATGATATGGATGAATGGAGAAAGGAACTAACACAAGCTATCTCCGAGAGTAGTAGACAGGGTGATCCGAGGCATAGATGAAATCACAATGATTTCAATCGTGAGCCATATGAGGAGGAATCTGATGGAGCTGAGTCAGCTAGAAATAGGAGAGCTAGGAACTGAGGCAGGCAAGATAGCAACATTAATGCTATCAGAATGCAAATTCCTCCATTCAAGGGAAGAAACGATGCTGAAGCCTACTTAGAATGGGAAAGGAAAGTTGAGATGATCTTTGCATGCCATGATTATACTGAAGAGAAGAAAGTGAGATTGGCTGCAGTGGAGTTTTCAAATTATGCATTAATTTGGTGGGATGAGCTAATGAAGTCTAGAAGGAGGAATGGTGAGTGGCTTATTGAGACTCAGGAAGAGATGAAGCAAGTGATGAAGAAGAGATTTGTACCTTCTTATTATTTCAGGGAGGTGCACCAGAAATTACATAGGCTCACACAAGGTTCTAAATCAGTGGAGGATTACCACAAAGAGATGGAGATGCTCATGAGCAAGGCCAACATAGAGGAGGACATGGAAGTGACTATGGCAAGATTTATGGGTGGTCTAAACAAAGAAATTGCAGATGTGGTGGAATTACAGCATTATGTGGAGATGGATGATTTGGTTAGCATGGCAATGAAGGTGGAGAAGCAACAAAATCAAAGGAGGGCAGCCAAAGCATTTTCCAATTCCAACACAAAGTGGAGTTCTAAATGGCCAAAATATGAGGACACCAAGAAGAATAAAGGTTCAGATTCCAAGAAAAAGGGGCTAGATACAACAAAGAAGAAAGGTATTTCCAACTCATCTTCTTCTATTGCTAATTCTAGACATAAAGATATCAAATGCTTCAAATGTCAAGGGTTGGGTCATTATGCATCTGATTGCCCAAACAAGAGGATGATGGTAATTAGGGGTGGAGAAGTTGTATCTGAATTTGATGATGGTAATGAGTCTGATGCGAGTGATAGTATGCCACCTTTGGAGGATTGTTCTAATGCTGATGAACATGTGGAGTATGCTGTGCATGGTGAGTCTCTTGTTGCTAGGCGTGCATTGAATTTGCAAGTTAAGGAAGACAGCTTGGAGCAAAGGGAAAATATATTCCACACCAGGTGCTTAATTGGTGGAAAGGTATGTAGCTTGATCATTGATGGTGGAAGTTGTACTAGTGTTGCTAGTACTACTTTAGTTGAAAAGCTAGGGTTGAAGTATGATAAGCATCCTAATCTATATAGGTTGCAGTGGTTGAATGATAGTGGAGAAGTGAGAGTTACTAGACAGGTTGTGGTTGCATTTTCCATTGGAAAATATTGTGATGAAGTGGTGTGTGATGTAGTACCCATGCAAGCTAGTCAATTGTTGTTGGGGAGACCATGGCAATTTGATAGGCGTGTACAACATGATGGGTACAAGAACAGGTATTCCTTTGAGCATAATGGTCACAAGTTCACACTTGCTCCATTATCGCCCAAAGAGGTGTATCTTGATCAAGTAAAACTTCAACAATCTTCTCTTGGGAATTCGGAAACTAAGGCAAAAGAAAAAGAAGAAAGAAAAGAGGTCATGAGAGAAAAGAAAAAAGATAAGGGCCCAATGGTGAGTGAAAAGAAAGGAAAGAATCTGAATAGTGAAAAGAAAGAGATGAGTGAAAGAAAAGAAAAGAGTGAGACAAATGAAGAAAGTGAAATGATTGAGAGAAAATCATGTTTCTATGCAAAGGAAAGGGATTTGAAAGGTGCTTTTCTAGGCAAGAGAGCACTAGTTATGATAAGGTTTAGGGAGGTTTTTCTTGCTGAAACTAATGTTAACCCAAATTTGCCTAGTAGATTTGTTTCTTTGTTGCAGGAATTTGAGGATGTTTTTCCTAATGAGGTGCCAAGTGGATTACCACCATTGAGAGGGATTGAGCACCAAATTGACTTTGTGCCCAGGGCTAGCATTCCAAATAGGCCAGCCTATAGAAGTAATCCTGAGGAGACAAAGGAGCTTCAGAGGCAAGTGGATGAGCTACTAGCTAAAGGGTACGTGAAGAAAAGCATGAGTCCATGTGCTGTTCCAGTTTTGTTGGTTCCAAAGAAAGATGGCACTTGGAGGATGTGTGTGGATTGTCGTGCAGTCAACAAGATAACAGTAAAGTATCGCCATCCTATCCCTAGGTTAGATGACATGCTTGATGAGTTGAATGGTGCATGCATATTCACTAAAATTGATTTGAAAAGTGGGTATCACCAAATTAGAATGAAACCAGGGGATGAATGGAAGACTGCATTTAAAACAAAATATGGTCTTTATGAGTGGTTGGTTATGCCTTTTGGGTTAACTAATGCACCTAGTACTTTCATGCGCTTAATGAACCATGTTTTGAGGGATTTCTTGGGGAAGTTTGTGGTTGCTTATTTTGATGATATCTTAATTTACAACAATTGTTTGGATGAACACATATTGCATGTTAAGGCTGTTTTAGAAGTTCTTAGGAAGGAGAAGTTGTATGGCAACCTTAAGAAGTGCACATTTTGCATTGATAGAGTTGTGTTTCTTGGTTTTGTTGTGAGTGCACGTGGTATTGAGGTTGATGAGGAGAAGGTGAAGGCTATTCAAGAATGGCCAACGCCTAAGAGTGTTTCTGAGGTAAGGACTTTTCATGGTTTAGCTGGGTTTTATAGGAGATTTGTGAAAAATTTCTCTACCATTGCTGCTCCTTTAACTAAAATTGTTAAAAAGGATGTTGGGTTTAAATGGGGACAGGAACAAGAACTTGCTTTTAACACTTTGAAAGAAAAATTATGTTCTGCTCCTATTCTTGTTTTGCCTAATTTTGATAAGACTTTTGAAGTAGAATGTGATGCTTCTGGGATTGGTATAGGTGCTGTTTTGATGCAGGAAAAACGTCCCATTGCATTCTTCAGTGAGAAGTTGAATGGAGCTCAACTCAAATATTCTACCTATGACAAGGAGCTATATGCCTTGGTTCGAGCTTTGGAGGTTTGGCAACATTATTTGCTACCCAAAGAGTTCGTGATTCACACTGATCATGAGTCTTTGAAGCACCTAAAAGGTCAATGTAAGTTGAACAAAAGACATGCCAAATGGGTAGAATTCATTGAGACCTTGCCATATGTGATTGCTTATAAGCAAGGAAAAGAGAATGTAGTTGCTAATGCTTTATCTAGGAGATATGCTTTAATCACTACACTTTCTTCTAAGTTGTTAGGATTTGAGCACTTGAAAGATTTGTATGCAACTGACTCTGATTTTGCTAATATATATGCTGCATGTGAAAAGGGTGCATTTAACAAGTTCTATAGGCATGAAGGTTTTCTATTTCGTGGCAATAGAATTTGTGTGCCTATTTGCTCAACTAGAGAATTGCTTGTTAGGGAATCACATTGTGGTGGATTGATGGGTCATTTTGGTGTGCATAAGACTTTGGATGTGTTGTCTGAACATTTTTATTGGCCTCACATGCGAAAAGATGTTGAGAGAATTTGTGCTAGATGCAATGCATGTAAACAGGCTAAATATAAGTCTATGCCACATGGTTTGTATACGCCCTTACCTATTCCTACTCATCCTTGGATTGACATATCCATGGATTTTGTGCTTGGATTGCCTAGAACTAGGAAGGGAAGAGATAGCATTTTTGTTGTAGTGGACAGATTTAGTAAAATGGCTCACTTTATTGCATGTCATAAAACTGATGATGCAACAAATATTGCTGATTTGTTCTTTAGAGAAGTTGTACGTTTGCATGGTGTCCCTAGAACTATTGTTTCTGACCATGATGTGAAGTTTTTGAGTCATTTTTGGAAAGTGTTGTGGGGTAAGTTGGGAACAAAATTGTTTTATTCTACTACTTGTCACCCATAAACTGATGGTCAAACTGAAGTGGTGAATAGAACTTTAGGGAATTTATTGCGTGCAATTGTTGGTAAGAATTTGAAAACTTGGGAAGATTGTTTGCCTTTTATTGAGTTTGCTTATAATAGGACTATACATTCTTCTACAGGTTTTTCTCCATTTGAGCTTCTGTATGGTTTTAATCCTTTAACTATTTTGGATTTAATGCCTTTGCCTTTGAGTGATATTGTTAGTTTAGATGGTGAAAGCAAGGCTGAAAGGGTTAAAGAGATGCACATGAAGGCACGTGAGATGATTGAGAAGAGAAGTAGGTTGACAGCCCAAAGAGTGAATAAGGGCCGTAAACAAATTGTGTTTGAACCTGGTGATTGGGTTTGGGTTCATTTGCGAAAGGAGAGGTTTCCTACTCAAAGGAAATCCAAGCTTGATGCTAGGGGAAATGGTCCATTTCAAGTGCTAGAGAGAATCAATGACAATGCATATAAGATTGACCTCCCAGGTGAGTACAATGTTTCAGCTACTTTTAATGTTTCTGACCTTTCTCCTTTGGACATAGATGCAGATTTGAGGACGAATCTTTTTGAGGAGGGAGGGAATGATACGTGCTCCGGAGGACCAATTGGACGTTCTAGCACTAAAGGGCAAGATAGGAATTTCAACATGCCCGTGGGACCTATCACAAGGGCAAGAGCAAAGATGCTGAAGGAAAGCTTTGGGAACTTAGCCAAGTCATTTGTGGAAGAGATGCATCAAGAATGGGCTAAGGAAAAGAAGACAAAGCTAAATGGGCCACCTAGCGAAAGTGGGCAGCCCAAAACTCTAAGTGTGGCACAATGGGATTAAAATGTATTATGTCCATAATTGGGCCAAGTTTTATTTAATTAACTTTGTTAGTTTTTATTTAGAAGACATTTAGCTATTTTGAGGTGTTTTATTCAGCCCAATTGTTTGTTTAGTGAGTTGGGCCTTTTTCTAGTGGGTTTAGGTTTAATTTAACCTAATGTAAGAAGTATAAATACCTCATAAACAAGTGCAGCAGCAGTTTTTCCTGAATAATGAAATGTCATTTTCTGGTTTCTTCTAAGAAACTCTCAAGTGTGTGCAAGTGAGGAGTGATCATCTTTACTTGTTGCATCAAGAAACTGAATAGGCTATTACAAAGGTAAATTCTCTTGTGATATTTGTTCAGTTTTATCTTTCTTTATCCAATTATCTATGTTTCTAAGAACGCGTTTCTTAGGGGTTTAGTAGGGAGGGTGTTTATCCTATTGCTTGTCTCCTATAAGTGTGTGTTTGGGGTTTTGGGATCGTTATATCCTTGGGGTTCTGTATCAAGTAATTTAGTTCCGTTTATTAAAGATTCATAGAAGTGACTAAACCTTTAAATCATAGTCCACTATGTATACCATTAGGTTCAATCGTAAGAAGACATTGTGATTGCGAATCCCATAACAGATTATACATAATAATAACATGATATCCAGAAAAACATCAAGTTATCCATTTAACATGCTTTATAAAATCATGAATCCTACTATAGATAAAGTTGTAAAACTAGAAAATTTTAACAAAAACACCATTAACTCTGGACACCCAAGAACAAGAGATTTGGCATTCGTACCCAAAAATTGCTTGCTCTATGGACTTTGAGAAATTTTTTAAATGCTTATAGAGTACTACGTGGATGTACTCACAGCCAATAATAGAATAACATTTCGAGATATGACCCACTATTAACTTATACACTTATCTAAAGTATCATTATATTATTGGTTATGGACTTCATCTTTCTTTCAGTTTCATCATTAATGCCCCTCTCTTTGTCTCTTTGACCATCACTATGCTTACTACTACATACATACGCAGACTCTCATTGCTTTGTTTCTCCACAATTTCCAAACAACTATAAAGAAACATTGCTCATATTATCTCACTTTGAAAGAATAATTAATAAAATAAATACCGATTATGATTAAGTCATACATGATGACTAAAATATAATTTATTCCTGTAACATCTCCAATTTTGCTATATTTGTACCTCTGCGTTGCAAATTAAATAAATAATACTGTGTTAATTATTAAGAGACAAAATATATTTAAATTAAAATTAAATTGTTTAGAGTCGATAAATTTTAAATAAAGAACTAACTAAAAAATTTATTAACTTAATGCAGTTAATAAATTAAATAGATAAATAAAATAAAATAATGACAATATATTAGCACAATTAAAATTCGATCAAAGATTAAAATTAAATAAAAATATTTTTAGTAAAAAAATATTTAAAAACAGTTTAGAATTAATGACAGAGCCTTTTAGAACCCTTGTAACTATTTAATTTGAAAATTTAAAGTACAATAGAGTACCACTACTACAAGACCATGAATTAGCTACGAATTTTCCTACAAATTTTATTCATGGGTAATAGCTGCAGATTTTGCTGCAAATTTGCATTTTCGAGTGAGCCAGTTGGTATTTTGTTGCTAATTACAAAATTTGTAGGAAGATCCAAAAGTAAATTTCCCTCCATAATAAGGTGAGAAAATTTTAGATGCAGATTTTTTATGCAATTTATTTCACAAGTAACATGTTTGCAGATAATTTCACAGGTAATTGGAAAAAATGTCAAAGGGTTTAGTCAACACCATTTTTTGCAGCTAAATCAGCAAGAAATTATATCTACGAATTTTCTCACAAATATTTACTACAAATTTAGCTGCGAATTTTTTTCATGTAGTTTTCGCGATGAATTACTTGTTAATCATTTGTTGCGGATTTTCTGTGAATATTTGTTGCAGATTTAGCTGCAAATTTTTTTGTGTGGCTTTTTACTGTGAATTTATTTTAAATCATTTGTTGTGAATTTTCATGCAAAAATTACTGCAGAGTATTTGTTGGGGAGTTAGCTATGAATTTTGCTACAAATTTTTTTCTTTTGAATTATTAAAGATAATTTTAGTAATATTGTGTAAAATTTTATATGAAGTGGGATTCGAAAGGAATATATCTTCTACATTTTTTAGTAATTTAAAAATAAAGGATTATATCTTTTATTTTTGTTACAATACGTAAGATTAAGATATAATATAATATCAGGATAAATTTTTAGTAGTATGAAATTGGTATAATATTAGTATAAAATAATAAAAAAATTATAAGAATACTCATAACTTTTCCTTTAAAACCAATTAAATTGTTACTTAAAATTAAGATATAATACAATATGAGTTTAATTTCTAGATACTGATAATATAAAATAATTTTATACTGTCATTGATCAATAGGAATACATTGAAAATATACTAAGTCAATTTTTTTTTAATTTAAGTTCATGTAACTGCCATGATGGCATGACAAATTCTTACATTTTTATTGAATAATAATGTAAAATTATTCCACACTATTGTTACATAAAAATTAAACTCATATAATATTGGTGTAAAATTTTATTAGATTTAATTTATATGCACTACTTTTACATAATTATCTAATCAAATTCTCTTATTTGCATGATTTTTGGAATAGTAGATGTGAGAGTCAAACATATTTATTAATATGGATAATTAAATGACAATATAAAAAATTTTATACTGCTAGTGTGTCAAAATTAAACTCAGTTTTATTTACCGCCTTATGTTGAAAAGTTTTCTACCCAATTAAAAGTTTCTGACCATTTTCACTAGCTAACTTCTCCCTAAACCCACGAGCACACCGCTAGAAATTGCCCTTCACTAGCCACTGCATCCTCCGTGCTACTCGCAAACGCTTCATCTCAAGGGCATCGTCGGCATGGTTGCAAAGATTTTGTTTTCTTTTGAATTAGTTTTAGGAATATTTTAGCAAGTATTATAAAAACAAATAACTTTAAAATAATTAAATAATAAATAAATGTTTTAATTATAATATTTTTAAATATAAATTTAAATAACTACAAAATTAAGATATTTCTCTAATACCCTTATAAAATTTAAAGCTATCGATACCCTTTAATTTTTTATTACCAAGAATTTATCACATGTCCTATAATTAACTCAAATTTCTAATTTTTTTAAAAAAAATTTTAATTATATTTAAGACAAATGAAACTTATAATTAAATCACAACAGTTGGATACAAACGGATACCAACAACTTTATAAAAATGAGGGTAATAAAAGAAATTCCAAAAACTTGTTATTTTTCAGTAATCCCTTACTATTATTATAATAATTAAATAATTAAATATTTCAATAATCCCTTTAAAATAATTAGATAATAAATAAATCCCTTATTCCTTTCTTTTTTTTTTTTTCTTAATCATTTTTCATCTTCCCTCTTTTCTTTCACCACTAATCCCTCAATCCAAATCAAATCGCGCACAACACCTTCACTGCCTTCACCACTGATCCTTCATCACTGTGCACAACAGAACCATCATCTTTGCCTCTAGAAATCGCACAATCATCTTTGCCCTAGCATCACCAGCGCTCCCTTCCTTCCTGCATACTTTGCCACCACGAAGCCCATTCCTTGCCGTCACATCCCGCGTGGGCATACTATTTCCTCTATTCACCGTTCTTCCTTGCCTCATGGAGACGGGGATTTGACGCCTTCATTGCTGCAATTTCACTGCATGAATGAAGTGGAATCTATTAATTCAAACCTTTTAATCAACAGCCTTAGGCAAGCCACAAGTCTTGTCTTTGAATCTAAAGGTTAGAATTTAGACACCTATTAAAACAAATAACACTTAAACTCTAAACTCTCCTTAAAATACAACACAAAACAACACAACTCTCCCCTCACCTCTTTCTCAAATTCTTGGCCCCTCCTCCCCAAAACCCTCATCATTTTCTCTCCTTCAACTTCCATAGACAAGCACACAACTCCCTCAACCTCGAGCCTTCACCTTCTTCTCCTTATTCGATATCTTCTACTCCAACTAAAGCATAAAATCTTCCCTCCTTTTCCCTCTAGAAGCCACGGACAAGAAGATTCAATGTGTAACAACCTAACAATACATACCATGCATAAGTCATTTTATAGCATTACTAGTTGTTACTCTTAACTAGTGAAAGTTTTTATAGTTGAAATTAGCGTGATATACGAAAATAGCATGTAAATTTTTTGTTTGTAAAACGTTTATATTTGAAAATTGAGCCTTTAAGCGCTTATTTACTCGTATACATATGGATATTGTTCCTCATATTGCGGAGTTACTAGAAAGACATATAACAAAATTGAAATAATATAACACAATATCTTAAGCTAATAATCTGATTATAGATAATTAAGAGTCATCATTACACTTAATAATTATCATGTATGTAATAGGTCAAATTAAGTAGCATGACTTGCCACATGCTTTTAATTACACATAAACTAGCTAACTTAGGCTCTTAAGAAAGTGAAAACACTAAGCTACTCTCTTTATCCTCCTTAGCTAGGTGAATTAACATGACGGCTCCTCATCTTATCTATCAGGTACCACTAGAAGTACTGCCATGGATGCCATCAACTTCGTCTGAAGATGACACCGAAATGTAGGAGTAAGAAATACAATATTTCTCAGTAGGATCCCAACTAGACAATTAATGTGTTATCATTGTCATCCCAGCCACTTTAGGTTTAATTATGAAAACAGTGAGCATGCATGGATTCCATTTTTAGAGGGTTTGAAAATATAGGTTCCCGAAATGAGTTTCTTTTAATCTTCATTATATAAACATAATATAAAGAAACTCAAAGCTATAATATAAGAGCAAATACATATGAGAGCATAGTATAAACATTCATGACCATACAAATGAGGGAATGAAGATGCATGCACATTCATATAACTTCTTAGACTACACCAGAGTCTTTCGTTAACTTTACTTTTATATTTAGCATATGCTTAATATTCTTCACTTTTCCTTTGAAATAGACTACTTTTAAGTATGAACTTATTCTGTGACCGTCGTCATGCAGTACAAAACCAAATCAAAATAAGCTGATAATGATTATCTCTAAGTTGGAGGGTCTTCCATATCACCTTTGCCTCCCCCATAGAGGTTCCTTGAGTCTTTATGGATCATCGTCTCTCGCTTCCCTTACCGAAGGGTCATATCCCATTATTTCATCTCTTTTGTTATGACTACATCTTATATGCATTACAATCATTGACAAAACACATGTGGACATGCAATGGTATAACTAAGTCCATAATTTGGTGAAAATCTGGCAACATGACCGCTAGGCCGGAGCTTCCCTGAAATGCCAAACATGGAATTTCAACCAACAACCAATTATAGCCATCTCATATCATCATACCAATCATTCAATCATGAGACAATGCTCAATCAAACTTGTCATACATCATGCATGATAGCATCATACATTCATACCCTAAAAGGTATTCATAGTTGTGTTATTCTTTGTGAAAAATCATGTGAGCCATTGTATGATTTCCCATGTTTACCCATGAGAGAATCACATAGTTAAGATAAATGTATGTGTAGTCTGTTTAGTTACTTAATGCTAGAGTGAAGTTACGCTTTACTTAGGTACGTATCTTATGGAATACTTGGTTCAAGTTAACCAAGTTAGGTGCTTATTTCCTTTTCTTTCCTTGAGATAGTGCATTTGGTGATTCCTAGGTTTATACTCAGAAGCCTTAATCATACTGCTGTTTCCAAATGATTTTGAGATCCCTCTAGTCTCTTGGGTCATGACAATGCATAACCACACCAACAACACCATGTTCACCAATCATCAAGAGATAGTTTTTATTTTCAACGAATTAAAGATTCAAACTTTAGTAAATAGAATAGCAAGATTTCACCTTTATGATTATAAAGTTGTGTACTTTATGAAAGTGATTATAAAGTTTTATCCTTTATGAAAGTATGAGTCTCTAAAATTAGATTCTTGTCTTAAAGATTCAACCTTTATAAGAGAATGATACAAGATGCTAGCTTTATGACTAAGAAGTCTTATTCTTTAAGAAAGTTGACTCTTTTAATGATTATAAGACCATCAAGATTTCAACTTTATGATTTAAAGTTGTTTTAGAGTCTAAAAGATTCCATCTTGAAGAAAGATTAATACTTTTATTCATGATTTGACTCAAGATTCAATCTTCACAAGTTAGAGGTTGCAAGTCAATATTTTATGACTTAAAAGTTACATTATTGATTAAAGCTTTAAACTTTATGAAAGGTATTGTCTTCAAACTTCCATTTTTAAGACATAAAGTGACAAGTTCTCATTTTTATGACTTAGAAAACTTCATGTTCTAAAAAGTTTAGACTTTTACACATATTCTTATCTTTAAGAAGAACAAAATGAAACCTCGTGAAACCTATAAAAATAGTGCCACTTTTTATGCATCAAGAAGCAAACTTTTTAAAGATTTATACTTTGGAATGTTCATAGTCTTATCAAAATCATAAGAAAGATGTAAAGATGAGAAGTTTTCCAATCTTAAGCTCATGAAGAGGAAAGAAATCGACTTTAAACCAAAAACCACCAAGAATAATCATTCTTTTCCAACAAATCATAAGAAACATCAAGAACTCATCCATTAAGAAAGAAAAAATGAAACTTTGAAACATTCAAGAGGAGAAACTTTCAAACAACCAAGAAACAACTCATGAACAAGAACAATAACATATTTTGACAAAAATAGAAACTTTTGCTCATGAAGAGCATGATGTTTTTCTCAAGTTTTCACTAGAAGTTCTTGGTCATGATAAGAGCCAAGCTTCAAGCTTTCTTGGAAAAGAGTAAAGATCACTACCTAGAGTGAAAATGGCATCTTCGTTAGAGAGAAAGATGAAGAAGATGAAGAAGATGATGGCTCCTCCAAGGATATTGGCGGCGGTTTTGCAAGGAGAAGTAGAGAGCTCTTGAGATCTTGTAAAAATAGAGCTTGTAGTGTGTAGATCTTATTTCCAAAGACCAAAAGATGCCATCTTTGAAGGGCTTGGTGAGAGAGTTTGATTATGGTGGCGGTGGAGAAAGGAAAAAGAACATGAAGAAGGAGAAGAAGAAGAATTTAGAGAGAAGTGAGAGGATAATAGACTTAGAGAGAGAATAGAAGTTGAAAAATGAAAAATGGATGTGTGCGTGTGAGTGAGAGTGGTTGTAGCATATAGGGCAAGGAGGGGGAGATATTTTCTTCATTTTGTTGTAATTAAGGGGACAAAATGGTTAATTAAGGGGTTTACTTTAGACAAGCCCTAATACTTTTTTTACATAAAGCAATCTTATCTTCTACTTTTTCACTTAAGTGATATTATCAATGCTTTATTATCTAGTTGACTAAATTTGAATTTTAATGATGTGATTAAGTGCTCTTGCAACTTAATTAACTTGATTAAGCAAGGTTTAGTGATTAACTCACAAGAACATGATTAACAACATTAAACTTTTAATTGAGCTTAATTATCCTTAATTAAACTCAATTAGGCTAATTTTTAATGATTAGTGCTTAATTAGGCTATTGAGAGTTTTACTCACTTAATTAGAGATTCTCTAATCTTAATTAAGCAATCTCTTAACTTTCACTTCCCATCACCACATAATTCTTTAATCAAGTTTTAATCATTTAATTTCTCATTAAGTGCCCAATTACTCAGGGTTACCTCAGGATTACTAAGGTAATTTAGTATGAAGAAAAATTGAGGATGTTACACAAGGAAGCAAGAGATTTTCATTCTTGTGTGGTGGTTCTTGAGGACTTGGAACTTGGATCTAGAAGGAGTTTAGCTTGGAAGAGAGGTAGGGATCTATAACCCATTCTTGTTATAGTTCATGAAGTAATATACTTATTATAATTGTGTCACTATTTTAGGGTTCCTAAGCTCACACATCGTGGTGTGTTTAGAGCTTAGATTTAACTAAACTATGGCATAAACTAGCTTAAAGTAGGAAATAATGTCTAGACTTGAAATCTCCAAGAGTTAATGTAAGTTTGAGGTTCTTATAGGTTTAAATAGTTTAGTTAATCTTCAAAATGGGTATATTTATGAGCACAACCTTGTTATGATCGATATCTTGAATATTGTCATAAAGGGATAGCTAGAATCCTACACCAACAACTAGGAAAGATAGGAATTTGAATCTTAAGCCATAGGAATTAATACAAACTGTTTTTGCCCCTTAAAATACATAATATATTGAACCTAAAATTGTCCTTGAGTAGTTGGTTTAGTGAAAGAATAAGTAGAAATAATTTTGGACCTAAACTAACTCCTTTAAGCCACTAGAAGTGTGAAATTTGGTTTCTATCTCCCAATGGATAGCAAAACTATTTTTAGGCATGATCATTTGAGTTATATAGACCTTAGAAATCTCCTTGAATGATGGGAATTGGTTTAGTATGAATTATTGGAGAGTTGGGTGTCAACTAGCTAAGTTTCTTGGACTTTAGGCTGATTTTCGGCCACATGCTTTGAGGCTAATCAAAACCATGTTTAAATTGAGTATTTGATGTTATTATGGTGGTTTTAGGTGCCTTAGACCATATATAATGATGTGGGGTGAGTTTGGCGATATTTGGAGTTGATTTTGTAGTGTTTACACTAAGGAAAAAAGGGTGTTCCCCCAAACTAGGTAGGAAAAGGTGTGATGTAACGTCCTCCTCTGTACAGTACTATGCTTAAGTCATAGTACTCTGCTCTGGAGTCGTTACTGTTACCTGAGCGGACATTACCTAACAACAACTTTAGCCGTCTTAGAATCTTCTCGATCTATCTGGAGACAACACGGAAACAAGAGTGAGAATTTTAAATTCTCAGTAGGGTTCGCTAAGAAATTCTGTACGGTGCCATCATTATTATCTCCAGCTGCTTCGGTTTATAAAAAAAATGTGAGCATGCTTACTAGACTGTTCAGTTTTATAGTTCGAAAAATACATTGTCTGAAGCAGAAATCATTTTATTCATACACTTGTCAATTGGGAGAGCCAATACACAAAAAAGTCATGAAGCATATTACGCACAATAACTATAACATATTAAAATATAATAACACTAACAAACTGGAAACTTGAAATTTCCAACTGCCTTCACTTGTACTTGAACTTATGCAGATATACATAATAGTCTTTTCTTTCTTGATCTTTCTTTACTTGTCATACACATTCCAGTATATGATTGTCATGTCATACCCCATCGGAGTGTGATCGCCATGTCACATTCCTTAGGATGTGGTCATCATACCATATTCTAGAGTATGATCGCTATGTCATACCCCATCGGGGTGTGATCGCCATGTCACACTCCTTAAATATTTTCATCTTGCCACGTCTCAGAGTATAATCGTCATGTCATACTCGCTCGGGATGTGATTATCATGTCACATTCCTTAAGGGTGAGGTCCTTATGCCACATTCCGGAGTATAATCGCCGTGTCACACCCTATCAGAGCGTGATCGCCATGTCACGTTCCTTCGGAATATGGACTCATCATCATATCTTTTATTATAAAGTCATAAATACATAGGCTTCGTGCCTTAACCTCAAACAAATATACTTGTTTAATATTCATACACATCACAAAACGACATTAACACAACAACCTTTAGGATTATTGCTAACTTCTGCCGGAAATTCGGCAGCATAACGGATCGAGTCCGCTTTCTCATGAATAGTGCCAGCCAACCAGTACAATTGTACAAATTACGATTCAATATAATTCAGCAATCATACATATATATTCATAGATTCATTCATTAGTTTCAACAAAGCATCAATGGGTCTTTTAGTTCATCCTGCTTTATCCTGCCCGATTATGGTATATCCCACCATTTCAATTTAACTCATTTAAACCTAATTTTTGAATATGTTGTAGCCTTATGTGTCTAGTTTCTAACCTCTTTCGTCCCATCTAATTTTGATATCTATAGCTCAAGATATTAAGATTTTATCCCGGCCTGCCCAATGGCTAGCCAGAATCAAGCAACTAAAAGTAAAAATCTACTAAAAATCAAAAACTGACTCAAATTACACGAAATTGGACTCATATTAAATCTAACAAGTTAAAGTTTTATTTACAAAAAATTTCATTCCATTTGACTTAGTAGGGCTCGATTTACAAGCCCCGAATTCTGATATTCCTAAACTGCCCTGTTCTAGCTCGGTTTGGACATAGGACAACTTTCTTGGATCACTGGGAGCAACTGGGACCTTATCTAATTCTGAAAATTTTATGGGACATTCTCCTATGTGTAATCTTTCTAAAAAAGTTTGTTTCATTCATTTCCATGTAGTAAAGGGCAAGTTCTATCCTGAATAACCCAGTCTGCCCAGAATCAGAGTCAAAAACCTAGGTCGAAATTCAAAAATTCATAACTCTCTCAATACTAATCCAAAAGCTTTATATGATATATCTATGGAAAGCCCTAGATGTCTAGTTTCATATAAAAATGGTTCATCTACCGTACAGACTACCAAGGGATTTTGGTTCTCTAACCCATCAGCTCTTCCTATTTTCTTTCTTTCTTGCTTCCACTTCAGTTTTAATCAAACAAACAGCCCAAAACCAATCACATATCATCATAAACATTCATTTAACGCATCAAATAAAGTGAAAATAATCCAAACCCAGCAAGCCAAGTCCACAGATTTGAGGCAAACATTAAACTCCTACCTCAGTTCCAAGTGATTTTGCTGGATTTTGAAGGCTTGGATGAGCAAGGCTTGAAGTGGCTTGATGTTAGCTGGAGTTTTGTGTGTGAAGAAAAGAGAAAGAGGGCTGAATCAGAGGAGAAAAGTGGCATAAGAATGGCCTGAATAAGTGATAAAAAGGGTGGAAAAATCTGATCATGTTTGAGTGGTTGTGGTCGGCTTACTTTGGCTTGTGATTGGTTGGCTTTTGTAAGGCTGAAATTCAGCCAACCCTCCTTGCCTTTGTGTGGCCAAAGTGGCGCCACTTTTGGTGCTAAGTGGCTGAGTTATCAGCCACTCAAGGTAGGGTAAACGATTGGAATTTTATTGGTTCAGTTCCGACAGTTTAGAACACCAAAATTTTACCGATATCCTTTAAATCGGTAAAAATGGTTTTGAAGAATTGTGTGAGGTTTTTATGAGTTTCTATCTTAGTTCTAACTTCTCTAATTTAACCTCTAATAAATTTCTAGTTAACCTCTAATTAACTTTTTAATTAACTCTACAAACCCAATAAAATCGAGTAAATCGATTAATAGTGTACGTTAAATATTTTGCAAATTTTAGGGGCTTCTGTTTCTGTTTTTCAAAGCTAATGGCATTTTCGTAATTATGGGTAAGTTTAGGGGCATCCCATGTCATTTCACATACGGATACCTCCGTGGCTCAAACGGCTGAGGTTTAGGTTTCTACGTTTTCGCTACGTGATCCTGCTTCGTTTAAAACCTTATTCTACTAATTTTATTAATATAGGGACCTGAATGTTATTTTTTAAAAAGTTTAGGGGCAAGGTGGTGAATAACAAAAGTTTGTTGTTATTATTTCCTATTACGTTATATGGGGATGTTACATGTGAAGCACATCATTGGTATGAATCAAGATGTAGAATTAAGATTTGACTATGACAAAAATTTTAATTAGATTGGAATGATCTCCTTTATGCTAAATTCTAATTCTAAGGTTGAGAAATCTCATGTGAAAATGTTATACTACTTCCAGTGTTTTGTTCCTTTCTATTGAATATGGTATGCGCAATGTGGTGAGAAGCCACTAGAGAATGAAATATTCTGTTGATTTATGGCCATTAATGTAATATCTCGATTTAACTATGTCTATAATTAACACTAATGAGAATTAGTTAATATTAAGTTTACAAATAGAGACAAGAATATAGAATAATAAAAAAAATTTGATAATGTAACTTAGTTAAATGTTGTCAATAATTGAATTTTACTGGTAGTGTAAAAATTTTACGAATAGTTTCTTAGAACATAAGAAATTGATTTGGTAGAAATTTAAAATAAACGAGAGTTTAATTATCAAAATATCATACCAACTACATGTAGCTTGGAACAGGCCACATGGCCAAGAAACTAAAGAAGCTAAGACGACCACACAATTAAAGTTGATACTTTTTACATTTTACCAAAAATTATTATAAAATTTAGATGATAACCCCAAAAACCATCCTTTTCTCTCTCCTCACCTCCATAGCTGAACACCCTCTCCCTAAATACCATCCACCATTTTGCTCATACAAGCTCCTAAAACCCTTGGTTCATCTTGTTTCTTTGATTACTACCTAGCTTTTAAGCTTGTTTGCAATTTTCTAAACTATAACACCCTAATAAAATCACGCCATGCTTAAGTTGCATTGTGATATTTATTAGCTATTATGGCTAAACTAGCATAATATTTGTAGTTATACAATATGTCGATTAATGAAAATAGGGTATAATTTTTTTCTAAAATAAAATTTCTAAAAACTGAGCCTTCTAGCGCATATAATCGATAATATTGTCACAGCATATAGAATTAGAATCCGCAATTGACTCGTATCATAATAATATAAAATAAAGAGGCAATATAATTTACATGAATAATTAAGGAATTCATATATTTAGATATATAGGTACTGGGCACACACATTTACAAAAGTATGTCATGCTAGCAAGGTTTTAGACTATGCTAAACAAAATATGTGTATAGTCATCCCAAAATGAATTCAACTAAACATAAGAGTCCCTACAATAAACTAAATGGGCTGTTGGAGAAAAATATAAAGTTTGAAACTGTTGCAAGCTACCAAAACCAATGAGTCTAAGGTAAGATCATAGTACCAGGTCCACTTAGGCACCTCAAGGAAGATCACCATGGACACCATCAACTTTGTCTGAGGATGACACAAGAACAAACACAGGGCTGAGAAATAAAGTATTTCTCAATAGGGATTCCTAACTAAACATACAACTGACGTCGTCATCGCCTTAACCACTTCGGTTTATTTAATGAAAGCAATCAACATGCTTGAAAAGAATAAAGACTCCTTTTAGTAATTTCGAAATCATAAACTTTGAAGTGGGTTCCTTTTATTCAATCACTTAAATCAAGATTCTCAAATATAATAGCATTGATAACACATTAAATCATCACTTCATTATCATTATGCAATGAAAGCCATACAAATCTTGTGGATGAATGCTTATGCACTTTATTCCTTGTCATTAAGACTTCCTTTAGCATGTGCACTTATTATTACATGCCTTTGGATAGACTGTTCTAGGATGTGAGCTCACTCCATGACCATCGTCACACAGTACTATCTAAATTAGACTCTAGCTAACAAGGGGATCTACCTCTACAATTGGACGGATATATTCAGCCGTTGCTTCCAAATTAGAGGGGTATCTTAGTAGGTCACTTTCCCTTATCGAAGGATCATGCCTGATTATCTTATCTTTGTTGATCATCTTCGTTTACCGAAGGATCACTTGTAAGTCTTAATTAGGATCACCTTCCCTTACCTAAGGGTCATATCTGATTGTCTTGTCTTTGTAGATTACCTTCCCTTATCGAAGGCTCACTTCTAAGTTTAAGATTGCCTTCCCTTACTAAAGGGTCATTTCCAAGACTTAATTAGGATTGCCTTCCCTTACCAAAGGGTCACATCCGATTATCTTGTCTTTGTGAATCACCTTCCCTTACCGAAGGATCACTTCCAAGTTTAGAATCACTTTCCCTTACCGAAGGGTAATTTCCAAGTCTTAATTAGAGAAATTGGTGTGTTACATTGACATGTAATATTCTTTAAAATAGAGTTCATAATTTATGGCACAATTGCTTCTAATCTCATGCACTTATGCATTATGATACAACTCATAAAAATTTCCTAGCAAAAATTGGTAGCATAACGGCTATACTGGGAGAAATCCAAAAATTGAAATGCTAATAAACAACTAGCAAATTGCAGTCATAGCATCAGTCAATAAATATTTACCAATCTGCAATTCCAATACACTTTTTATATCAATGAAATCCATCATCATCATAAGCCACACAGCCACACACACACACGCACACGCACATGCACACGCACACGCACACGCACACACACACACACACACACACACACACACACACACACATAGCAATTCAAGACAAATCATCAAGAACCCAAGCATCAAGAACAAATCACATGCCTTGGTTTAAATTCCAAATCTTTAACTCATGCCAAAGGGATAGTAGAACTTCTTCATTATCCTAGTTATGGTTGCATGCCCTTTTCTTGACATAAATACCTTAAAATCAACTCTAAACCTTCAGAAACTTACCCCACCTTATTCTATATAGTCCAAGGCATTTAAATTTACCTTAATAACTCTAAATACTCAATTAGAACAAGGTTTAGCTACCCCCCAAGTATAAGGCCGAATATAGCTTTATAAGCTAGGAGATCTAACTAGTTAACCCCCAATTCACCCATAATTCACCTTAAATCAATTCCACTCATTTAAGGACATTTCTAAGGTCTATGTGACTCAAATGTTCAAGGCTAAAATTAGTTTTGCTCTCCATTGAGGGATAGGAACCAAAATTCACCCTTCTAATGGCTTATCGGAACTACTTTTGGTCCAAAATTGTTTATACTTATCCTCCCACTAAACGAACTACTCAAGGACAGTTTTAGACTCCATACATCATGTACTTTAAGGGATAAAATCAGTTTACATTTATTCCTTTGGTAGGATAATTAATTCTCCATCTTCCTAGGTTGCTAGGTTGCTAGTGTAGGATTTAAATACTCCTTTGTGGCAAAATTCAATATGGTGTTCCTAGCAAGTTTGTGTCCTTGGTTTCACTTATATTTAGGGTCAACTAAGTCATTTAAACTCCTAGGAACCTCAAACTCACGTTAAATTTTAGGAATTCAAGTCTTAACTCCTATAATCATATTCTAGCTAGTTTATGGCATAACTCAATTAATTGCTCTCCCAAGGGTTCCAACTCACAAAAACCATTTAAGAACACTCACCTAAGCAAACATAAGCTAAGTCTAAGCTTTAAACATACTACTATGTTCAATTCTTTGAACCCTAGAATAGTAACCCAAGCCTCAAATCATATATTTCTTCACCAATAATAACATAAGGGTGTTAGAGATCCTTGGCTCTTCTTCCTGGCTTAGAAACCCCTTCAAGATTTTGAGCTACACCTTTCAAGATCCACCAATCAGGAGAAAAATCTCTTCCCTCCTCTGTAACATCCTTACTTTCGTAAACAGAATGTAATGGAAACTTTGAATTATTTCCTTGAGGCAGTGTGAGAATTTCTCAGGCAACATTATGCCATAATGATCTTCACACTCATAATTATAGGGTAGTGTAACACTGCCGTTGAAAAGATGGCATTGCCATATGTTAAAAATTAGGAAATGACAAAAGTGCCTTGTAAACTTTTGTTAATTGCAGTGATGCCCAAAATTTTTAGAAATTATATTTTGACCCCAAAGCCTTATTCCCACAATAACCCTAGAACGTTTCATGAAATGATCTTTATGTCCCCACATCTGTAGAATTAGCAGAATGGGATTTTAAATAGAGCAAAATCATGTAACATCCACCGAATTTTTATCGTTTTTCGCCTAGTTGTTTGGTTTTTATCGAATAATTGAGGTTAATGAAATCCGACTAAATATTTATTTAGGGCCAATTAATTAGTAGTTAGAGAGATTAGATATGAGGGAATTAGATTAGAAGCATAGAAGATTTCATAGAAATTTTCCTAAATCGATTTACTAACTTAAAAGAAATCGGTAAGATTTCGATATTTTAAACTGTTAGAGCCGAATCAATATGATTATGCACCCAAAATCCTATAACTCGATGGCTGAATACTTAGCCACCTATTCATCCATTAGTGGCCCAAGAAAGGCCACAAAATGAAGAGAGTTGGCTGAAATTTAGCCACTAGCTCTCAACCAATCAAAATCCAAGTTGCCAACTACTTCATTAAAGCCTTCGTGACATATTCCTTTCCTTTTCCCTTCAACAAAAATAGGCCCCTTCCTCTCCCCTTCCAGCCTCATTCATCTTTTCTCCCTTCAATCCACTCCATCAACCTTCAAGTTTTGACAAGATTCACCCACCTAAACTCCAAAATCTAGCAAGATCATATACAAGAAGGTAGGAATCCAACTTTTCTTCTTGTTTTCTTTGATTTGGGGCTGTGTAGGGATCTTGTTTTTCTCATGATACTGGTGTGATTTAGAGTGATGATGATAGATTATGGTTGATTTTGCATGTATGTTGTAATTAGGATTGGAATTGGTATGAAAGAACTTGAAGAATAGAGAGAATTTTAGAAGCTGTTAGGGTTTTCACTCGACGGTCTGTACGGCAGAGTGTACAGCTTCGCCTACAACCATTTAAATTTGATGAATCTATTTTTATATGAAACTATACATTCAGGGCTTTCCATACATATAAAATATGAGGCCATCGGATTAGTATAGAATTAGTTATGAATTTTTGAAGTTTGACTTAGAATCCTAGATTCCTATCTGGGTAGTGTGAGTTGAGAGGGGTGTACTCATCCTACATGACTTTAAATTGAGTGAAACTAATGCTGTTTGAAAGCTAATATATAGAGAATATTCCACAAAATTTTCAGAATTAGATTCGTTGCCAATTATTCCCAGCACATCGATGAATTTACCTTAAGTTCAAACTGGGCTGGAATAGGGTAGTCTAGTAGGGTCAAGTTATGGGGCTTGTATCTCAAAATACACTCATTCAAATGAAATGCAGCTTCTTTCATATGAAATATTGTTTTGTTAGCTTTAAATTAACATAAATTTTGCATGATTTCACCCAGATTTTTATTTTTAGTGAATTCACTTATAAGGGTGCATTTCTAGCTTAGTACAGGGCAGTCTGAGGTAAAATACTATTAACATGAGTTATACAAATCAAAATGAGATGGGATCAAAAAGGTTCGAAACTAGACACATAGGACTATAAAATATCCAAAATTCAGGTTTAAACGAGTTGAATTGGACTAAAGGTGGATTATACAAAATTTGGGCAGAACAAGATGAAGTAAGCAGAAAACTCTATTGATATTTATATTGAATTTGATGAATGATATAGTGAATATATAATTGCTATTCCATATTGATTTGCATGTTTGAATGAGTTTACTGGTAGCTGGCACTATTCACGGGGAAGCAGGCATGATCAGTTATACTACCGAAATTCCATCAGAAATATGTGAATTATATGAATGTTATAAACATTTATATGTTATGCTCATAAGATTCATATATGCAAGAATGATTTAAGTATGATATGAAGTATATTAATGAAAACCTATGGCATATGCATGTATAATCATGTCCAAAGAAGGGAAAAAATTATGAGAACTTGCAAAAAAGACGTACCAAGCTACCACGTGAGGTATGGCATGGACCCAGCTAGCGTATGCCAGAGCAGTACTGTCTAAGACTTGGGCTAGCCCCTGAACAAATTTAAGGGGAATAAGTCGGTGGGAGCGTCGGGGAAAGTAAACCCGGCAATCTTGTATAGAAACCAGCTCAATCCTAAAAAGCAGGCTATTACCCAGAGGTGAGAGAGGCCATTCTCCCCTAGGGGACCAAGTACAGAAAAGCAAGATCAAGTTGCAAGTTAAAGAAAGAGATGAATTAAGTCAAGTGCACTTGCATACAGTCAAGTATATGTGCATCTTCAATTATCTCGTTATGTCATAACGTTATTATGATTCTTATTTAAGTATATTACACTATTCGTGTTTCTATGTCTGTCATATAACATGGCAAGTGGTTGTTAAAATATAACCCACTTCGAGAAAGATGTTTTCAACTTAAAATTAAACCACTGGTTGGGTATATGTGCTCACATTTTCATAAGAAACCAAAGCGGCTGGAATGTTTATGATGGCGCTGTATGCGTGATGGTTTAGTTTACCTACTAAGACCTTTAGGTTCTCTCTGCTTGCTTGTATGTTCTTCTTTCCACAAACATTCTAGATCCCAGGCTAAAACTTAAGAACAAGGCAGAATCCTGGGATGTTCATCATGCAAGACTCAGGCTTAAATAAGACCGGAAGACTATAAAGGCCGGTTGAAGTTCAGAAAAGGCGACAGCTGCAATGTAGAAGCAGTTTCTACATACGACATTAGTTACAAATTTTTTTTTTCTTAAATTGTAATTATTTTATTCTCTATATATCAGAAATGATGGAATTTATGAACTATATTTAGTAATAAAGTGTGCAGTTAAAGGGCCATGTATTGTATTTTTTTCGCATTTTAAAGATTCTCTTAGCACAGTGACAACCTCTTAATATAACTCCATGACTCGAGCATGGCTTATATAAAAGAGGGTGTTACATTTATTAGTATTAGAACAGTTCGTCCTGTGTAGGCCTGTGGATAGACTAACTATGCTTCTAAAGCATACTCTGAGAGTCTAGATAAACCATGCTTTAGGTCCTCACATGACAAGGACATAGAAGATTTTGCATGGTAGTCTTGCTATGAGTGTTGTGGACTATCTGTTGCATTTGATTGAGCAAGTTAAGGAGTGCAAAGAATTGGGGATTCAATCAAAGGAATTATGTCGGACTGTTTGCTATGGACATAGTAAACCTAGTTATACCGAAAAAGGTTGTTTGTAAAGTGTTGCTGGGTAGCCGAAGATTTCCCATCATCAAGGGCAGGATCTTAGTTCGAGATAAGCTGAGTAAGAATCTCTTTCACCCTGATAGGGCTTGTTTCAAGCTTCATTGCGATTATCCAATCCAGACTATCTTCTCTAGCTTGAATCTAGGAGATTCTTCTACCTGGTTTTGTAACTTTAATAGTCGACAGGAGTAAGGTGATTACTCGCTGATGAAGTTATCTTATGTGGCATGGATAGAGCCCTTATTTTCTTCATAGATGAGATTACCCCGAAGGTACCTCGCCAGCAAATTCAATCAATGGTTTTTATTTTGGATTGTGGTAATACCACATTATAAAGACCTGATCCTTCATTAAGAAATTTGTATAGTGGACAAATGAAGCAGGGAATCAGTGAAAAAAGCTAAGGGCAAAAGCTTCAGTTAGGTAAACGGGAGACCTTTTTAAGTCCCTGTCCAGATGATGGATGGTTTCTTCCTCAAGGGTACTGGGAACTAACCTTGTAGCAATTGCAAATTGGAAGAGTACTAAGTGGAATCTTAGCTTCGAAAGGGAAAGAGTTAAGCAAACTATAAAGAGACCTATCTAACTGTTCATTGAATCAAGATAGAGATACGATTATGCATGGTATGGAAAGCAGATGAAGTTATAAGTGTAACAAGAGAGAGAGGCAGTATATCTTCTACTTACCTGAAGTAGGAACACTTTCAGACTAGAGGTGGCATACGAACCAAGTGTAATGTTTCCTACCTTTTAGGGATAAAGGAAGTGTTAGAAAATCTAGTCATGTGCAAATTCTATCAACATTAGCCACCACAGGAACTGGATGATAGGATCATCTTCAATATGTTATTATAAAGGAATGAAGCTATTCAGAGAAGAAAAACAAAGTCTAACAATTGCCTTTAGATACCATTATATATGCTATGAGTGGAGTAACTCGATAAGGAATGTATTTAAATTCAGGCGAGATTAATAAAGACTCAAATTATGCAACAAATTCCGATAGACTAAGGGAGCAATAGCAAGGTAGGTTCTGACAAAATAAAATAGACAAGTTTCTGCAGGAATAATAGAACATAGTAGGAACAAGGTAGGAAAAGAAGAAGTTTGGATTTTTGACTGGCCCATTAAAAAGAGAAAAGCTACCTAGTATGAGATTACGGTGCAAATAAGATTGTGTATGAAATACCAAGCAGGGTTGCCTTGGCACCGGTCATAAGTGCAACAGACCTAATGCACCCTAAGCAAGACTAGATGATGCACCAATATAAGATCAAAAAGGATTTGGAAGCATGCCCCATGAGGGGCAAAGTTACGATGTCAGAATTAGACGTAGTCAGAAGAGTCTCCATACCTTGGGCTAGATTAAATGCGATCATCACTAACGTACTAGGTTCCATCAGAGTTCTGTAGTTAAGTGTGCTTGGACGAGTAATATTAAGATGGGTGACCTTCTAGGAAGTCCTGATATTGTAACTTCAACAGGGTAGCAAGACCATCATTTCCATCTCTCATAGCAAATGGATTACATCCTAGGGCAAGATGTTACAAGGGATAACCAGAAGGCTCAGTAGTGAGAGTAATGTAAAGTTTAGCCATAAACTTGGTATATATTATACTAGGATTGACCATTAATGAGAAATATAGTGCTGGTAACCACAAGATTCCTTAAGTTGGTATTTAAAGTTTCGAAGAAGGTGGATGTCAACATAATAAACAAGAAATCTCCTCACTACCAAATTGAAGAAGATAGGAGAGTGATGGAATCTTTTCAGCTCAACAATCCTTAATCTCAGATTGAATTGATTATATTCTGGGGGAAAAGATATTGCAATAGTCATTAAGAAGCTCAACAGGGACGACACGAAATCTGACTAGCAAATAATGAGAAAAATAGAATAGAGCCCGTAAGAAGAGGAGAGATTTCAAAGCAAGGCCTATAGTTATAGTTTATGAAAATGTTCTAGTCCTACACTCTAGACTCAACATAAGGGAATTCATCATTGATCAAAGGTGGTCAAGTGGACCAATACCTTAGAAATCGCTAAATTGATTTTCTAAAAACTTTGATAGGGTCCTTATGACCACTACCTGTCGAAATTAATTGCTGCTATAGATAATAGCACTGGTAACGATAGAACTTCTTGAGTTGGTGTCAAAGACTCAAGACACAAGTAATGAAGAGTTTACCAGAAATCACAATGTAATAGTAGTCAGACACATGGAAAGAAAGATAAATAACTTTCTCAGCAAGCTCGCTAATAGATCAGGCCATCGTCAAGATAAAGTGTACTCTGGGCGGTCATACAATCTAAGGGGACTCTTGATGTGTTAGGAAGGTATCTCGTCAAAAAGAAATGGGATAAGGAAAAGTCTGCAACTTCGCTAAGGAAATATGGCTATTAACCCCCATTTCTATGCCGAATCATGTATACCTTGATAGCTAAAAATCAAGGAGAACAAGAGGATGGTAATAAGAAGAGCTATGAATCTTATCAATTTTAACCATATAGTGGAAGTGACATGAGATCTTCCTATAAGTAATGGAGCACGAGGTGAAGTTTATAAGGAAAAGGAGTTTTAAGACAAAGCTTCTAGCTATAATTTTGAGAAGAGACCTAAGCCCATATTTCTAAAGGACTTTAATGGAGAAAATTTATTTTTGGACTAAGGGTATTCACGTGAGTAAGAATCTTGGAAAAAGTTGTATGAGCCTCCTAAAATTTTGATGCAACCATTTTCATTATTATGCATTAAAATCGATCATGACAACTGCTGGTAATCCTTATAATAGCGAATCTTCAAGGATCGATATCTAAGATCTCAAGTGTAAGGAACAAAAGATTTAGTAGTTACTACTATGTAAAAGTTATTAAGTTCAAAGCAAAGGAGATGAGGAAAGTCTCTAATGAACCAAATGAAGGTTCAAGACATCATTGATATGAGATAAACTCGGGCACCCATACAATTTTTAAGGGTTCATTGCACGTACTAAAACAATACCCTGTAATTACCAACAATCAGTTTTAGGATGATGCACGAACCCGAAGAAGAGATTACCCCAATAAGCTAAGAGAATACTCCTAAATATTCTTAGCCCTGGAATTTTGAGGACAAAATTCTTTTTAACGTGAGTAGAATGTAACATCCCTACTTTCTTGAACAGAACGTAATGAAAACTTTGAATTATTTCCCTTAGGCAGTGTAAGAATTTCTTAGGCAGCATTATGCCATAACGATCTTCACACTCTGAATTATAGGGTAGTGTAACAATGCCATTGAAAATATGGCACTGCGATGTGTTAAAAATTAGGAAATGACAAAAGTTCCCCTGTAAACTTTTGTTAATTACAGTGATGCCCAAAATTTTTAGAAATTATATTTTGACTCCAAAGACTTATTCCCACAATAACCTTAGAATCTTTCATGAAATGATCTTTATGTCCCACATCTGTAGAATTAGCAGAACGGCATTTTAAACAAAGCAAAATCATGTATCATCCACCGGATTTTTATCATTTTTCGCCTAGTTGTTCGGTTTTTATCTAATAATTGAGGTTAATAAAATCCAACTAAATATTTATTTAGAATCAATTAATTAGCAATTAGAGAGATTAGACATGAGGGAATTAGATTAGAAGCATAGAAGATTTCATAGAAATTTTCCTAAACCGATTTACTGATTTAAAAGAAATCGGTAAGATTTCAGTATTTTAAACTATTAGAACCGAATCAATAGGATTATGCACCCAAAATCCTATGACTCAATGGCTGAATATTCAGCCACTTATTCATCCATTGGTGGTGCAAGAAAGGCCACAAAATGAAGAGAGTTGGCTGAAATTTAGCCACTAGCTCTCAACTAATCAAACTCCAAGTTGCCAACTACTTCATTAAAGCCTTAGTGACATATTCCTTTCCTTTTCCCTTCAGTAGAAATATGCCCCCTCCTCTCCCCTTCCAGCCTCCTTTATCTCTTCTCCCTTCAATCCACTCCATCAACCTTCAAGTTTTGACAAGATTCTACCCACCTAAACCCCAAAATCTAGCAAGATCATATACAAGGAGGTAGGAATCCAACTTCTCTTCTTATTTTTCTTGATTTGGGGTTGTGTAGAGATATTGTTTTTCTCATGATACTGATGTGATTTGGAGTGATGATGATGAATTATGGTTGATTTTGCATGTATGTTGTAATTAGGATTGGAATTGTTATGAACTTGAAGAATAGAGAGAATTCGAGAAGCTGTTAGGGTTTTCATTCGATGGTCCGTATGGCAGAGTGTATAGCTCCACCTATAGCCATTTAAATTTGATGAATTTTTATATGAAACTAGACATTCATGGCTTTCCATACATTAAAATATAAGGCCATTGGATTAGTATAGAATTAGTTATGAATTTTTGAAGTTTGACCTAGAATCCTAGATTCCCATCTAGGCAGTGTGAGTTGAGAGTAGTGTAACTCACCCTACACAACTCTAAATTGAGTGAAACTAATGCTGTTTGAAAGCTGACATATAAGGGAATATTCCATACAAATTTCAGTCAGATTCGTTGCCAATTATTCCTAGCACATCAATGAATTTACCTTAAGTTCAAACCAGGCTAAACAGGATAGTCCAATAGGGTCAAGTTACGGGGCTTGTATCTCAAACTATACTCATGAAAATGATATACAACTTCTTTCATTTGAAAGCTTGTTCTGTTAGCTTTAAATTGATATAAGTTTCGTATGATTTCACCTAGATTTCTATTTTTACTGAATTTTCACTTATAAGGGTAAATTTCTGGCTAAGTACAAGGCAGTCTGAGGTAAAATACTAATAACTTAAGTTATACAAGTCACAATGAGATAGGACTAAGAGGGTTGGAAACTAGACACATAGAGTTATAACATATCCAAAACTTAGGTTTAAATGAGTTGAATTGGATTAAAGGTGGATTATACAAAATTCAAGCAGAATAAGATGAAGTAAACAAAAAACTCTATTGATGTTTATATTGAATTTGATGAATGATATGGTGAATATATAATTGCTGTTCCATATTGATTTGAATGTTTGAATGAGTTTATTGGTAGTTGGTACTATTCACGGGAAAGCAGGCTTGATCTGTTGTGCTGCCAAAATTCCGGCAGAAATATATGAATTATATGAATGTTATAAACATTTATATGTTATGCTCATAAGATTCATATATGCAAGAATGATTTAAGTATGATATGAAGTATATTAATAAAAACCCATAGCATATGCATGTATAATCATGTCCAAAGAAGGGTAAAATTATGAGAACTTACAAGAAAGACGTACCGAGCTACCACGTGAGGCATGGCATAGACCCAGCTAGCGTGTGCCAGAGCGGTGCTATCTGAGACTTGGGCTAGCCTCTGAACAAATTTAAGGGGAATAAGTCGGTGGGAGCATCGGGGAAAGTAAACCCAGTAATCCTATATAGGAGTGAGCTCGATCTTGAAAAGTAGGCTATTACCGAGAGGTGAGAGAGGCCATTCACCTCCAAGGGACCAAGCACAAAAGAGCAAGATCAAGTTGCAAGTTAAAGAAAGAGACGAATTAAGTGAAGTGCACTTGCATACAGTCAAGTATAAGCATCTATATATGCATTTTCAATTATCTTGTTATGTCATAACATTATTATGATTCTTGTTTAAGCATATCACACTATTCGTGTTTCTGTGTTTGCCACATAATATTGGTTGTTAAAATATAACCCGTTTCAAGAAAAATGTTTTCAACTTAAAATTGAACCACTGGTTGGGTATATGTGCTCATATTTTCATAAGAAACCGAAGCAGCTGGAATGTTTATGATGGCACTGTATGCGTGATGGTTTGAGTTTACTTACCGAGAACCTTAGGTTCTCACTGCTTGCTTGTATGTTCTTCTTTCCGTAAACATTCCAGATCCTAGGCTAAAACTTAAGAATAAGGCAGAATCCTGGAATGTTCATCATGCAAGACTCAGGCTTAAGTCAGCCCAGAAGACTATAGAGGCCGATTGAAGTTCAGAAAAGGCGACAGCCGCAATGTTGGAGCAGTTTCTACGTATGACATTAGTTGCAAAAATTATTTTCTTAAATTGTAATTTCTTTATTCTCTATATATTAGAGATGATGAAATTTATGAACTATATTATGTAATAAAGTGTGCAGTTAAAGAGCCATGTATTATATTTTTTTCGCATTTTAAAAATTCTCTTAGCACAGTGACAACCTCTTAATATAACTCCATGACTCGAGCATGGCTTATATAATAGAGGGTGTTACATCTTCTAGGTGAGATAGCCGCGGCCTTCCAAGGGAAGAATGAGGAGTTTTGCTTCTTAGTTGGTGAGGAAGAGAGGAAATGAGAAGAGGAAGAAGAGATCTTGAGATTTGAGGGAGATATATGAGGTTTACGGAGTTGAAGAGAAGAAATGGAGAGGGTTTGGGAGGTAGAAGCTACCATGAATAGCAGAGAGGAGTACGAGAGAGTGTGTTGTATTTTGAGTTATTTTTGGAGAGAGTTTAAGCGTTTAAGTGGTAATGGGTGTTTGAAATCTAACCTTTAGATTAAAAACAAGAATTGTAACTTGATCTAAGCCTTTGATTAAAAGGTTGGAAGTGATAGTTATCACTTTATGTCACTCATTGGTACTTTGTGACATGACACGGGTACTCTATTGTACTCGAAATCCTTAAACTAAACAATTTTGAAAGTTTTAAGAGGTTCCGGTAGAAATTCGGAATTGTTTCTAAGTGGTTTACCTGAGAATATAATTTACTAAAATTTTATTCCTGATAGTATCTTTAATTGTGTAATTTAATCTATTATTATCTTATTTTATTCCTCTATTTAATTTCTATTAACCGCATTTTGGTAAATAATTCTTCTGCTAGCTTTTTTTAAAAAAGTTCATGGTCTCTAAATAATTTAATTTTTCATCTAATTTTATTTTTGTCCCTTAATAATTAACACAATATTATTTATTTAATTTGTAATGCAGAATTACAAATGCGACAAAAATCGAGGATATTACATAAACCACATAGAAGCCAAAATCTCTATCCTTTGAACCATATCAAGCTTCAGCCAAGGAAGTAAAAGTTAAGAGCTTAGGTGTGGTTTTGTCTTTCTAAGAGAGTTTTAGAGTTGTTGGAAGTAAGATTTAAAACACCTTTGAGCTTGGAAGTGACGTAGGCTCCTAAACTACCTTATATGCGATTATATAACTAGATGAGCTAGGGTTTTCATTTCTTTTGTTTCTCATGAATATTGGCTCAGGATGATGTTCTTTAGGTTCACATTAATGGGTTAGAACTAGTGAAACTTGAGGCAATAAGAGAAACAAGCTAGGAGCTCAAATATTTTCATAAATAGAAAATAGGAAAATAAGATAGTTTTGGACTGTACTAGGTTTGTGGGCCATATCTTGACCTAAGGACCTTCAATTGAAATGAAACCAATTTTACTTGAAACATAAATCATACGAGATTATACCTATGAATTTGAGGTCCATTGGACTTAAAATGAATAAGTTATGAATTTTTCAAGTAAGCTATAGGCATAGCAATTTAGACTTGAGCAACATGTATTGTAATAGGCATAACTTTCCCCATAGACCCTCAAATTGAGTTCAACTAATTTTGTTCGAAAGCTAATATATAAGAGAATAAGTTAAATTTTGGGTTCAAACTCCAAGTGAATTGCTCCCAGTAATTCCATGAAATTAACTTATACTCTATAAGTGTCAATATAGGGCAACAGTAATATAGACCTCATAATTTAAGCTCTGCTTAGCCAAATTGAGTGGACTTAGTTTGTTAGAAAGAGGGTTCATGTGAGTATAAGCATGTAAAATTTCAAAGCAAAACGATAAAGAGTGGTTTTTTAGTGATTTTCCAATTTTAGGTGCTCAAGTTTGCCACATAATAGGATGATAGTAAAGAAAACTTGAATAATTTAAGCTATACACCTCAAAATTTAGTGGGACCAAATAGAATAGTAGAGTTTATCCCTTGTAAAATTTGAGATCAAAATGACTTAGAGCCAAATTATGGTAGATTTTAGAAGTTTGGGGCAGATTTGAAGAACTATGTACTATTACAAGATGTTAACTTAAACTAGATATCTCTAAAGGACTTGCAGCCAAACCAATTGGTAAGTTTAAGTATAATGCATTGAGTTGATGCATTCTTAGGAGGTGTAAAATGATATGCTTAGTGCTTGAACTTTATGATATTGGTGCAGCCTTACATGCCTATGTGGCCATATTTACCCTAAATTCTTGCTATATGTCATTACTAGCACTGTGTGTATAGAACTCTAGTTAGTTATTTGTTGTTTCAAAATTTGAGGAACCTCTCAGTACAGCCATCATGCTGTCAAAGCCCTGCTGAGTTTACTTCTGAATGATAATTGTCATGAGGTCTAGTAGAAGTGTAAGATGAAATTATGTTAGATCATATGAGAATATAGTTGCATGAAAAGTATATAGTATGGACATAAGAATTTCATAATTTAATTAAGTGATGTACTAGGCCTCTACCAAGTAGTGTGTTAAGACGACATAATTTCACCTATGATGGGATATGCCTATTGAGGACGATGATGCATAATGCTGAGGCAGGTGTAAGTTATTATTCTAGGGACCGCAAAACATAACGTCCAGCCATGTGAAGAGGATTGCATGCTGAGGATGGCAACACGTAATGCTCAAGTATGTCTAAGACTACACTTTGAGGAGGGCAGTACATAATGCTCAAGTATAGATACATGTAGAAAACCTAGGGATAGCGAGATGTAATGCCTAGATATGTGAAGCAAAGAAGGTTAAAGGTATGCACCCTAGCGATGATGGGACATAATACCTAGGTGTGTTAGGTAAAGAAAGTTAAAGATAAGTAAAGAGAATGGGGACATGCAAGTAAAAGAATATTATTTTTGTTTTCATAAGCAGCTTTACGTTATTTTTGAACCATGATAAGTAGCGTTTGTGAATTTTTAAGTTATTTGGATTAAATGCTTGATAAAAGAAACCCACTTTGGAAGATCATGTATTCAAACTTTTAAAATGAATCTTGTTATTTTTGGGTATGCTCACTTTTTTAAAATAAACCAAAGTGGCTAGGCGATAATGAAGACACTGTATTGTAAGCTCTAATGCCTTTTTGAAACCATCTCATAACTTAAGATGTTTCAAGCTTCAAGATTTTGATGAATACCAAATTAAGCTTAAGTTAAAACTTTTGTTTGTGAACAATTTGTTTTATTGAAACATTTTCTTTCGTGAGCAAAATCTTTTATCTCATACTTGAACAACTTTTGAACCAAACAAAGTGTCTTAATCCATAATACTTCTCTTAAATATACTCATATTGGAACAAATGCTTTGTGGTCTGTATGATTTCTCATGTAAGAAGCTGACATAAAGTTCAGAAGGATGAGATTATAGCATCAGCAAGGAAAATGTGTTACAAGAAGGATACCTATTCATTTAGAAGGATGACTTTGTCCAGAAGGGTAATCATCATAAACATGCTTCTCATGAAGTACCTCACCTTCAAAGCTTCTTCTACACACTTCACTGATAAATTCAAAAAGTCAAATATGATGTGACAAGATACAAAAGAAGTGTTAAAAAGTCTGAAAAGTGGGTGAACACTTCAATGACTTTTTTTCCTCTTCTATGTCAAGTCTACTTGTTGAAGAAGAAAACTATATTTCTCTCTTTCCAGTCACAAACCAGTGGATCAAAGAAGCTCAAGGCTCAAGATCTACAAACTTCAATGGTCATATCTTGAAGTCTATATAAAGATAAAAAATGAAGAAGAGATGGTTAGATTAATTGAAGATTGTTCTGCGCTTAAGAGATCTTCTTCATCAACCTTCTCAACCTTTTGAATCATCAGAAGGTTAATCATTGCAACTTCTGTTTGTAAAATCTTCTCTGCTGATTCATATTAGATAATATTCTCATATTGAGAATTTAGAGAAGTTGCACACACAGATTTGTTGTTGATCATACTCTGAAAAGAGATTAGTGTGAGTGCTTAAACACAAACCTTCTTCTCAACTTCTTATAACTAGACCTATTAGTGGTCATTGAGAGCTTAGAAAGACTAGGATAAATATTACTCGTGCGAGCTTGGAGAGGCTTGAAGAAGACTACTCTATTGTATAACCTTGGAGAGGCTTGAGAAAGACCACTCACATGTAAAACCTTGGAGAGGCTTGGAAAAAGAATACTCATGATATAAAAATCTGAACAAAGAGTTGGGGACTGAACATAGGCATTTGTTTAGCCTAACCAGAATAAATTCTACTATGTGATCTCTCTATCTCCTTTATTTTATTTACTATCTTCAACTAGTATATAACTCTGTATGTTTATTATAATCCTACTTTAACATATTTTAGTGAGCTAGACTACTTTTATTTCTAACCAAATTGGTTCCGCATTCCAAGTCTAGGACTTGAGAAGGTTATTTAACGAAAAATTTTCAGCTAAAGATTTTTATCTATTACACGAGTCAACCCCACCTTCTCATGTTACTGTTTCCAACATATATTTGTTAGCTAGGATTGCCTACTGAGAATTTACCATTCTCACTTCTGTGTGTTCTCGCCCTTGAAGACAAGTTCCTAGGAGGTTTTGATCGAGACTGGCTCATTGGTGAAGGGTCGAATTCAAGCACATGTATTATAGTACTAAGTGACTGATATCGTAGTTGAAGCTCTTAGTAGAGCTCTTTTATATTTTTGACATGTTAAAACTAAAAGTTTGGTAATGTATGACAATAAGTGTGACTATGATGTGGATTTTAGTGTGTTTCAAGTAAACTTTCCACTTTCTTCAATTTGCTTGTTATGTTTTAGTCACTACGACGAATAATTCTTATGCTAATCCTTTGAGAACACACTAATTAAATAAATAAAGTCTGCTAATGAATTGGTAGCAACTCCTAAGTGCGATGATATGACTTAAGCATAAGTCGCATTTAGGAAGGTGTTACAATTGAGGCTAAGCTTGGAAGCTAAGGTACATGTTCCTATTCTTTGAATCCTGGAATATTGATGGTCTTATCTTGATTCATTCTATACCATGACTATATGATGATAACACTTAGAAATGATGAAATGGTATTATTTGTCAGAAATGAATGAATTGGAATTATGGATCTATATGTAATTGTTGAATTAAAGCTATAATTGAGAATTTCTGGCTATTTATTTAGTGTTTCAAATTTTTAGATTAATCTCGGTACAGCCGTTATGTTGCCAGATTTTTGTTAGAAATACTTAAGTATTGCATCATAAAGCATTAGTACATAAGATTAGGAGAATTGTGCCATGATCATGAGATTCTTTTAAAGAATAATATATGCTATAGTAATGCACAATTCTCTAATTAAGACTTTTGGAAATGACCTTTCGGTAAGGGAAAGAGATCCCAAAATCCTTTGTCAGCCAAAGTCTGGTTTAGATAGTATTGTATGATGACGGTCACAGAATGAGTTCATATCCTAGAACAGTCTATCTAAGGGGATCATAAGAACCAAAGCATGTGCTAAAAGAAAGCTATAATGGCAAAGAATAAAGTGCATAAAGCATCCATCATGAGATTGCATGGCATTCATGCATAAGTGACAATGTGGGATGATTTTATTTGTGGTTAAGATAAACATTCTTTTGAGTCTTGCTTAGTGATTGAATAAAAAAGGACCCATTTTAGAGTTATGTTTTCAAAATTATTAAGAAGGAACTTCTATTTCATCTAAGCCTGTTCATTGATTTTTATTAGAAAAGCTGAAGTGGTCGAGATCATAATGACATCAATTTTATGTTTAGCTAGGACTCCCTACTGAGAAATATTTAATTCCTCATCCTTGTGTGTTCCTGAGTCATCCTTAGAGGAAATTGATGGCATCCATTTTCTTGGAGGTGCTTGAGTGGACTTGGCACTATGATCCCACCATGAACTTAATAGTTTGGTGGCCCATAGTAGCTTTAGACTTTACATTTTCTTCAGTTGTCCATTTAGCATACTTGTAGTTAGTTGGTACTTTGATCCTCGCTACCCGTTTGCTGATTTTCCACTGCATCTTGCTCACCTGTCATTCTTTCCAGAGTCTGCTTCCTCCACATCTTAGATGGAGAGTAAGCCCTCTAAAGAGAGTTTGCCTCACTTTGTCCTGCATGCAGCTACGTCTAGTTCTTCCTCTGCCACACTGAGGTTTTGTTGGAGATACAACTAGAGGAGGATCTTAAGGAGCCCGTGTTGGAGAATAGGTTTTACACCTCGCAGGCTTGTGATTATGTTATGGGCTAGGCTTTTTGTTTATGTATATATTTATGGACCTTGGGCTGATGAACTTGTGAGTGCTTGCCTGTGGTGATTTGTTTAATTTGTGGTTTGAAACTGTATATTTTGGGTGCCATATAATTTTATGCATGCTTGGTGGTGATCACTTGGCAATTGTAGGAATTGACTATTGTAATCTTATTCTTTTGGGAAAACTATATGAATATATATGTGTGTGTGTGTGTGTGTGTGTGTGTGTGTGTGTGTGTATGTATATATATATATGTAGAAATGCATAGTTATCCATATAAATTATATATTGTCTCTCTATCTTACTTTAATATGATGTGAATTAATTATGGATCCTGATGCTATATGTCGCAATGATATTATCGATTACATATGCTTAAAGACTCAGTTTTCGAAACTACTGCTTTCAAAAAAAAAATTTATACATTATTTCATTATCCAATTATTTTATCATTAAAATTGTTCTGCTAGTTCAGCTGTAACGTGTAACATCCTCCCAAGTACAGTACTGTGCTTAAGTCATAATACCTCACCTAGAAATAGTTACTGTCATTCAATCGAACCTTGTCTGGCATCAACCTTCGGCCACCTTCACCTCGGAGGGCCTTCTTTGGAAATCTCTGAACTATATGGAGATAACATGGAAAAAGAGTGAGAACTTTTAAATTCTCAGTAGGATTCATTTAACTACCATATGCTGTGTCATCGTTATTATCTCTAGCTGCTTCAGCTTATTATGAAAAAGGTGAACATGTTATACAAACTGTTTAATTTTATGGTTTGAAAACATATTGTCCGAAGCAGAGTTCATTTTATTCACGCACTTGGGTCCCATTGACAAATCTCATATCTAGAATAAATATCGCTACATAAATAGATAAAACAGGTCCAGCATCAATAAAACATGGTATATAATAATGGTGAGCATTCATAAGGTTCAATTTCTTAGGTTTTCAAAAACATAATTATCCGATGCGGATTCAATTTCACATATCCTCTGATCATTTATATTATAATGAGCATAGGTACAATTACAGTTACATAACACACATATGGCTGTGCTATAAGCTTCTCTTAACTTGTCGCTACCATAACCTCTCAGTACTTATACTAGTTGGGTCATGCCATGCCTCATGTAAGCCCTACCCCCTATACTCACACTAGCTGGGTCATGCCATGCCTCATGTGGGCGAGGGTTACTTGTCATACATATTCCAGAGTACGATCGCCACATCATACTCCATTGGGGTGTGATCGCCATGTCATACCTCATCAGAGCGTGTTCGCCATGTCACATTCCTTAGGAATATGGGGCCTTCATTATATCTTTTAACTGCCTTCACGGGGAGGGATTCAAAGTGCAACTGCCTCCAGGTGAAGGGATCCACATTTAATATATTCATATCCTTTCATTCTCATAGATAGTCATGCATAGACATGTTGAATGTACTCATACATATGCTTCATCACTTATTTTCACATATCCTTGCATACATGATTTCCACATACATATTCGTAACATATAAAGGCTCATAACTTCCTTACAATTCTACCGAAAATTTCGGCAGCATAACGGATCAGATCCGTTTCCCCATGAATAGTGCTAGTCTCAATAGACAGTTAGTCACAGTAAGAAATCAAATATAATGCATTAATCTTTCAAGCACCAACTTAGAATTTGCAACACTTAGACTTTAATTGAACTCATATATGCATTAAGGTGTCAAATCCTTTAATCTTGGAAATCCTGCCCATATTCTTCAACTCTGCCCGTTTTTAGAAATTAAGCTTTAAATTCATTTTAACTTATTTACACCTGGATTTTGAATATGTTCAAATTTTATGTGTCTATTTTCTAACCTCTTTTGTCCCATCTAATTTTGATAAATATAGCTCAAGTTACTTAGGTTTTATCCCGGCCTGCCCTGAAGCTAGCCAGAACTACACACTTAAAAGTAAAAATTCACAAAAAATCGAAAACTAGTTCAAATCATACAAAATTGGTCTCATATTAAAGCTAACAGGACAGTATTTCATTTTCAAAAAGTTCTATTCCATTTGCCTTAGTAGGGCTCAAGTTATATGCCCCAAAATTCGAAGTTCCTGAACTACCCTGTTTTGGCTTGGTTTGGACATAAGGTAGATTTCTTGGATCACTGGGAGCAAACGGGACCTTATCTGTAACGTCCGATTTCAGACTTCCAATCCCATTTAATGTTGAAATTTCCGATTTCCGAGTTTGTCTTATAATTCCGCTTCCGACCTCAATATTAGTTTCGATTTCCGACTTCGTACCAATGCTTACAAAGGGATGGCCGTATCTTCCGATTTCCGACCTAATGCATGAAGCTTACGATTTCCGACCTTATGCTCGAGTAGGAACGAACGTGATATCCGAGTTCCGACATTAGGTGATTCAAAATGGACATGAAATGCGACTTACGAGTTTTAGCTGAATTAGATTCCGAGTTCATTACCAAGATCTTTTCTTCTCATTCCCGAGTTCCGAGATCGAGTTGGAGTGCCAGGTCCTATAAATTACGAGTTCCGACTTCATCCGAATAGATATGCACGAATCCCGACTTCCGACTTGGCCCTCTCATCCGGACACATGAACGTAATTCCATGAGATCCGACTTCATGTCTCAAGGAAAATATACCCGGCTTCCGATGTCACCAACCACACTGTATATAAGTCCCGACTTCCGAGTTGAAGTACTTGGGTTTGGAAACGTGATTTGAATCACCCGAGTTCCGACATCTGAGCTTATTACAAGGAGTCCCGACTTTGAACTAGGAGTTCCGAGATTAGTTGATTGTCAGCTGCATTTCTTCCGACCTCCAACCTTGATTCCAAGTCTCAACATAAACAAGATTTCATCAAGTCACAAACAAGTGGACGAGTTCCGATTTCAGATAGGATGGAAGCGAGCTGCACTTTTGGAACGACGTGGAGAGCAACACAGCCACAAAAACAGGCGACATGACCGAACTTCAATCACAACACTTCAACCAATCAACACCCACAATTCCAACTACCCCCATCTATTTAAGTCAGACTTCTCTCTTCATTCCCAGCTGATTTACGTCTCCCTCTCCTCCTTGCTCCAGCCTTCGTCTTCCTTTCCTCTCTCAAATCCAACTCCATCAAATCTTCAGGCTTTGGCAAGTTCCATTAATCCAAAACATCCGTTCAGCAAGATCATACTCCAAATAGGTAGGATTCTGCTCTATTCTTGAATTCCTTACACTATGGTTGCATGAAATCGTATCCTTCTTTATGTATTTGATGAATTATTGGATGTATTATGATAGATTATGATGAATCATGATTGAATTAATAGAAGATTTTGAGTTAGAATTAGAATTAGAAGAAGAAAACTAAGAGAAATGAATGGATGAGGGTGCTGTTTTGGTGGAGAGTCCACGGCAGTTCATACGGCGGAGCGCACGGCGCTGCCTACAACCGGTTAAATCCGATGATACCATTTTTAAATGAAAGTAGACATTCAGAGCTTTCCGTGGATATATCATATAAGGTTATTGGAATAGTATTGAGGGAGATATGAATTTTTGAAGTTTGACCTAGGGTTTAGGATTTTCATCCAAGCAGGGTGACATGAGGAAAGTATAGCTCACCCTATACAACTCCAAATTGAGTGAAACCAGTTTTGTTAGAAATCTTACACATAGGGGAACATCCCAGTATGAAATTCCGAGTTTGCTATGGTCCCAATTGATCCCAGTGGTTCGAGGAAGTTGCTCTAGGTCTAAACCGAGCCAAAATAGGGTAGTTCAGGAAGGTCGATTTTCAGGACTTATAACTCGAGGTATACTTAAGCAAATGGAGTGAAACTTTGGCAAATGAAAGGTTGTTCTGTTAGCTTTGATATGAGACCAATTTCGTAAGAATTGAGCTTAGTTTCGATTTTTAGTGAATTTATATTCCCAGGAGTGTAATTCGGGCTAATGACTGAACAGGCTGAAGTAAAAGTTGAATATCTTGATTTACATGAATTAGAATGACATGGGACCAAAGAGGTTAGAAAGTAAACATATAGAGCTATGACATATCCAAAATTCAAATTTAAATGAGTTGAATAGAAGTAAAGATGGATTATACAAAATTCGGGCAGAACCAAATAGAATTGGTAGAAATGACCAAGTTGATGGTTTCACAAGTGTTAGTGAACATATAAGGTTTGAGTTGACGGTTTAAGTCTTACCTTGATAGAAATTTTAGATTGATTGTACTGCTATGACTGATTTGCCTGTGAGAGCTGGCACTATTCATGGGGAAACGGATACGATCCGTTATGCTGCCAAATTTACAGTAGAAGTCTATGAATGTTATGCTCATAAGGTTTAGATATGCAAGTATGAATTTAAGTATGATATGAGTTATGAGAGATTATACTTTGAATATATTACATTCACATGTTATGTTCATGTATGCCATGCATGCAAGCATAATTAGAATATGATATGCAAAATAAGATATGAGGTATATTCATGTATGCACAAAGTATTTGCACGCATGACAAGATATGGAAAGGAAAGATGACAAGATATGATATTTCAAGAGGGACGTACTAGCTACCACGCGAGGCATGGCATAGACCCAGCTAGCGTGGGCCAGATCGGTACTGTCTAAGACTTGGGCCAGCCCTCGACCAGATTAGTGGGAATAGACCGGTGTGAGGTTCGGGGAAAGTAAACCCGTCACTCATGTATAGGTACAAGCTCGGACCTGAAAAGCAGGCTCTTGCCCAGGGGTGAGAAAGGCCATTCACCTCCGAGGGACCAAGCACAGAAAAGTAAGACCAAGTACAGGAAAGAGCAAGATCAGGTTGCAAGTTAAAGAAAGATACAGATTAAGTCAAGTGCACTTGCATACAAATAAGCACAAGCATTTTTATGTGCATCTTCAGTTATCCCATTAAGTGATAAGGTCATTAAGATTCTAGTTGAAGCATATTGCACTATTTGTATTTCTATGTTTGTCATATAATATGGCAAGTGATTGTTAAAACATAACCCGCTTCGAGAAAGATGTTTTCCACTTAAAATTGAACCACCGTTTTGTGTATATGTGCTCATATTTTCATAATAAACCGAAGCGGCTGGAATATTTGTGATGACATTATAAGATTTGTTTAAGTTTACCTACTGAGAACCCTAGGTTCTCACTACCTACTTGTATGCTTTTCTTTTCCGTAAACATTCCAGTACCCCAGTGGAAGTCAAGCACAAGGCGGAGTACAAGGCCACTCATTGAGCAAGAGTTGGGCGTTAGCCAAATCAAAAGACTATCGAAGCTAGTTATCTCAATCACAATTTCTTTTAAAGTATAATTATTTTATTATCCATGTATCAAAGACTATTAGTCAGAAATGAAGGGAGCAGAAAAAGGGCCATGTACTGTATTTTTCACATTTTAAAGTTTACTTAGCATCGTGACAACTTTTTCATGTAACTCCATGACTCGAGCATGGCTTATATGATAGAGGATGTTACATTATCTAACTCTGAAATTTTTATGGGACATTCTTCTATGTGTAAGCTTTCTAACAAAATTAGTCTCATTAAATTCCAAGTAGTATAGGGCGAGTTCTACCCTGAATAACCGAGTCTACCCAGAATCAAAGTTAAAAACCTAAGTCAAAATTCAAAAATTCATATCTCTCTCAATAATAATCCAATGCCTTATATGATATATGTATGGAAAGACTAGATATCTAGTTTCATATAAAAATGGTTTCATCAAATTTAAACTGCGGTAGACTGAGCCGTACACTCCACCATACGGACTGCCGAGGGATTTTAACCTCTCAGCCTCCCCTTGCATCCTACTCTCACTCCTTTGTACTTCTAAATCGATTTTATCATCAAAAACAGCCAACAAACTAGCCAAGAATCATCATATACATTCAATCATCACATCAAGAAATGAGAAGATAAAGCCGCAATCAGCCACCCATAATCAAAGAAACAAGAACAAAGTGGAATCTCTACCTTTATTTTGATGCAACAACTAGCTAATCTTGAGTTCTAGTGAAGGATATGGATGCAAGAAGCTTAAGGGAGGCTGAAAGTGGAAGATGGAGATGAAGAGGATGAAGAAAAAAGGAGAGGAAGGCTGATGGAAGAGGGAACTTGACATTGGGTGGAGAAAGAAGGAAAAAATCTGATTTAATGGTGGTGGTAGTTGGCTCCTTAATGGTGGTGGTAGTTGGCTCCTTGCAATATGATTGGTTCAAAATACAAGGCTGAATTTCAGTCAACTTTCCTCCTTTCTTGTGGCCTTCTTTGCGCCATATTCAGGTGTTAAGTGGCTGAGTTTTCAACCACTTAAAGTAGGGTTGATGAGTTGAAATCCTATTGGTTCGGTTCCGATAGTTTAAAATACCGTAATCTTACTGATTTCCTTTAAATCGGTAAATCAGTTTCAAGAAAATTTTTATGAAATCTTATATACTTTTAACCTAATTAACTTATACCTAAACTCAATTAATTGTTAATCAATTTATCTTGAATAAATATTTAGTTGAATTTTAATTAATCTCAATTACTCGATGAAAATCGAACAATTAGGCAAAAAACGATAAGAAAAGTTTGGTGGATGTTACGTAATGATTAATAAATACTGCAATGCGACTTAAGCATAGTGTGTTCTTATTAGGGTATTACAATCCCTAGCTAGCCAAGAGCTACATTCAATGGTAAAACTTGCTAATTTTGCTTGCTCTAGGAATCAAATTTGGTCAAATTGCTTTATTATAATTTGGCACTATTTCCACTCCACTCTTAAGGCCTGTTTGCTTTTGAAAAAACATTTTCTTTCTTTATTTTTTATTTTTAATATTAATTATACAAAACTTATATTTTGTTTTTATTTTATTTTCTATTATAAGGAATTTATGAAGGAAACACTAAAAATAATTTTTTTTACTGTTTCCTTTGTAAAATCTTTAAAATAGAAAATAAAATAAAATTAATGTGATATTTTTGTAATTAATATTAAAAACAAAAAATTTAAAAAAAAGAAACATTTTTTGAAATCAAATAGACTCTTAGATTTCTTATGCCAAAAAGCAAAGATCATAGAGTTCAATTCTTCTTTTTCTCTAATATTTAAAATTAAAATTTAAAAGTAAATTTATATTGTTTCTCATTCAACTATAATATTAAAAGAGTTAAATTATTGTTCTTGTATGTTAAAATAATTTACGTGTTTTTAAAATTATAGCCAGATTGTTAGTCAGCTTTAAATTCAAGTACACTCGGAGCATAGATAGTTTAAATCCAAGAGCTTTATATACAGAAGGTAATTCAAAAATACAAATTAAACTTGTAACTTAGTACTTATTACTGGATAATTTTCTCCATTGGGTTGTATTTTGTATTAATGTATATTAATTAGCTGTTGTTGAAGTCTATTCTAATTCAAACGACTTATATTTATATGAGAATATTTGAGAGAGAGATGTTAAATTGTCTGTCTCATCGGGAAAGAATCTAGCTAGTCTTGGTTAATCTATTACCAGGTGCCGTCACCCATGAAATCGAGGTTCCAGAAACTTTGGCAACTAGATATAACATCGCTGCTAAAGTGCTGATATTCTATCAAAATTTTGAGCTAATAAAAAACTAACAACTTGAGGTTTTCGCTTATTTTAAGGCATCCTTTTTACCTGATTTGAAAAATAAAAAATACCTCTTTTATTCAGTTATTTGTCGTGAGAAATGGCGTTGTAAATGTTTATAAAATTGAAAAAGTAACCATAAGTTCTCAAATAAAGGAGAGTGTGGAAATATAAAAATAATACATAATGCTTTTTTATTTTTTGGTAAATTGGCTAAATAAAGTAAAAAGAAAGTAAAAAACATAATTCATGAAGTATGAAACATGGATATAAATTTTCAAATAAAAAAAAAATGTCAGATATCAATCTCTTACGTCATTCAATTCAACCCTTAAAAATTGGTTTATGTATGTATTCATCGACAAGAATAGATACATTTCGATGTGTGACCGAGGTATATTTTTTTGTCCTATTAAACGTTTAATACTCTATGGTTCTGCTAATAAATGACAACAGTACTTCTAATTTAGATGCTCAGATCATCAATAAAATGTTTTGGTGAGTACCAGAGTTAATCGTCAATCCTGCAATTTATTTTTTCATTTTTAATTGTGGATTTTTACATTAGTTTCTATTTCGTATAATTTTAATAACACTTTTTTCTGAAGATATCTTTACAGACATTGTGAATATATTATTTCATTAGACATTGTCGCGACTAAACCTTTTCATAAATATATATATTTATGAAAATATATATAGAGTGGGGATCAATTTACTCCAAAAGTAAAATTAGAAACCTACTCCTAATCCTCACCCTCTATTCTACTTATATCCAACGATATAGAATCCCTCATTTATTCTATCACGTGATAGGGGCTCTCACGTTCTCTCATCAATCATCATCCCAATGTAACGTCTGAAAGATTTTATTGTTTTAATCGATTTGTTCGATTTTCACAAATCGGTGAAACTAATTAGAAATCCACCAGATACTTAGTCAAAAGCCAATTAAAGGCTAATTAGAAACTAATTAGATGTTAGTTAAATGGATTAGACTTGAGGGAATTAGATTAAATACATGGAAACCCTCACAAAAAAAATTTCCAAATCGTTTTACCGATTTGAGATAAATCAGTAAAAATTCGTTATTTTAAACTACCAGAACTGAACCAACAAAAATTATGCACCTAAAACCCTAGAGTGAGTGGCTAAAATTTAACCACTCTTACCCACAAAGAGGACGCCACATGCTACCCCAAGATGAGGAAGAGCATGCTTCATATCCACCACTTAACATCTCCTCCAATCACATGCTTTCTTTTCAACTACTCCTTGCTTTAAAGGAAAAAAAAAATCTCTTCTCTTTTCTCCTTGTTTTTACGGCTCCTTCTATCTCCTGTCCTTCATTTTCTTCTTGTTCTCCTCCTTTATTTCACTTCCTCTCAAGCTCTCATCCACTTCTTTACCCACAAATATCAATCTTAATCAAGAAACTCATCAATCTAGAGGTAGGATCCAAATTCTGTTTTGACTTTTCTGGATTATGGCTGCACGAGATTTCATTTTTCTTTATTCCTTTGATGCTATATTGGGTGTAGATGATGGTTTATGGTTGGTTTAACTTGAGTCTTTGAGTTAGAATTAAAGTTGGAAGGAGAGAATTAGGAAATAGAAATAAGCAGAATGCTGTTTGCATCAAAACTTGATGAACCTATTTTTATATAAAACTAGACATTTAGGGCTTTCCAAACATATAAAATATAAGGCCATTGGATTAGTATTGAGAGAGTTATGAATTTTTGAAGTTTACTTAAGAATTCTGAGTTCTCCATTGAGCAGTATGAGTTGTGGAGGGTGTAACTTGTAACACCTTCCCAAGTACAGTACTATGCTTAAGTCATAGCACCATACTCAAGAGTTGTTACTGTTACCTGAGCAAACCTTATTTCACAGCAACTTCAGCCGTCTTCGAAATCTTTCGAGCTATCTGGAGATAACACGGAAATAGGAGTGAGAATTTTAATTCTCAGTAGGATTCTCTAAACTATCACATATAGTGTCATCGTTATTATCTCCAGCTGCTTCAGTTTATTAAAAAAGAGTGAACATTCTATACAAACGGTTCCATTTTATAGTTTGAAAATGTAACACCCTACTAATTTGATGTTATGCTTAAGTCATAGCATGAAATCAAATAGATTGTGTTACCGTATTAACACTCTATTTACCTTTCACAATTCGTGCTTCCTTAAATCGTCATCTTTTTTTTTTTTTTGAATAGACGAAACGACGCGCTACTATACTAAAAGCGAAATGAATTTAATAAACTATCACAAAGATAAGAATAGTACAATAACATTATTGTATACGTGCGCATATATGTATATATCAAAAGCTACTGCCTCAGTTTATGTACAGAGTTTTCAAGTAGACTGCATAAGTGGGTCGACGTACCAAAAAGACAATAAGGCCCATATCAATCAAAAAGATCCTATGGTCCTCAGAGGATATTTCATAACCTACCACTAATCCTATTGTCATGTCTATGACCCAGAGCTACGTGTTGTCCAAAAGAGGGTCATGCTGTACAACATCTCCTGCTGCCTGAACTACTCCATTAGAAAGCCGTTAGCCAGGTCAGGCTTGGCCAGGGAATACTTTGCGCTGGGTCTCGAGGAGGAAGAGGGCGACGAGCCGGTGGCCTCAGAAGGGTCACTCTCTAAACTAAGCGGCACGTCAAGAACGGCCTGCAGAGGTGACTCCGGTGCAGGATCAACAGGAGCTGCCTGTGCTGCAGGTGCAAGAGGAGCTGGAGGTGGGTGTGCCATGTGCAGCGGGACAGCAATGTACGGAGTGGCAGGGTCAAAAATAGGGTGATGTAAAGGGACATCAAAGTTCCTATTTCTAAAGAGATAGAGGTGGAAGTTACACGAGCCGGCTATATACAAGAAATCTAACTCTAGATCATGATGAAGCTGTAAAGCTAGGATCTCAATGAAGAGGGTAACTGTGGAGTCTATCGCTAACGTCTGAGAATGATGTGGAAGATACAAAACGAGGTGAGAATTTCAAGAAAATTCTCAGTAGGGTCAGGTATACTGGTTAACTGACGTCACATACATTCTCAGTTGCCTCAGGTTTTATTTAAATATAAAAACATGTGTACAAACTGAAATATCTATTTTAATGAGTTCAAGAAGATGTCTGGTCCGAGGCAAGGTTCAGTTTTACTTTAGACGGTACAACAGACAAAATAGATTACTAAGAATGATACATAAAATAATAAACAGAATAAGTAAATAAACAGTAGTAAGCAAACATAATAGACAACTATAAACATTTTGACATAATTATTCCATGTAACTATGCAGTCATGTGATCATACAAACTTCATCATAAACCTTTCTCCATAAGCATTTTCCATTACTTTTCATCATTTTCCATCTCTTGGTCCCTTGGGAGTTCTTGGCCATTTAGACTCCTGGGTAATAGTCTGCTTTTCAGGATCGAGCTCGTTCCTATACAGGAATGCCGGGTTTACTTTCCCCGACCTTCCCACCGATCTATTCCCCTTAACTTCTTATCCAGGGCTGGCCCAAGTAGTATGGAACTTTCATAGTAACATAATTCTTTTTCATAACCTTCTTAGCTTTCTTGAAATGCACATGCATTAACATGTAACTCATTACTTGTGCATGGGTTCTACCGAAATTTCGGCAGCATAATGGAACATGTCCGCTTCCCCATGAATAGTGCCAGCCAACCAGTACATTTATACAATTTGCAATTCTAGTATAGAGCAGCAATTATGCATATACATTCATAGATTCATTCATTAGTTTCAACAAAGCATCAATAGGGCTTTTAGCTCATTCTGCCTTATTCTGCCCGGTTATGGTATATCCCACCTTTATTTCAATTTAACTCATTTAAACCTAATTTTTGGATATGTTGTAGCCTTATGTGTCTAGTTTCTAACCCTTTTGGTCCCATCTAATTTTGATATCTGCAACTCAACATATTTAGATTTTATCCCGACCTGCCCAATGGCTAGCCAGAATCAGGCAAGCAAAAGTAAAAATCCACTAAAAATCGAAAATTGACTCAAATTACACGAAATTGGACTCATATTAAAGCTAACAGGTTGAAGTTTCATTTCAAAAAGTTCCATTCCATTTGATTAGTAGGGCTCGAGTTACAAGCCCCGAATTCTAACCTTCCTAGACTGCCCTGTTCTGGCCTAGTTTGGACCTAGGGCAATTTTCTTGGATCATTGGGAGCAACTGGGACCTTATCTAATTATGAAATTTTTATGGAACATTCTTCCATATGTAAGATTTCTAACAAAGTTAGTTCCACTCATTTTCAAGTAGTATAGGGCGAGTTTCTACCCTGAACAACCCAGTCTGCCCAGAACCAGAGTCAAAACCCTAGGTCGAAATTCAAAAATTCATATCTCTCCCAATTCTAATCCAAAAGGCTTATATGATATATCTATGGAAAGCCCTAGATGTCTAGTTTCATATAAAAATAGTTCCACCCAATTTAATTAGCTGTAGGCAGAGCCGTATACTCCATCATACGGACTGCCCAGGGTTTTTGGTTCTCTAACCTATCAGCTCTTCATATTTCCATTCTTTCTTGCTTCCAATTCGGTCTCAATCACACAAACAGCCCAAAACCAATCACATATCATCATAATCATTCATTTAACACATTAAAGAAGATGAAAATAATCCAAGCTTAGCCAGCTAATACCACAGAATTAATTCAAGTATCAAACCCCTACCTTTGTTCTAAGTGATTTTGCTGGATGTTTGAAGCTTGGATGAGCAAGACTTGATGTTGGCTGCAGTTGTGTGTGTGAAGAAGAGAGGAAGGGAGTTGAAAGGAGAAGAGGAAGTGGTGCTGGAAAAAGGGGTCAAAATGGGTGAAGAAAAGGGCAGAAAATTTGATTGAATTTGAGTGGTTATGGTTGGCTTGCTTTGGCTTGTGATTGGTTGGATTTTGCAAGGCTGAAATTCAGTCAGCCCTTATTGTCTTTGTGTGGCCAAAGTGGCACCACTTTTGGTGCTAAGTGGTTGAGTTATCAGCCACTCAAGGTAGGGCAAAGGATTGGAATTCTATTGGTTCGGTTTCGACAGTTTAAGATACTGTAATTTTACCGATTTCCTATAAATCGGTAAATCAGTTTTCAATAAAATTTTATAAAATCTCCTATACTTTTAGCTCAATTCCCTCATATCTAAACTCAAGTAATTGCTAATCAATTGAGTCTAAATAATTGTTTAACCGAATTTTAATTATTCTCAATTATTCGATAAAACCGAATAATTAGGCGAAAAATGGTGGATGTTACAGAAAACATATGGTCAAAAGCAGCGTTCATTTTATTCACGCACTTGAGTCACATTGGCAATATTTCATAGTTGGAAAATAATCATAGCATAAGTAGATAGAACAGCTTCAGCATCAATAAAACATGGGATGTCATTATGCAAATTCTCATTTTTGAATTCATGCAATTGCACTTATGCTTTTCTTTAACTTTCTTTGCTTTCTTTCACTCATAAACATAAGTGGTAGTGAGCTAATACTATGGACGTTGCCACCATAAAATTTTCGGTACTTACACTAGCTGGGTCATGCCATGCCTCATGTAAGCCCTATCTCCTATACTCACACTAGCTGGATCGATGCCATGCCTCGTGTGAGTGGGGTGCTTGCATATGTTTGAATCTTTAGTCTTTACTGCCCTTGGGTAGTTTGATCTAAGAGTGAGCTTGTTAGTTCAACCCATGACTGTCGTCACATAGACTAACCCGCAAGGGGATTCACATGCCTTTAGTCCTGGAGGGATCTCATTTTGGCCACGTGCCTCTAAATTGAAGGGATCTCTTCTGGTCACGTGCCTCAAGAATAGAGGGATCGCAGCTGACCACTTGCCTTCAATGTAGAGGGATCTCATCTGACCACGTGCCTCCAAGGTAGAGGGATCTCACAGTCTTATACTGCCTTCACAGGGAGGGATTCAATGTGCAGTTGCCTCCAAGTGAAGGGACCCATGTCTTTGTCTTTTAACTGCCTTCATCTCATACATAATCAAGCATCGACATGCTGAATGCACTCATACATATACTTCATCATTTATTTTCATATATCCTTGCATACATGATTTGCACATACAAATTCATAACATATATAAAGGCTCATTACTTCCTTACAATTCTACCGAAAATTCGGCAGCATAACGGATCAGATCCGTTTTCCTATGAATAATGCCAGTCTCAACAGATAGTCAGTCACAGTAAGAGATCAAATATAATGCATCAATCTTTCAAGCACTAACATGGAATTTGCAACACTTAGACTTTAATTGAACTCATATATGCATTAAGGTGTCAAATCCTTTAATTTTGGAAATCCTGCTCATATTCTTCAACTCTGCCCATTTTTAGAAATTAAGCCTTAAATTCATTTTAACTCATTTAGACCTAAATTTTGGATACGTTGAAGTGTTATGTGTCTATTTTCTAACCTCTTTGGTCCCATCTAATTTTGATAAGTGTAGCTCAAGTTATTTAAGTTTTATCTCGGCCTACCCTAAAGCTGGCTAGAATTACACACTTAAAAGTAAAAATCCATTAAAAATCAAAAACTAGTTAAAATCATACAAAATTGCTCTCATATTAAAGCTAATAGGAAAATATTTCATTTTCAAAAGGTTCCATTCCATTTACCTTAGTAGGGCTCGAGTTATAAGCCCCGAAATTTAACTTTCCTAAACTGCCCTATTTTGGCCTGGTTTGGACATAGGGCAATTTTCTTGAACCATTGGGAACAAATGGGATGTCTAACTCTGAAATTTTTCTGGAATATTCTCCTATGTGCAAGCTTTCTAAAAAAGTTGGTTTCATTCAATTCCATATGGTATAGGGCGAATTTTGTCCTAAAAACCCTAGTCTGGCCGAAATCAAACTCAAAAACCTAGGTCGAAATTCAAAAATTCATATCTCTCTCAATACTAAACCAATGACCTTATATGATATGTGTATGGAAAGCCCTGGATGTCTAGTTTCACATAAAAATGGTTTCATCAAGCTTCAGTGGCTGAAGGCAGAGACGTACACTCCGCCAATACGGACACCGGAAGGTTTTCAAGGTTCCAACTTTTATTTTGCATCCCCTTTTGAATTCTTACCCAAGTTCTCATCCAAACTCAACATTTATACATTAATCCAGCCATAAGAATTCATATAAACACCATATATCATCAATATAATGGAAACAATGGGAATTATACTCAGCCACAATAGCACCAATAATAGAAGAAATTGAAGAATCCTACCTCAAAATTGAGGAAACAAGTATTGGGTGAAGGCATGAAGGAAAGGTGAAGAAACAAGGATGAAGAGAGGGAGATGAGGAAGAAAATGAGGGAAAGAGTGGCCTGGTGTATTGAGGCTGAAAATTGAAAAAGAATTGAGGAGGAGTTTGTTGTATTTATAGAACTCTAGGTATCTAGGCTTCTCATTGGTTGCTCTTTGGGTGGCTATGATTCATCCAAGTTTTCTGCTCATGTGTGGCAGCAAGTGGCACCACTTTGTGGGGGAATGGTGGCTGAATTTTAGCCATGGTTTCTAGGGTTTCTAGCATAGAATTCTATTGGTCCGGTTCTGGTGGTTTAAAACACCGAATCTCGGCCGATTTCCTGCAAATCGGCAAAACGGTTTTGAAGAATTTTGTGAGGTTTTCTATATGCCTATTTGAATTCTTCTTAATCCTAATCTCTCTAATTAACTTCTAATCAAATCCTAGTTAACCTTTAATTAACTTTTAATTAACTTTACAAACTCAATAAAATCGAATAAATCGATCAACAGGATAACTTAAATGTTCTGCAAGTTTTGAGCCTTCTATTTTCTATTTTCCATGACTAATGGTATTTTTGTAATTATGGGCAAGTCTAGGGGCATCCCCCGTCATTTCACATGTGGGTACTTCCATGGCCCAATTGGCTAAGAATTTAGTTTCAACGTTTTCGCTATGTGGTTCTGCTTCGTTTAAAACCCTATTCTATTGATTCTATTGATTTAAGGACCTAAATGTCATTTTCTTAAAAAGTTCAGGGACAAGGTTGTGAATAATAAAAGTTTGCCCAAGGACATTTTTATTATTTCCTATTATGTTATATGGGGGTGTTATATAACTCACAATACATAACTCAAAATTGAGTGCAACAAATTTTGTTAGAAAGCTTACACATAGAGTAACATTATAAATTTTAAGAGCTAGATTCAATCCCTATTACTCCCAATAATTCAATGAAATCGCCTTATATCCAACCCAGGCTAGAACAGGGTAGTTCAAATTTGTCAACTTCAAGAGCTTATAACTGAAGCTCTTCTTATGCAAATGAGATGAAACTTGATGGAAATGAAAATTTGTCCTATTAGATTTAATATGATATAAGCTTCATATGATTTCAACTAGATTCCTAATTTTAGTGAATTTTTACTTTTGAGTATGCAATTTTGGCTAGTTGCAGAGCAGTCCGAGGTAAATTTCCAATAATTTGAGCTATATGTATCAAAATGTGATGGGATCAAAAGTGTTGGAAACTAGACAAATAGTACTCTAACATATTCAAAATTTAGACAAAAATCGGGCAAAGTAAAAGTACATTGATATGTCATTAAACTATCAAATTAAAAACCTTTGCTTGGTTTAGAAAAAATTAGTTTAGTAATGAGCAAATGGTTGATCCATAAGGAATTGAATTAATTTAATTATTTATCTTATTTTAGATTCTGATTGTAATAAACTCTAAAAAGACAAAGTAACACAAAATAGGGGGGTTTTGTTGTTTCTATAATTCAAACAAAAATTACGTAAAAAAATTACATGAAAATAAAAAAATAAACAAGAGCAAATGATGCTGTTTTGTTGAAATCAATTAAAACTGGTTATGGGATCCCTTTTCCCCACCAAATTATATCATGCAATTAGTTCTCAATTTCAGCCTCCAATTCTCCTTTTATGGTTACCAATCTTAGGCAATGAAACATTCTATTACCTACCTTCTTTTAAATAGATTAAGGAACATCCATTAACCTATTCTAATCACTAATTGATATAGGAAATATCCACTAAGTTCAATTAACAATTGCAGCTAGAATGATAGATTGATCTAAGTTTTGGTCTCTAACATAGGAGTAAGTGACTTAGGTTATATTCTCCCTTGCATACAATCAAAACTTGACCATTAAGTTTGCACACAAGTTACTACATATGGATAAAGGATAATGAACATCATAATCCTAAATCTAGCAATTAGCCATAACATGAAATATAAGGGTGGCCAATCCAAACATGTCACACTACTACCATAATCATGAAGTGAGTGGGAGAATATAATCAATTCTCAAAAAAATAGAGGTCTGAAAATCAATTTAATTACATGATAATTTAGGGTTCAAAGTTCACACATAACCATAAAAATAACATAGCCTAACATTCTCAAGAAAACCATATCACAAATTGAAGAATACATGACATGAGTTAAGAAAGAAAGAAAACATGTGCAGACTAAAGGGTGAAAGCAAAGTTGCCCAAACTCTAATATTCAGCATCTATCTCTTCTTCTTGTCATCAATTAGATCCCTAAAGAGCAGCAAAAAGTGATGTCCACAGTTATAAGCTTGATGAAAATATCACTTCTCCAACTCCAATATTGTAACTATGGTTTCTAAGGATAAGTGGCTGAATCCTCTTTCTCTCTCTATGAAAATTTCTCCCTCTAGAAAGAGAAAAAAATGCTCATTTGTTACTTCTCTCCCCCCTGTGCTGTTGGTCCTTTGCCAAAATGTAACCTCAGCCATCCAAATTGTAACTGCTCCAAGTGTAACTCCACATTAAACTAGCTTCATAGGTTATATTTTCACAAAGAATTGGTGATTATCAGAAATAATTCTGATAATTAAGTTTTAACAACCTATAATCAGACAATGAAAACCCACAAATGAATTGAACTTAATAGGCCCACCATTCATTAATTAAAATTGATAGTTTCAATTTTTTCTGGCAGCTCTACTTCACACATAAATTTCATTGACCAAATGGACTTGGATGAGAGTAATTCGACCACCATTGGAAAGTTAACATCTTGGGCTTCATTTTTGGCTCTGGAATCATCCCATTTGGGCTTATATCAAGGGAGAACTAAATTGAGCAAAATTGCATTGAATGTAGTGATGGGTCAGCGTCAGGCCCAACTTTGGCAGCTTCAATCTTTCTCGTTCGTTGGACTTTTTGATTGATCTTAATGTCAAATTAAAGCTCTAGACGTCTATTTTCATCTCCAAGTGAAATCATGTCATTTTGACTTCGGAGGAAAAAGTTATGCCCTTGGAAAGACATACTGCTTGTCCAACACTCAATTCTTAGCATTTTCTTGAATTGGCTCCAAATTGAGTCATTTTACTCTTGTTCAGCTCAAAAATCATCCTTAAGCTTTATTTTCCTACAAAACACAAATAGTAAAATAAAAACATTATATTTACATGATTAAAGCTTTGAACAAGCATAGAAAAGCATATAAAATAAGTGAATAAAACACACTTATCATACATAGACAAGAACTTAAATTCAAGTGCAAATATTATCTCTATGAGATTGATATTGATATGTGAATGCACTGTTGTGATTTTTCTGAATAATTGATTGTCTATGGTACTGGCACTATTCATAGGGAAGCAGACGTGATTCGGCATGCTGCCGAATTTCGGCAGAAATTATGCATAAATCATGAAATATACATTGATGCATGTTTTATTAGCATGAATTCTTATATGGGTTATGTCATGAGAAAGGTTCTATAATACTTGGGCCAGCCCCGGATTAAAGTAAAGGGGAATAGATCAGTGGGAAGGTTGGCAAAAGCAAACCTAACATTCTTGTATAGGAATGAGCTCGGTTCTGAAAAATAGACTATTACCCAGGAGTTGTATGGCCAAGAACTCCCAGGGGACCAAGTAACAGAAAAGTTTATGACACCAAGTTTAAGAACTAAAGAGAAAAAGAGGACTCATGAGCACATACATGATTGCATTTCATAGTTATGTTTGCTGTTTATGAGTTGAATACTATGTTCTTTTACTATTACCACTTATTCGCTCTACTCTTTATACTATATATTGTCATATAATTGCTTACTCTATTTTTACTGTCTTAAGTAAAATTGAATCTACTTCGGACCAGGTATTTCTTAAACTTAATAAATGAAGGTAGCTTGTAACGTCCGAAAAATTTTATCGTTATTAACCGAGTTGTTCGATTTTCATTGAATAATTGGAATTAATTAGAATTCGATTAAGCATTCACTTAAAGCCAATTAAGTGTGATTTAGAAGGATTAGATTTGATGGAATTAGACTAGAACCACAGGAAACCTCATACAATTTTTCTAAAATCGGTTTACCGATTTAAAATAAATTGGTAAGATTTCGGTATTTTAAACTGTCAGAACCAGATCAATAGAAATAATGCTATGAGTACCCTAGGATGGAGGGCTAAGATTTAGCTAAAACACATCCATATGTGGCGCTACATCAGCCCATAGAGGGCAGCCACAATCAATTTGAATTACCAATACATATCCACCAATCTTGTGAGACTTGTTTTAAAAGTTTGTGATTAATTCCCTCTTTCTCCCTTGTGTAATTCGGCCAACAAAAGGAGCAGACCTCTCTTCATTTCTCTTTCATTCACACTCATCTTCACTCCATCTTCATCCCTTTTTCAAGTCTCATCAAAAGTTTCTTCAATCTAAGACACCAAACCAATAAGATTTCAACTAGACAAGGTAGGAATCCAACTTCCCCTCTTGTTTTCCTTAATTTGGGGATGTGTGGGGATCCTATTTTTCTTATGATACTGATATGATTTGAAGTGATGATGATGGATTATGGTTGATTTTGCATGTATGTTGTCATTAGAATTGAAATTGGTATGAAAATAGTTGAAGAGAGAGAGAGAATTCAAGAAGCTCTTAGGGTTTTCCTCAGCCAGTCGATACAGCGGAGTGTGCGGCTCATCTCTGACCATTTAAATTTGATGAACCTATTTTTATATAACAATAGACATCTAGGGCTTTCCAACCATATAAAATATAATGCATTGGATTAGTATAGAATTAGTTATGAATTTTTGAAATTTGACCTAGAATCCTAAATTCCTATCTAGGCAGTGTGAGTTGAGAGGGGTGTAACTCACCCTACACAACTCTAAATTGAGTGAAACTAACACTGTTTGAAAGCTAACATATAAGGGAACCTCTCATAAAAATTTAAAAGTCAGATTAGCTGCCAATTATTCCCAACACATCAATTAAGTTACCTTAAGTTCAAACTGGGCTGGAATAGGGTAGTCCAGTAGGGTCAAGTTACAGGGCTTATATCTTAGAATATACTCATACAAATGATATGAATAAATTTAAGGGGAATGGATCAATGGGAAAGTCGGGGAAAGTAAACTCGGCAATCCTATATAGGAACGAACTCGATCCTGAAAAGCAGATTATTATCCAGGAGTATATGGCCAATGACTCCCAGGGTCCCAAGAATGGAAAATAAGCTGTAGGAGGCGAAAGCCTTCAAAGATAAGATGCATTTTTCAGTTTGCACATTTATATGCACTGTATGATAATTCTTAATTGATTGTTATGGTTATCTATTTATTTCCCATGATATGTTACTGTTATGGTTACTGTCTTAGTTGTATTAGCCTATCTGTTTAGAATTAGGATTCCTATTGAGAAATTTTTCTCACCCCCTATATATTTTCGCCTCATTCTCACATCATGCAGAATGCGGTGACAGAAGTCCTATTCATTCAATTCCCGGACTTGCACTTCCATCTAGATCCTATGCTGGACTCTGTATATATTGCCAGTAGCTGTCGTTTTCATTTTTACTTCTTCTTCGGTAAAGATTTTGTAGTTCCACTTTCTCATCCTCTTTTTGATCCTACTGTGCCCTACATCGCCATCCCCATATATGTGGCACATCCTTTTCCACCGCCACCAACTGCTGTAGCAGCAGCAGCAGCGTGGTTCTAGCGTCTCCTCCTCAGTAGGCCCCATCCATTTTACTTTCTGAGGATGAGGACCCATCGGAGGCCGTGAGCTCGTCCTTTTCATCATCAATGCTCGATGATTGCTATGCTCCAGCAGACACTGGCATGGCCAATGGATTCCTCTTTTCAGAGTCCACTTAGGAGGTTTTTAATGCAGTAGGAGTAGATGTATGGAATGGCCCTCTTTTGGTACTTTGGGTCATAGGCAGTAATCTAGTGGATAGTGTAATGTCCTCCTTTGTACAGTACTATGCTTGAGTCATAGTACCACACTCAGGAGTTATTACTATTACGAACCTTAACTGACAGCAACTTCAACCGTCTTTGCAACTTCTAGAGCTGTCTGGGGATAACACGGAAATAGGAGTGAGAATTTTAAATTCCCAGTAGGAATCTTTAACTGTTATACATAATGACATCGTTGTCATCTCCAGTTGCTTCGGTTTATTATGAAAAAGGTGAACATGTTGTACAAACTATTTGGTTTTATAGTTTGAAAATATACTGTCCGAAGCAAGGTTCATTTTATTCATACACTTGTCATTTGGGTGAGCTAATACAAAATCAGGAATTACGCTATGAATAATATCTGAAACGTATTAAAATGTAATATCACGAATACACTGAACATATAAGATCTGTACATGCTTTTACTTGTCATACATATTCCAGAGTATGATTGCTGTAACATCCCCAATTTTTGTTTAAGCTAATTAGCTCAGTGATCCTGGCTGATTAGAGAGATTAACGATTAACTGAGGACTAATCGGCTAATCTCGATGAGCAAGAGCTTAGTAAATTGAGTCAAGTCAATAATTGAATTATAATGTACTAAATATTTTAGTTAAAACCTAATTATTCGAACCTCATTAATTCATAACTTAGAAATATAATTAAGTTAATCCAATCTTATTAAGTACAAGACAATTGTTCTACCATAATCGATTGAGATAGATTAATTCTTACACCTTAATTACATAATTCATAAGAGCAATTTAATTAATCAAATTGAATTAATAACTTAGGTAATTCTAATAGTTTTGAAGATTTAAAAATTTCTCCTAATTGATGCACTAAATCTTGGCCAAGGACAAGAGCAAAATCCAACCATCCATTTGCCTTCTCATCATACACCATTAGATTAAGAGTCTAGGTTAGTAGCATCTCTTTAGTCAAGACAAGAAATGTACTCTCTTCCATCAAGATGGTGACACTTGGAGTGATCCTAGCCATCCAAGCTAAATCCTAAGAGAGCTCATGCCTTTAACCACTTGAAAAAACAGTAAATGGTCTTTACCCAAACACCAAGACTCAAGAGAAACACAACTCATCCTTTTACCCCATGGTTCCTAGCCTCCTTGCTTGCAAAAGAAGCAAAATCACATCACTCTTTTCCCTCCCCTTTTGCGCCAATCAGCCACCTCTCTCCCCCCTCATTTCATTTTTTTCACTTCCTCTCTCAAGACCCACACAAAGCTCTCTCCTCTCTCCAAGTCTCATACTCTCTTCTTCTTCCAAGCTTCATTGTTTTTCTTCCAACCTTCTTACTACTTCCTACCTCATCTCCATCACCACACTCACAATCCCTTCAAGGACTACCATTTTTGGTCCTTGGAGAAACAAGGCCACTCATACACAAGCCCCATTTTCAAGCTTACAAGAAGGAAGGCTCACTTCAACCATCACTTCATCCCAAATCCTTCAAGAAGACTCTTTTTGGTAGTGACTCTAACCCCTTTCTCTTCTATGTTTTTCAAGCTCTAGAACTCCTAAGCTCTCCATAGCTAGGTGGTTTTAGGACTTGCTTTAAAGGCCTCATGGCTATGCTCTTGTTATAAGTTGTTTGTGATTTTTGCTCTTTTCTTGGCAAATGTCTTTAGTTGTGCATTTTGTTTTATGTTGAACTCAACTTTTTAGAACTCAAAATATTGAATTTCACCAAGATCTCAAAGTATAAAAGTGGTTTGGAAATATAAAATGGTCACTTGAAGAAAAGACTTAAGGTTTTTACAAGAAAACTCATTGAAACTAAAACCGTGGAAACTGGAAAATTCTGGCAGTCTGTATGGCGCGACTAATAACTCTTTCAATATAGATCCAAATAGAACGAAACAAATTTTCTGTGAAAGTAGACACAAAGAGCTTTCCAAGAATATAAAATATGTGAGATTTGACTTTAAAACGAGGGAGATATGAATTTTCAAAGTTTGCTGTTCCTGGAAGGGTTTCTGTCCGGGCAGTAGGTAATAAAACGTGCGTAAATCGAGTTATACAGAATATTTTTGAGTGGAACCAAGTTTTTTAGAAATCTAAGACATAGAGGAATATCCCCATAAAACAGTTTTGGCAGATTCATTGTGAGGAGTCCACAGTAAGGTTTAAAAGTCACTGACCCGAGATGAACTTTCAATTCTGAACAGTTAGAGTAAAATGTGCATAACTCAAGCTACAAAATGAATTTTTTGAGTGGGGTTTCTTTTGTTTAAAAATAGACTCAGAGAAGTATAAGCATACCAAAATTCGAAATAAAAGAGTAAAAGATGAAATTATGGTGAATTTTTGAAGTTACTGCCCCACTATAAAAGTAAAACTAGTTCGGGTAAAAGTTAAAGGTTAATGAAGAATAAGCTTTAAGACATTAATACCCTTACATTAAGTATTGGAAAACCTTCATAATCCAACATAAAAATTTTTAAAGAGGACAATAGACAAGATTGGCCCTAGGCCTAATAAAAGAATTTATGCAGGAAGCAAATAAGTTAAAAGCTTGTACCCAAGTTTACTAAGCTAAGCTCATAAAACTTTGTGTGATATGTATGCCTCTATGTGTCAATATGATGACAAATGACATGATGATGATGATGATGATATGATATTATGATGATGATGATGATGATGATGATATGATATGATATGATGATGATTATGATAATGGTCCGATGATGATAAGAATGACAATAGTATGATGACGATATGATAGTGAATGATGTTGATACGAACATGATATGTTGATAGTATGATGCGTACTGACATACATGAAAGGATTAATAAATATGAACACCCTGGGGACGGCGATACGTAACGCCCAGAGGTGATTGATAAAGAAACCACATTCGGGGACGGCGATACGTAACGCCTAAATGTGGAAAAAGAATCAGACTAACTTTGCATCATAAGCTTTAATAAGAAGATAATGAACTAAGGGTATGATCCTTCAAAAGGGAAGGTGACCTAATTTAAGTTTCCCCTCACCCATGACTCACATGAGGCATGGCATAACCCAGCTAGTGTGAGTATAGGGGATAGGGCTTACATAAGGCATGGCATGACTCAGCTAGTGTAAGTACCGAAATTTAATGTGGCGACAGCCACGGTATGAGCTCATTACCACTTATGTTTAGTGGGTGAAAAGAAAAGGACTTAAGATAAGTCAAGTTAAGAAAAGAAAGGAAAAGGGACTTCAGTCCAAACCCTTAAAGAGAAAAAGTTAAGAGAAGCTTATAGCACAGTCATGCATGTTTTATGTGATTATACTTATGCCCATGTATGTTATGATATAAATGATTAGAAAGTGTGTCAAAATTGAATCCACTTCGGATACTCACATTTTCGAAAACCTAAGAACTGAACCTTATGCATGCTCACTGTTTTCATTATAAAACCGAAGTGGCTGAGACGATGACGATGACACCTCCGTGTCGGGTTCGAGTCCTACTGAGAAATCCCATTTCTCACTCTAGTTATTTTCCGCATCGTCACCAGATTCCGATGGCGCATCTGATGGAGTGGAGTACAGATCCCCTACACTGTGAGCAGACGTACGATGTGGGATGCCAGACGAAGCTATTTTGGGACTCATAGCGACCGTCACTCTACATCTTCGCATATTCTTTTTGAGAGAAGCTTTGTCATTAGAGTTTGTATTTAATACCTAGTACATGGGTCATGGCACAACCATGAGCTTTCTTCGATGTAATGTTTATATATATATATATAATTATATATTATGAACTCATATGGATGTAATGATTAGTTAATTAATGCAATGTATTTGTGAATTTCTATTTGTTTACCTTTCTCTTGTTTTATGATATTTGGGTATTTATTTTATGTGACACGCTCTTTCTCTATCTACCTTCTCGCTCAAGGCTTTACTTTCCAAAGTGACGATGTATTTCAAAAAAAAAAATTTACCGTATTTTCTACGTAACTTAATTTCAAGTGAAGTTTAATTTTCCACGAGCATAAGTAACAACTAATAAAACGCCGTAATACGACTTAAGCGTAGTATGGGTTTATTAGGATGTTACAATCGCCATGTCATATTCCATCGGGGTGTGATCACCATGTCACACTCCTTAGGAATATATCCTTCCTGCCATGTCCCAGAGTATGATCGTCATGTCATACTCCATTGGGATGTAATCGCCATATCACATTCATTAGGGTGTGGGATCATTATGCCACATTCCAGAGTATGATCGCCATGTCATACTCCTATTAGAGTGTGATTGCCATGTCACATTTTTTAGGAATATGGACCCATCATCATATCTCTTAACTGCCTTCTCAGAGAGGGACCCAATTAACTGCCTCCAAGTAAAGGGACCCATATTTAATATGTTCATATCCTTGCATATGGAATTTCTACATATGTATTCATAACATAATAAATGCTCATAACTTCATTACTATCCTACCGAAAATTCAGTAGCATAGCGGATCATGTCCGCTTTCCATGAATAGTGCCAGTAATCAAGAAACTTTGATCAAACAACAACCTCAATATAGAACATTATAATCATACCAAGAATATAACAATATCCATGGGTGCAAGTTTTAAACTCTTAAGTCTTAATCTATCTTGTAAGCTTTTAACTTCTAAAGATGTTCCCGAGTTCGAGCTCAAGACTGACTTCCGAGTTCCGAGATCATGTAAGTTATGTACATAAGATCAATGTCTTGATTCTCGACTTCCGGGATTATGAATATCTTGGTTCTCGACTTCCGGGATCGTGTTCGATCTTCTGAGATTGATGCTGGATCGAGTTTCGAGGTGATATGCTTATAGAGATACCGGGTTTTGGAACTACGTGTATAAGAGTGTTAGAGCATCCTAGTTTCCCGGCTTCGGGGATTCGTGTGTAAGGTTTCATATTTTGATACCAACTTCCAATTTCCGACATTATGCCACAATTGGTCTTCCAAGACCTTCCTTAAGATGTTTCCTATGTTCTGAGTTTCGACATTAACCTTACCTAATCTAGTTCTCTATTTCACTATGTTCCGGGTTCAACCTTAACTATTCCCGATCTAGCTCTCTATCTGCTAAGTTTCGAGCTCAACCTTAAGTATTCTCGATTTAGCTCTCTATTTATTAAGTCCCGACTTCCAACATTAACTTAAGTTGTTTGTATCTTATCCCAGACTTGTCCTACTTCTAGCTAGAATTGCACTCTTATAAGGGAAAATTCACTAAAAATAGAAATCTGGGTGAAATTATGCCAAATTTATATCCATGTAAAGCTAACAAAACAAACTTTCAAATGAATAAGTTTCATATCAATTGAATAAGTATAATTTGAGATATAAGGTCTAAAACTTGACCTTACTAGACTACCCTATTCCAGCCCGAGTTGAACTTAAGTAAACTTCATTGATGTGCTGGGAATAATCGACAATGGATCTAACTCGGGAATTTTCATGGTATGTTCTCCTATGTGTAAGCTTTCTAACAAACTTAGTTTCATTCAATTCCATGTTATATAGGGCAAGTTTTGCTCTAAACAATCTAGTCTGCCCAGCATCAAACTCAAAAACTTAGGTCAAACTTCCAAAATTCATATCTCCCTCAATACTTATCCAATGACCTTATATTATATATGTATAGAAAGCTCTAAATGTCTAGTTTCACATGAAAATAGTTTCATCAAGTTTTGGTAGCTGTAGATAGAGCTGTACACTCCGCCAGTATGGATGCCATAAGGTTTTCAAGGTTCCAGCTCCTATTTTGCATCCCTCTTTGAATTCCCACCCAAGTTCTCATCCAAACTCAATGTTTATATATTTATCCAACCATAAGAATCCATATAAACACCATGTATCATCAAACTAATGAAAAGAATAGGAATTCTACTCAGCCACAATAACATCAATAATAGAGGAAGTTGAAGAATCCTACCTTGTCTAGTTGAAACTTGGTTGATTTGGTGTCTTAGATGGAAGCAACTCTTGATGAGACTTGAAGAGAGGTTGGAGCTGAAGTAGAGAGGAGTATGAACGGAAGAGAAATGAAGGGGAGTTCGCCCCTTATCTTGATCAAACTTCACAAGGGCAAGGAAGGGATTGCACACAACTTCTGGAGCAAGGAGTTGTGTGATTGGTGGATTTCATCTTGCCTTCAAATTTGGTTTGGCTTCCCATCCTTCATGGTTGATCAAGGCGCCACATAAGGAGGTGGTTTGGCTAAATCCTAGCCATTCAAGGGCACTCATAGCATAAGTTCTATTGATCCGGTTCCAACAGTTTTAAAATACCAAAGTCTTACCGATTTCTCTTAAATCGGTAAACCGGTCTTAGAGAAATTCTATAAGGTTTCCTGTATTCCTAATCTGATTCCATCAAACCTAATCACTTCTAAATCGCACTTAATTGGATTTAATTAAATGCTTAATTGAATTCTAATTAATTTCAATTATTTACTAAAAATTGAACAACTCGATTAAAAATGATTAAAATTTTTCGGGTGTTACAAATGGTTAGTTCATGAAATGTCCTGTAGGGACCAGATAGGGTACTGTTCATAAAGACAGGCCGATTGATTTTTATTTCAGCGACCTCATTTTATTACCCTGTACTATTTATGTATCTTTTGGCAAACTTTGAAAAAAGACGTTTATGTGTGTGTGTGTGTATATATATATATATATATATTTTTTTTTTTCAATAGTTCTGTCTATTCCGCGTTTTTATTTATTTTATTTTATTTCTATTACAACGGTTATCCATTACTTATTCCGCAACCAAATGAAAATTCATTAAGTGAATAGTAGATTCTATATGGGTAATTAACATTGAGCCTAAAAATGGAATTTAATTAGACTGCCACACATAATAACGTATCAGGCAAAATATTATGACTTCAGCATGGTATTTTGTCTGGCAAGGTGTTACAAAGCTTACTTTGATATTAATCTTTTTATAATCAAATAAAAACTGAAGCAACTGAGAATGAAAGCGATGTCAATATAACACAGCACAGGAATCCTATTGAGAATTTCTTCAAATTCTCACTTTGTTTCATATTTCTGCATTATTCTCAAACTCTAGTGATGGATGCGATGACCATACTTTTCCTTGAGATCCCTGATATAGTTAGCTCTTGCCGTTTTAATCTTTACCTTTTTAGTCATAGAGACTTTGCGATTCCCTTGTTTCACCCCGTATTTGACCCTGTTGTTCCATCTTTTGCCATCCTTCTACATGTAACTCACCCCCCACCTCCCCCACCACCCGCAGCACCCGTGGCCCTAGCAGCCACTGCACCAGCTTCACCTCCACAGGTGGTCCTGGACATCCCACTCAGCTGTGAGAGCGACCTATCCGAGCTTCCAATCCACCCTCCTCCTCCTCTAGACCTGATGCAAGACTACACTCCAGCGGGGCCTAGTATGGCCAATGGCTATCTGTCAGAGTAGACCTTGACCAGTAGACCACGATGTACAGTATGACCCTCTTTTGATAGTATTCAACATTGGGCCATGAGAGTAGCAGTTTAGCAGGGACACTAGTTTGAAATGTCCCATGGGGACTAGATAGGATTGCACACCACTGACACGAGCCATATGTCTTTTTGTGTGTACTGGCCCAACATATGTATCCACCTTTTTGCACCAGTACATAAATTTGAAGCTTTAGCTTCATATATATATATATATATATATATATAGTGGATGTTATATTACTTTAACTCTTTTTCTCTATTTTGTTATTTATTTACTTCTAATGTTTTGTGATGGCATATATATTTCTTATGTATGAAGCATCGCGTCTTCTGCCTAGATATTTCTTGTGCCCGACAGTATGCTTCTTCAAGGTGGAAATAAACAGAATATTAACACGGTAACACAACTATTAAATTTCATGCTATGACTTAAGTATAACATTAAATTGGTAGGGTGTTACACCCAGCTTCTCAAGTCTTATGAAATAGTATAGGAAATGAATTATAGAAATAATTCCTCAATTGGTTAATGAGTCTAGCAACAAGAGTAACAATGTCTAAATAAAACAGAGAATTACAATATAGAGGAAATTACCGTGGAATTAGAGGTAATGTATGAGTAATAGAGACGGGACAGATCAATCTCTACCTGACAAGCTTCAATGGACCTAAACCAAGACGAAGAAGAAAAATATCAATATAGAAATATAGAAGAGAGGAAAACAGAGGGAAGGAGAATTATCATAGGGAAGGCAATACTACAACAGTCATGATGATTTCCCATGCTTTATTCTCTGTTTTAATACCCTTGGTATGAATCCAAAAGATTCCTTCATCGGTTGGGCCCAATGGGCCAGTTATACTCATTACATCGCCTTCCCTTTTAAAATTGACCTTGTCCTCAAGGTCAAGCTTTGGTACACTATCACTGCACCGATCTATGAGCCCCGTGTTCTCTAATCTTTCAATAACATTTCTTGAATTGGTTTTGCATGCATATAACTTTAAAAGTTTCATGTTGAAGGAAAAATCAATTTTTGCCCAAAGATTCCATGTCCATGTCTTCAAGAAAACCTAGGCATGCTTTTGGTTGATTTCTATTACTGGAACAATCCTAGTAACCCCATATTCAATGTATGACATATTGATGTCGATAGTAGCGGCACTCCATATCTCTTCTAACCAACCACTAGCATATAGATGGCAAGTAGTCCAATCTCCACCTCTCACCCATGTCCTATTAAGTAACATATAATATCCTAATAATCCCACACTATGCTTAAGTCATTTTATGGCATTACTAGTTGATACTCTTAATTAGTGGAAGTTCTTTTAGTTGAAATTAATGTAATATACGAAAATAGCTTGTAGATTTTTTTTTTGTAAAGCCTTTATGCTTGAAAACTGAGCCTTTAAGCGCTTACTTAACCGCATAAATATGGATGTTGTTTCTCATAACGCAAAATTACTAAAAAGATGTATGACAAAATTTAAATAACACAACACAATGCCTTAGGCCAATAATATAATCATAGATAATCAAGAGTCATTATTACGTTAATAATTACCGCATATGTAATAAGTCAAATTAAGTAGCATGACTTCCCACATGCTCTTAATTACATATAAACTGCCCAACTAGGGCTCTCAAGAAGGTGAAAACACTATACTGTTATCTCGATCCTCCTTAACTAGGTGAAGAAACATGGCAGCTCCTCATCTTATCTAGTTAGATACCATTAGAAGCGCTACCATGGAGCCATCACTCCGTCTGAAAATGACACGGAAATGTAGGAGTGAGAAATACAAGATTTCTCAGCAGGATCCTGACTAGACCATTAAGGTGTCATGTTTGTCGTGCCAGCCACTTTGGGTTTAATTGTGAAAACAGTGAGCATATATAAGTTCCATTTTTAAAGGGTTTGAAAACATAGGTTCCCGAAACGGGTTTCTTTTAATCTTCCTCATGTGAACATAATATAAAAAAACTCGAAGCTACAATATAAGAGCATATACATATCAGAGCGTAGTATAAACATTCATGATCATACAAATGAGAGAATAAAGATGCATGCACATTCATATTAACTTTTTAGACTAGACCCGAGTCTTTCTTTAACTTTCCTTTCATATTTAGCACATGCTTAGCATTCTTTACTTTTCCTTTGAAATAGACTGCTTTTCGACTGAGCTCATTTCGTGACCATCATCATGCAGTACTAAACCAAATCGGACTAAGCTGATATTGATTACCTCTAAGTTGGAAGGTCCTCCATGTCACCTTTGCCTCCCCCATAGAGGTTCCTTGAGTCTCTGTGGATCACTATCTCTCACTTCTCTTAAAAAGTGATCGAAGGGTCATATCCTATTCTTTCTTTTCTTATCATTATACTTTACATGCATGGTACTTCTTTGACAAGACACATGCAATGATATGACTAAATCCATAATTTTGACAGAAATCCGGCAGCATGACGGCTAGACTGGAGCTTCCTTGAAATGCCACTCATAACATGTTCAACTAACACTCCATTATATTCGTCTCATATCAGCACACCAATCATTCAATCATGAGACAATGCTCAATCAAACTCGTCATCATGTCTATTGGCATCATACATTCATACTCTAAAGGGTTCATTTATTCTTTGTGAAAAGTCTTATGAGCCATCATATGATTTCCCGTGGTTATTGTAACATCCCTATTTTCATCTAAGCTAATTAGCTCAGTGTCTCCGGCTAATTAGAGGGGTTAGCAATTAATTAAGAATTAATCGATCAATCTCGAGAGCAAGGACTTAGTAAATTAAAGGCAAGTCAACAAGATAAGTGAAAGTCAACGATTAATTAGAAAATTCAACAATTGAAGTATAATGCATTAAAAGTTACAATTAAGAGCCTAATTGCCCAATCCTTGCTAATTCATGATTTAGAATGTAAAATCAAGATAACCTAACCTTATTAACTAAGAGCATGACAAGCATTACATCTTAATCACATGAAAAATTAACCCTCACACCCTCTTTATATAATTAATGAGGAAAATTCTTTTCAATGAAAATGTGTTAAGGTGTAATTGAACTAATTGAATTAATTAGCATTTAGATAATTGTAACAATTGTAAAAATTTAGAAACTTCCCTTTTATTATTGTTTGCAGTTTGGTCAAGGTAAGAGCCATATCCAACCATTCATTTGTCTTCTCATCATACACTATTAGATCAAGAGTCTATGTTAGTAGTATTCCTTGAGTCAAGGCAAGAGATGTACTCTCCTCCATCAAGATTGTAACACTTGGAATGATCATATTCACCCAAGCCAATCCTAAGAGTGGTCATGCTTTTAACCACTTGAAAAACACTACATGGTCTTTATCTAAGTGCCAAGACTCAAAGGAAACATAACTCTCTCTTTTGCCCCAAGGTTTTCCCCCACTCTCCTGCTTGTTGTAAGAAGCAAAATCACATCACTCTTCCCCCTCAATTTGTGCCATCAGTCCTTTCTCTCTCCCCTCTCATTTCATTTTCAATTTCATCTCTCAAGACACAAAGCTCTCTCTTTTCTCCAAGTCTCATCCCCACTCTCTTGTTCTTCCAACCCTCTTTGTTCTTCTTCCAATCTTGTCACGACCCAATCCAGGCCGTGACCGGCACTTAGAGAGCATGCTCCCTAGCAAGCCTCACACATCAAAAATTCCACAAAATTTTGGACAGAATTTCCTTTATATTTAGGATATTTCCCAAATATGAGTACTTATCCTGCAATTCAACAATCACACACATTTCATCAAGGATCCAGGCATTCTCAGAATGCACCCCTTAGCACGCAACACATATAAAATCAGAGTCAATAATCCAAGTCACATTTACATATCCAGTTTCAATTCATAATCAAATCCAACCTAAACTATTCATCAGGTGTATATACAATAATCAATCCATTAGTTTAATCAACCTCTAAACATAATTTAACATACTAGTAAGGGTCGAACCCTGCCTGTAGTACTATGGACCTACAACTAAGATTACAAACGAAACGAAATACAAACAAGGCCCTTACTATATAGGGCTCAACCCGGAAGGAATCTAATGATGCTGAGCAGGGGGATCGGCTCCCAAGTCTGACCCTGTATCTGAAAGGAATATAACAACCACGGGGTGAGTTTGAGAAACTCAGTGAGAGATACGACACTTTCAAGCCTCATGAGTCAATGTATATATGTATAAGTTTAAAATAATTTCATTCAAATGAGGAAAACGGCAGAAATATCTAACAGGATAAACAGGCAAGATTCACACTTAGGTGCCCGTTCCTTCGTGTGAATCCCGAAATCAGGCATGCACCCCTTTCTAGAGAGGCCGTGAAGTACAGGCACGCACCACACTATATGTATGGCCGTGAAATATCCGTCACGCACCACCCCCTTGGGTGGCCATGTAATATCATAATCCAAGGTGCACCAAGGCTAACGTCTACTGTCGTTAGCAAACAGATCCTGTCACAGACTTTCCTATTCTTTCATGTTCATAAATCATGAATCTTATATCATATCAAAATTCCATTCATCATTGACTCATGAGTAGCATTTCTTAAAGTAAATGAACAATTACAAATTCAAAACAAAATATACTCAAAAGCATGCTATCTACTCACAGATCACTGGGCACCGAAAAACCTTAAATCTCCGAATCCACAAGAGTGGAGAGAAGTTTCCTTGGGAATATCTAGCATTACAACATAACACTAGCATCAATCTTGGATCATTAACACTTTCCATACCATAAATTCTCTAGTCTTAAAATCCTAGGGTTCCAAGAATTTAGCTAAAGATAAAAGGAATTGGAATTGCTTGGAGGAAGAAAAGAACAATGCATAAAACTTACCTCTAGAATTTGGAATGAGAGAAGAAGAATAAGGTGAGCTCCCACTTTAAATCCATCCAAGCAAGAATGAAGAAGGAGGAATAATGTGTATGGTTGATTGTGTTTAATGGAATGAGTATGGTGTTGTTGTTGTTGATTTAGTTGGGAAGATGATGGAATGAAGTTGATAGATGTAAGGAATGGTGGGAGGAGGAATTCTAGAGAGAAGGGAGAGAGTTGGGTTAGAGAGAGAAGAAAAATCGAAAAATGAGGGTGTGGGATGCGTCTCCGTATATATATTGGCCTGTGGTAATCGATTACCACGGGCTGGTAATCGATTACCAAGAGCAAATGGCTGGTAATCGATTACCAAGAACCCAAAATTGGTAATCGATTACCATATTTGGTAATCGATTACGACGTGAAAATTTTTAACCCAAGGACACACAGAGAGCCTCGTAATCGATTACCAGCTTCACGGTAATCGATTACAACATCCCAAAACATGGTTCCTTAATTCCAACAGACATCCAACACCCAAAATCATCATAAACAGATTAAACGGATCGATCAAACACGATTAACACAGACAAAAATTTGAAAATACACCAAGGGTGTTACATACTCCCCCCTCAAAAAGAATTCATCCCCGAATTCTGAATAAAACAATAATCACCTCAATCGAATAGGTGGGGGTATTTGGTCTGCATGGCTTCTTCAATCTCCTAAGTTGCTTCTTCTCCTAAGTGGTTTTTCCAAAGTACCTTTACAAAAGTCACCTCCCTTGAGCGCAGTTTCTTCACTTGATGATCAATTATAGCTACAGGCTCTTCTTCATAAGTTAAATCTTCCTCTAACTGGATGGTATGCGAAGCGAGCACATGAGAAGGGTCGGGGATATGCTTCCGTAGCATAGACACATGAAATACTGGATGGATCATGGCTAAGCAAGGTGGTAAGGCCAAATGATACGCCATTGGGCCAATTCTATACAAAATCTCAAAAGCGCCTATATAACGAGGGCTAAGCTTACCTTTCCTTCCAAACCTCATCACACCCTTCATAGGGGACACACGAAGGAACACCAGGTCACTTACAGAGAATTCCAAGTCTCGTCTATGATGATCAGCATAAGCTTTCTGCCTACTCTGGGCTGCTAACAACCTTTCTCGAATCAACTGAACCTTCTCTAAAGAGTCTTGTACTAAGTCTGGCCCCAAAATTTTAGCTTCACCTACCTCAAACCATCCAATAGGAGACCTACAGCGTCTTCCATACAGAGCTTCGAATGGTGCCATCTGGATGCTTGCCTGATAACTATTGTTGTAAGAGAATTCAACCAGGGGCATGTAACTATCCCAATTCCCGCCAAAATCCAAAATATAGGACCTCAACATATCTTCAATGATTTGAATTGTTCTTTCAGATTGCCCATCCGTTTGAGGGTAGAATGCTGTACTTAAATCTAGTCGAGTTCCTAAAGCCTTTTGGAATGCCTTCCAAAAATGAGACGTGAATTGAGGTCCACGATTCGAGATAATGGACGTTGGAACTCGGTGAAGTTGAGCAATCTCATCAACATAAAGTTTGGCATAACGGGAAGCCTTATAGGTAGTTTTGACTGGGAGGAAATGAGCCGACTTGGTTAATCTGTCAACTATCACCTAAACAGAGTCAAAACCCGTAAAGCTCCGAGGCAACCCAGTCACAAAATCCATGGTAATTCTCTCCCATTTCCACTCAGGTATTTCAACCTGTTGCAATAATCCGGCAGGTCTTTGATGTTCAGCTTTGACTTGCTGACATACCAAACACCGTGATACAAAGTCCCCTATATCCCTCTTCATGCCTTCCCACCAAAACAATTGTTTCAAATCTTGATACATTTTAGTGGAACCCGAATGAATCGTATATCCGGAATTGTGGGCTTCCTCCAGAAGAGTCCGCCTCAAATTGCCTACATGGGGCACACACAGGCGATTTCCATATCTCAAAGCTCCGAACTGATCAAGGGAGAACTCAGGCTTCTTCCCATTACGAACTTCATTCCGTAATTTACATAATTGACTATCCTCATACTGGGCAATTTTGATTTGCTCAATTAAGGAAGATCGCGCACGGACATAGGCCAATAGTGGACCAGAACCTCCAAGTTCAAAATGAATACCCTCAGCTTCTAATTTATGGATCTCTTCCACTATGGGCCTTCTCACCGGTGCTATGTGGGCAAGACTACCCATGGATTTCCTGCTCAGTGCATCGGCCACTATGTTTGCCTTGCCTGGATGATATAAAATAGTGCAATCGTAGTCCTTAAGCAATTCCATCCACTTATGTTGCCTCAAGCTCAAATCCCTTTATTGGAAAATACTTTAGGCTCTAATGATCGGTGTAGATCTCACACGATTCTCCATAAAGATAATGTCTCCAAATCTTTAGTGCAAAGACTACGGCTACCATCTCCAGATCGTGGGTGGGGTAGTTTTGCTCATGTCTCTTCAATTGCCTTGAAGCATAAGCAATGACCCGTCCATGTTGCATAAGAACACATCCGAGTCCTACTCGGGAACATCACAATAGATCGAATACCCTCAGGTCCTGAAGGCAAAACTAGCATAGGGGATGTAGTAAGACAAGTTTTGAGCCTTTGAAAGCTCTCTTCACAATCATCAGACCATTGAAAAGGCACACTTTTTTGGGTGAACTTAGTCAAAGGAGCAGAGATCTTAGAGAAGTCTTTCACAAATCTTCGATAATAGCCTACCAACCCTAAGAAACTCCGAATTTCAGTCACAGTTGTCGGTCCGGGCCACTTTTGAATAGCTTCAATCTTCTTAGGATCCACTATAATTCCTTCTTTTGATATCACATGACCCAAAAGGGTCACTTGATCCAACCAAAACTCACATTTGGAAAATTTAGCATAAAGTCGGTGGTCCCTTAGAGTTTGCAGAACAATCCGCAAATGGCACTCATGTTCTTCCTCACTCCTTGAGCAAACCAAAATATCGTCAATAAAGACAATCACAAAGTGATCCAGGAATGGTCTGAACACTCTGTTCATCAAATCCATGAAAGCAGCTGGGGCGTTAGTTAATCCAAAAGACATTACTGAGAACTCATAATGTCCATAACGGGTTCGAAAAACAGTCTTAGGAATATCTTCCTCCCGAATTCTTAACTAATGGTAACCAGATCGAAGATCAATTTTAGAAAGGCACGATGCCCCTTGAAGCTGGTCAAACAAGTCATCAATCCTAGGTAAAGGATATTTATTATGAATTGTCAACCGATTGAGTTGTCTATAGTCCATACATAACTGCATGGAACCATCCTTCTTCTTTACGAAGAGCACAGGAGCACCCCATGGGGACGTGCTTGGACGGATAAAGCCCTTTTCTAGCATGTCTTGCAACTGAACTTTCAACTCCCGAAGTTCTGCTGGAGCCATGTGATAGGGAGGAATAGAAACGGGCTGGACATCCGGAGTCAAATCAATACAAAATTCAATCTCCCTATCTAGGGGCATTCCTGGTAGTTCCTCAAGAAACACATCGAGGAATTCCCTTGCCACATGAACTTGATCAAGACTAGGCACCGCCATCTCTACGTCGTGGACCACCGCAAGATAGCCTTCATTCTTTTTATCCATCAACTGCATAGCCTTCAAGGAAGAAATTAGGTTAGTAGGGGTTAAGCTGCTGTCTCCCCAGAATATAAAAGATGAACCATCAGTCATCTCAAACTTCACTGTCTTAGAATGGCAATCCACCGAGGCATGGCATGAGGACAGCCAGTCCATACCTAAGATGATGTCGAAGTCCCTTATCTCCAATAACAACAAATTAGCCAGAGTATCCATTCCCTTAATATTAACTATACAGGAGGGAAACATTAACTGGACCATTAAGGATTCTCCCATGGGGGTTCCCACCCAAAAAGGGTGATCCAATAATACCGATTGCTGATTGAAACGAGAAGCAAAATATGAGGATACATAGGAGTGTGTGGAGCCCAGATCAAACAACACATATGCTTCAAAAGAATTAACACGCAAAGTACCTGCCACCACTGCATTTGAAGCCTGGGCATCTTGTCTTGTCAAGGCGAAGACCCTAGGTTGGCCTCTGCCTGCTCCTCTACCACTTGGACCTCTGCCACCTGCTCACTTGCTTGATCCTCTTCTAGGGAGTCCATGAGAAGCTCCTGGAGATAGGGCTGAATAAGATGGTGCTGGCACAGCAGGAAGTACAAAGCTTGGATCAAAAGCCCCCTTTGAATAGGGGCACTCCTTCTTGAGATGTCTTGTCTGGCCACATCCAAAGCAAGCTCCAGTGGCTCTATAACACTGTCCCGAGTGGTAATTCCCACAAGATTGACATAGAGGCCTAGAGTAAGCTGACTGCCCCATTCCTTGCATTCCAGGCTGAGATGCCTTTGCCCGACTTGGGACCTGAGCAGATCTGATCATAGGAACAGGCCCTAAAGAAGTAGCCCCGCCTGAGAGTGCTTGACGTCGGCCCTGAAAATTCTGAGCTTCCCTAGAACTAGATCCTCCAGAAAAATTCCCTTTCATTTTCTGCTTTTTTCCTGCCTCCTTGGCTGCTCTCCGCTCCTCCCTTCTGATCTCGAGACCATAAGCAGCATCCACAATTTCAGCATAAGACATTCTCCCAACTTTAGGAAGTAAGTTGGAAAACAAAGGGTCAAGCAATCCTCGAACAAACCTCCTAGCTCTCATTGTATCATCGGATACCAGGTGACAGGCATAGCAGGACAATTTGGTGAATTGTTCTTCATATTCTGCTATAGCCATCCCTGGAGTTTGCCTTAGTCTTTCAAAATCAGCAACATACTTCTCCCTTTTGTTGGCCGGAAGGAATCTCATCATGAAAACTTCAGAAAATTCTTCCCAAGTGAGGGGAGGTAAACCAGATGCATCCCTACTTCCCAGGAGTGAGGTATACCACTGCTCTACCATCCCATTCAAATTATAAGCTACCAGCTCCACTGCTCTCTCACTCAGGCATCGAAGGACTCTGAGGACCTTGTTGGTGCGGTCAAGAAATTGTTGAGGGTCATCCGTCAGGGGATTTCCGAAGAAATTGGGTGGATTTAATCTGAGGAAGGATTCGATTGACACTTCATTCCCTTCCCGTTGATGACGAGGCTCATGGACCGGTGGGGTTGGTTCCACATGATGTTGAGATTTATTCCTCCTTTGATGAGCTAGGAGTTCTACCAGAGTATTGAGAGTCTGGTGAACCCCTCTCATTTCAGTTGCCAAATTGATTGGCTCCTCTTCAAGAATGGGCTCTTCCGGTTGCCTGGCCGGTCTTCCATGGCCTCCTCTTCGACCACGGCCCCTTCCTCTCCTAGGAGGAGAATGGGCCTGGTCCGATTCGGCGTCAGAAGCCTCAGGGGCTTCTGCCCTTGCAACACGGGTGCGAGTTCTAGGCGGCATTTCACTTAAGGAAGGAGTTCATCAAGGTTAAGACCAATTGATATATCAAGTAAGAAAACACTTGAAGTGAATAATTCATGAAGGATAGGCACATGAAGGATAATCCTAAAGGCCTCTGGTAGTATCACGTTTTGTGAAAATGGGCTGGCTTCCATTTGCACAATCGTGATCCCACTAAAGGACACTTGCTCCATAGTACACAGGGAAACCTAGGCTCTGATACCATCTTTGTCACGACCCAATCCAGGCCGTGACCGGCGCTTAGAGAGCACGCTCCCTAGCAAGCCTTACACATAAAAAATTCCACAAAATTTTGGACAGAGTTTCCTCTATATTTAGGATATTTCCCAAATATGAGTACTTATCCTGCAATTCAACAATCACACACATTTCATCGGGGATCCAGGCATTCTCAAAATGCACCCCTCAGCACGCAACACATATAAAATCAGAATCAATAATCCAAGTCACATTTACATATCCAGTTTCAATTCATAATCAAATCCAACCTAAACTATTCATCAGGTGTACATACAATAATCAATCCACTAGTTTAATCAACCTCTAAACATAATTTAACATGCTAGCAAGGGTCGAACCCTGCCTGTAGTACTATGGAGCTACAACTAAGATTACAAATGAAACGAAATACAAACAAGGCCCTTACTATATAGGGCTCACCCCGGAAGGAATCTAATGATGCTGAGCAGGGGGATTGGCTCCCAAGTCTGACCCTGTATCTGAAAAGAATATAACAACCACCACGGGGTGAGTTTGAGAAACTCAGTGAGAGATAGGACACTTTCAAGCCTTATGAGTCAATGTATATATGTATAAGTTTAAAATAATTTCATTCAAATGAGGAAAATGGTAGAAATATCTAACAGGATAAACAGGCAGGATTCACACTTAGGTGCCCGTTCCTTCGTGTGAATCCCGAAATCAGGCACGCACCCCCTTCTAGAGAGGTCGTGAAGTACAGGCACGCATCACACTATATGTATGGTCGTGAAATATCCATCACGCACCACCCCCTTGGGTGGCCATGTAATATCATAGTCCACGGTGCACCAAGGTTAACGTCTACTGTCGTTAGCAAACAGATCCTGTCACAGACTTTCCTATTCTTTCATGTTCATAAATCATGAATCTTATATCATATCAAAATTCCATTCATCATTGACTCATGAGTAGCATTTCTTAAAGTAAATGAACAATTATAAATTCAAAACAGAATATACTCAAAAGCATGCTATCTACTCACAGATCACCGAGCACAGAAAAACCTTAAATCTCCGAATCCACAAGAGTGGAGAGAAGTTTCCTTGGGAATATCTAGCATTACAACATAACACTAGCATCAATCTTGGATCATTAACACTCTCCATACCATAAATTCTCTAGTCTTAAAATCCTAGGGTTCCAAGAATTTAGCTAAAGATAAAAGGAATTGGAATTGCTTGGAGGAAGAAAAGAACAATGCATAAAACTTACCTCTAGAATTTGGAATGGGAGAAGAAGAATAAGGTGAGCTCCCACTTTAAATCCATCCAAGCAAGAATGAAAAAGGAGGAATAATGTGTATGGTTGATTGTGTTTAATGGAATGAGTATGGTGTTGTTGTTGTTGATTTAGTTGGGAAGATGATGGAATGAAGTTAATAGATGTAAGGAATGGTGGGAGGAGGAATTCTAGAGAGAAGGGAGAGAGTTGGGGTTAGAGAGAGAAGAAAAATCGAAAAATGAGGGTGTAGGATGCGTTTCTGTATATATATTGGCCTGTGGTAATCGATTACCACGGGCTGGTAATCGATTACCACGATGAACTGGTAATCGATTACTATTCTGGTAATCAATTACCAAAGGCTGGTAATTGATAACCACGAACCCAAAACTGGTAATCGATTACGACGTGAAAATTTTTAACCCAAGGACACACAGAGAGCCGTGTCGATTACGACTTCACGCGATGTCGATTGCAACATCCCAAAACATGGTTCCTTGATTCCAACAGACATCCAACACCCAAAATCATCATAAACAGATTAAACGCATCGATCAAACACGATTAACACAGACAAAAATTTGAAAATACACCAAGGGTGTTACAAATCTCCTTAATACTTCCTACCTCATTTCCATCACCACCCTCACAATCCCTTCAAGGACCACCATTTTTGGTCTTTGGAGAAGCAAGACAACCCATACACAAGCTCCATTTCCAAGCTTTCAAGTAGGAAGGCTCTCTCCAACCTTCTCCACACTCCAAATCCTTCATGAAGCTCTCTTTGGTAGTGACTCTAACCCTTCTTTTTCATGTATTTTTCAAGCACTAGAACCCCTAAGCTCTTCGTAGCTAGGTGGTTTTAGGACTTTCTTCAAGGTCTCATGACCATATCTTGTTCTATGAGTTTTTCTTGCCTTGTTGAAAATGTTGTCTTACAATGAGATTATGTGGTATAATGGTTTTTATGTATCTTACTTTATTTTTATTCTAAAATACTGATTTGATGATTAAAACCTTGAATATGATGGTGAGGTAAAACATAAAAATAGTGATTTGAAGTGGGATAGCAACATCTCCACATGTTTGATATGTAAAACATAAAAACTAGTTAAGCTAGAATTCTGGTAGTCTACAATGCATACTATATAACTTGTTCTACAAAACTCAAAATGTAATGAAACTAATTTTCTGTGAAAGTATACTCAAAAAGCTTTCCCAAAATGTAAAATACGTGTAATTTGGATTTAAAATGAGGGAGATATGATTTTTCAAATTGGGCTGTTCCTGGATGGATTTCTGTTTCGGCAGTCTACACTAAAAACCTTATAACTGAAGCTACAAAAATTATTTTTGAGTGGGACCAAGTTTTTTAGAAAGCTAAGACATAGAGAAACATCTCCATAAAAATTTTTATCAGATTCCATGTGAGAAACTCCCAGTGAAGTTGACAAGCCACTGACTCAAGATGAACTTTCAAGCCTGAGCAGTCAAAGCAAAAAGTGTATAACTCAAGCTACAGAAGGAATTTTTGAGTGGGACTTATTTCATTTGAAAATAGACTCAGAAAAGTACAACGCTACCAAAAATCAAGTTAAAATGATAAAAGAAGAATTTATGGTGAATTTTTAAAGCTACTATCTTGCTGTAAGAGGAAAAATTGGTCAAGGTAAAATTTCTAGCACTAATGAGAATCTCACTCAAGCACACTAAGATTCTTAATTTAAGATAATGAAACTTTATAATTTAACCTAAGAATTTTAAAGGGGGAAATTAAATGAAGTTCGCCATATGAATAATGAAAGAATCGAATAATATGAAAATCAACTAAAAGCTTACACCAAATTTATTAAGCTAATCTCATAAAACTTTGCTTGAGAATATACTTATATTTATGTGCAAGCATGATATTATGATGATGATGATATGAATATGATATGTTGATGATATGATGCTTAATGATATATGATATTGGATTCTCTGTTTGGCAAAATTTTGGGAAGCTTCGGTCTAGCCGTTATGCTACTAAAATTCTGCAAAAATTGTGGACTTAGAAATATTTTGCATCATAAGCTTTAATAAGAAGAGATTGAATTAAGTATGTGATCCTTCAAAAGGGAAGGTGACCTAATTTAAGCTCCCTCATCCACGACTCACATGAGGCATGGCACAACCCAGCTAGTGTGAGTATAAGGGATAGGGCTTACATGAGGCATAGCATAACCCAGCTAGTGTAAGTACCAAAATTTTATGGTGGCGACGGCCACAGTATGAGCTTATTACCACTTATGTTTAGTGGGTGAAAGGAAAAAGACCTAAGATAAAGGTTAAGTGAAGAAAAGAAAGGGATCTCGGTCCAACCCAAGTAAAGAATAAAACTCTCAAGATGTTCATGCATGATACGAATTGTCATATAAGTTCTCATGTATACCATGATGTTAGCATATGAGAATACGTACTTAAAATGAAATCCGCTTTGGATATTGATGTTTTCGAAAAACCTAAGAATTGAACCTTATGAATGCCTACTATTTTCATTTATAAAACAAAAGTGGCTGGGACGACGACGATGACACTTTCGTGTTAAGTTCGAGTCCTACTGAGAAATCTTATTTCTCACTCTAGTTATTTTCTGTTTTGTCATCAGATACCTATGGCGCACCCGATGGAGTGGAGCATGGACCCTCCCCACCATGAGTGGACCTACGATGCTGATGCCCAGGCTATCGTGGCTATGACCACCACGGTAGTCCGCACCTACTTTTACCTGGGTCATATACATGAGGAAGAGGAGCACAATGTTCCACCAGCCCCAGTAGACATTTCTTCGGCATACCTTGGACAGCCGGTGGGTCTTTGGGATTTTCCCCCCGGTCCCTTGCCAGATGTTGAGATGGAGCCAATGTCTTTGGACCTGGCTGCAACCGAGCCCATGCCGCAGCCTATGATTCCCGTGGTCGACGTGAGTTCCACGACCACTCTGAGGGCTGCAGCTGCTTCGCCGCCATTCCCTGAGTATCAACCCGTTACGTCTGAGGAGGATCCTTCCGAGGAACATTCTTTGGTAGCTAGCTGTACTCCAGGTCGTCACGTTCGTTGCATAGAGGTGATCAACAGGCACCCTCGTATCATTCGTACTCCTCATGTTCCTCGAGGCCGAGGAGCGAGGGGGACCAGGCATTCAAGGAGCTGATTTAATTCGATCGAGGGACATAGAAGGGGCAAAGAAACCAGAACATGTCTACTTGGGCCTATTTTATTATTGCTCCTTATCTTATGTATTTCATTTTGTGACGAACTTTGTCATATTTGCTTATGCTTGATATTTTGGGGCCATGGCATGACCATGAGTTTCCTTTTCATGTATTGTTGAATATTATGAGACTTTATATATATATATGGTTGTTTAAGTAAGGTGAATGCATTATATTTCTATTTATCCATTGTTCCCTTATTTTGTGACTTAAATTTATGCGACACGCTCATTTATATCTATCTTTTCGCTCAAGGCTTTACTTTCCAAAATGCTACAAGGTGACAATGTATTTCAAAAAAAAAAGTTTTACCGTATTTTTCGCATAACTTAATTTACAAATGAAGTTTAGTTTTCTGTAAGCATAAGTGACAACTAATAGAACACCGTAATACGACTAAACGTAGTATGGGTTTATTAGGATGTTACAGTTATCCATGAGCGAATCACATAATTAGAATAAATATGTATGTAGTTTTTAGTTAATTAGTCCTTATGTGAAATTACTACTTGTGTACATGTCTTATGGTACACTTGTTCAAACTAACTAAGTTAGGTAATTGTTTCCTTTCTTTGAGATAGTGCACTTAGTGATCCCTAGGTTTATAGTATGCTCAGAGGCCTTAATCATACTTTATTCCCGAGGATTTTAAGATCTTTCTTGTCCTTGGGTCATGACAATGCATAACCACACTCATGAGCCCAACAACACCATGTTCACTAATCACCAAGGGTGATTTTTAACTTATTCGAGTTGCAAATTTTCAAGCTTTTATTATTAATATAACAAGATCTTACCTTAAATGTTATAAAAGTTATTATTCTTTATAAAGTAATTATAAAGTTTCATTCTTTAAGAAAGTATGTGCCTCTAAAATTATGCTCTTGTCTTAAAGATTCATTCTTTATGAAATAATGATGCAAGATATTAACTTTAGAACTAAAAAGTCTTATTCTTGATAAAAGTTAACACTTTTAATTATTCTAAGACCCTCAAGGCTTCAACTTTATGACTTAAAGCTATCTTAAAGTCTAAAAGATTCCTACTTTATGAAATAATGATACAAGACATTAACTTTAAAGTTAGAAAGTCTTGTTCTTTATGAAAGTTGACACTTTATACATTAATTTGACTCAAGATATAACTTTTCTAATTAGAAGTTGCAAGTCCACACTTTTATGATTAAAAAGTGACATCCTTGAATAAAGCTTAGAACTTCACTTAATATTTTCATCTCAAGGTTCAACCTTCACAAGATTAAAGTGCAAATCTACAACTTTATGATTTAAAAGTTACATTCTTGATTGAAGTTTGAAACTTTATAAAAGGTCTTGTCTTCAAGATCAATCTTTAAAATATAAAGTGACAAGTCCTCATTTTTATGACTTAAAAAGCTTCATGTTCCAAAAAGTTTGGACTTTTATACATATTCTTGTCTTCAAGAAAAACAAAATGAAACCTTGTAAAACCCATAAAAATAGCACCACTTTTTAAGCATCAAGAAGCAAACTTTTTAAAGTTTTAAGCTTTTAGGATGTTCATAGTCTTATCGAACCATGAAAAATATGTAAAGATGAAACTTTTCTAATCATAAGCTCATCATAGGAAAAGGAACAAACTTTAAACAAAATACCAAGAACTTCATTCTTCTTCAAACAACTCACAAGAAACATCAAGATCTCACGCATCAAGAAAGAAAAATAGAAACTTAGAGGCATTCAAGAAACAAACTTTCAAATAACCAAGAACATCTCATAAAGAAGAATATGAACACTTTTTGCTAAGAAGGGAAACTTTTTCTCATGAAGAGCATGAGAGTCTTTCTCGAGCTTTCACTTGAAGATCTTGGTCATGGAAGAAAACAAGCTTCAAGCTTTCTTGAGTAAACAAAAGACAAAAGTAGAGATCACTGCCTAAGCTTGAAAATGGCATCCTTGAAAGAGAAGAAAAAGACGAAGAAAACTCCTCCTTTCGTGAAGATGGTGGCAATTTTGGAAGAACAACAAGAGAGCTCTCGAGTTCTTTTGAAAATGAGTCTTGTAGTGTTTAGATCTTGTCTCTAAAGTCCAAAAGATGTTGTCTTTGAAGGCCTAAGTGAGAGTTTTGGTTATGGTGAGGGTGGAGAAAGAAAGAAGAAGATGAAGAAGATGAAGAAGAACAAGAAAAAGAAGAAGAGTGTAAAGAGAAGTTGGAGGATTTGAGAGTTTAGAGAGAGAATGAAAGTGTGCAAATGAAAAATGAGTGTGTATGTGTATATGTGCATGAATAGTGGCCATAATCATTAAGCGGTGAGAGCTATTTTGCTTCATTTTGTGTTAATTAAGGTTTAGGGAGACAAATTGGATGATGGGGGAAAAATCAAGTACTTACTCTTACATAAAGCACTCTTGTCTAATGCTTTATGTTTTAGTGACATCACCTTTGCTTTATTGTCTATTTGACTAAATTTGAATGTAATCATGTGATTAAGTGCTCTTGTAACTTAATTAACATGATTAAGCAAGGATCAGTGATTAATACACAAGAATATGATTAAGAAAAATTAATCTTGAAATTAAGCTAATTAAGGGTGATTAGTACTTAATCAAGCTATTAAGACTCTAACTTGCTTAATTAGAGATTATCTAATCTCAATTAAGCATTCTCTTGACTTTTCTTATCAGAGTTAACTCATAAACACTTCATTAATCCCTTAATTAAGCTTTAATCTCATAATTTCTCATTAAGTGCCTAATTACTCAGGGTTATTGAGGGAATTTAGCATGATAAGAAATTGAGGATGTTACATAACACATCATCCTCCACACAAAAATTTGAACCGAAAGGAATTGGGGAATACAGCAAATGAATATGTGTAAGGAAAGCTTGCTTAATGCAATAAAAATAAGGTATAGCAGAGTTCCCATTGAAATCACCTACATATTCATCCATAGATATTTCAATGAGAAAAATAATTGTATTGAGAGCCTTCATCCATGATATAACTTTATTATGACCATGTGAATTTTTATCAGTGACATGATTTTGGCATGAGAATATGTCATCAATTAAACCAAGAAAACCTTTTGAAGGAGGTAAAGGTATATCAGTAGATGAAATAGCACCCAAACCAATAGTTAAATTCTTCTTTGCAACTATTGAAGTGAATAACATCCCAAGTGCAGTGACAAGTATACCATACATAACAACAAATGTAGATCTCATGTACCTTACCTCAGACTTTCTCAACTTGTCTTGCGTGAACCCACTAAGGTGTCGATCTATAATTATTCTTTGCTGGGCAACTGTATAATCTACATCTGATGGCCATGCCTCCTCTTCAATAGATTGTAGCCCAGGTTTTACATGAGTAACAACTTTGACATTGATAAGTGGCTAATCTGAATCATGAGTTTCAATGTACATAATACAATATTTGAGACACAAGAAATCCCTTACATCATTAGGTCTTAAGAAATCAACATGATCAACTTCTAGAAAGTAAAGAACTAATCTATTAAAGGTATACCATGTTGAGAGAACCAATTCAAATGCACAATGCATCAAGAAACCTCCCTATAGTTGACCATGCCTTACAAGCCTTTGAGGAGATTTTAGTTGGTAAAACATAGGCAGCCCCAATAAAGTTGTCAGCACATCCATATAGCTAGGATAGATCACCTTATCTTCAAATCCATAATAGTAGTTGCTTGAGTAGTTGAAGAATCGATTTGTGATGTAGCAAAAGAGCAACAAATGGCCTATCAAACCTCTTTTAAAAAGTTTTTTTAACTTTGAAGGCAGAGGAGCTATGCCAGGAGTAGCCCATGTAACACCATCTATCATAGTTGTATATGAATCACTCCTAAACACACTGTCATGATAGAGTAAGTCCTCATTAATGAAAACAAATTTGCCTAGATATTGAAGATTAACTTGATGTACTACACTAGAACTATAATCCTTCTTGGAAATTTTATCAAACAAATGGCGAGTTCATCCAAGATCAAAGATCAAGTTTAATTTGAGTACATTGTTTTCATTCTTTAGCAGCACTAGTGTAATACCCCAGTATGAGTTGCAGTGATCCATCAATATCAAATCCTGAAAATTCTGAATCCGAACCCTATACCTCTTTGGAGGGCTATAGGATTGAGGCATTTTCTTAAGATCAAAAGTCCCGGTAATGGTTCCTGGGGCATTAATAAGTTGAAGAGGGATTTTTAATGAATTTTTGGAGATGGGTAAACCCTTCGATTTCAACCCACCAGTTTATAGAAATGCGAATTTTAAGAGAATTGAACTAACCCAAAAGTTGGATTCTGAATTCTCAGGATTTTGAATTTTTGGATATTTTTATTGAATCCAAATGGGGGGTATTTCCTTATTTACATTTATGTTACAAATTTATTAACTTAGAGTTAAGAAATGTAAATAAGTGTATGATGCCTATGTCTCCAAGCTATGAGTCTGTTCTAAGGTGTTTTGATGCTGCATTTTTCCCTGTGGTAATCGATTACAAGGGGTTTGTAATCGATTACCAGTGGCTAGTGATATTCAAAGATAAAGTTTTCTTTACTTGTAATCGATTACATATGGCTGAATGGGTTCTTAGGTTCCTAATGCTCTGCGGTAATTGATTACATAGTCTTGTAATCGATTACAATTTCTGGATTCTTGGTAATCGATTACAAGGAGTTGTAATCGATTACTGGCCGCCTATATAATGTTTTGTGACGCTCTTTCTCTCATTTCTCGTGATTTTTCTCTCTCCTCTCCCCCGAAAATATCTCTCTCTCTCTCTCTCTCTAAACTCTACCCATCTTCATCCTAATCCTTCCTTATCAACTTCTTTTACTAAATTCACTACAAAACACCGATTAAACACTTTAATCTACCGAAAATAACCATCAATCCATCTCACTCTCTCTCTATTTCATGCTCTCTCTCTTTCTCTCTACCTCCACCATGGATGAGCTTGGAGCTTAGAGGAGGAAGAACTCGAAAATCCACCACCATTCTTGCTCTCATTGGCTTCCCAAAGGTAAATCCTATCATTCTTTCTCCTTCCTTTTCCAAGAAATTGAAATCTATGCTTGGATTGAAGTTGTTCTTGAACCTAAGCTAGGAATTGGGAGATTTTATGTTTTGGCGGTGGTTAATGTTAATTCCTTGTGCCAACAACTGATGATTGGTTAATTTATCATATTTGTGGCGCTAGATGACTCCAATGACTGCTATATGAGCCCTGGAGCTCCGTAGAATCAAATTCCACCTTTGATTTGGTGCACTGTGAGTAGATAATTTATCCCTATCTAGTTTCTAATGTATTTAGTATATATCTATATATGTATTCAAAATTTACCACATGAGACAATGACTAGATTTTCAAAAAGTATAGTAATTATTGTTATATTAGTTTCCTATTAAACTTTGGAAAATGAATCTTGTTTTGAAAGGATTTGATATACGTAATGGTCTATAACTTGGTATGGATTTGCTCTGCATATGAATTATGAATGACTAAGTAAGAGATAAAATGAAAGGTTTTCTAAATAAAGCTTTATTTTCTCTGAGGATACGATTTTATGTTTTATTTTGATATATTGCTATGTTTTATGAGAATCATTAATATATGTTATGTATAACGAAAAGGAAAGACTTGGGAAGTCTAGACCAGGATCTGCTTGCTAATGACAGTAGACGTTAGCCTTGCTGCACTTTGGATTATAGATTTCACAGCCATTCAAGGGAATGGTGCGTGCCTGATATTCATAGCCATACATATAGTATGGTGCATGCCTGATATTCATAGCCACTCTAATAGTGGTGCGTGCCTGTTTATGGAATTCACATGAAGGAAGGGCCACCTAAGTGTGATTCTTGCTTGATTATCCTGGAATAGATGGACTTTGTGTTTTTGGAAAGGAAAATTTGGATAATGTTGGATTAAGGTTTCTATTTTAGTTTTATTATACATATTATTGTATTACCTTAATATCTATAAGTTTGCACATTGTCTCATGTGGGTTAGGGATACACTGTCTCTCACTGAGTTTCATAAACTCATTTCGTTGTCTCCTTTTCTTTTCAGTTGCAAGTGTTCCATTGTTCAAAGCATTTGACCCTTAGTAGGGTACCTTTGTAATTGTGGTGAGCCCTTTTCTATTCAAGGGCCATTTTGTAAATTATTTGAGTTTGAGAAATACTTAGGGTATTGCAACTCTATGGTACTACAAGCAAGGTCTGGCCTTGTCCTAATTATTGTTGTTGTTGTTATTGTATTTTATTTATATTTATCAAAATTGTTGGATTTCCTAAAGGATTGGAATTACGTGTTTGACTGAAAGTTGTTTAAAAGGATTCAGTTTTCTAAAGAATTAAAGTTATGTATTTCAAATGAATAAATGTAATTATTTAATTTACTTTTATGCTGTGTGCTATAGGGTGCATTCTAAGAATACTTGGATTCCCAATGGATTGTGTGTTTGTGTTTCTTAGTGCAGGGAGAGGCTCTGTATTTAGGGAATAGTCCTAAATATAGAGGAGACTCTGCCCAATTTTTTTTTAAGAAAATTCTATGGTTGAAGGCTTGCGTAGGGACTTGTCCCTATGCGTTAGTCACGCCCCTGGTTGGGATGCGACAACTAGAGATTTACTCTTAACTTTCGTTGTAAGGGCCCTGTGATCCTGACTTCCCAGCTCGTTGACTAAGTTGAAATCGGCTAGAGGATTTTTCAAAAGACCCATGGTGAGCTTGACAATTAAATTTTTCTCCACGGCATCATCAATAAGGGGCATTGATATGATATTGTTCTTGACAAAGAATGAAAGATCCTAACTAAACTCATCATACTTGTATGGGACCATCACCCTATCAATACTAGTTTCAATGGCAGCATCTACAGAGTATGTGTAGCTTGAATTTGGTAGTTTGAATCCCTTCCTATGGTTGATAGCACTGGTACTTTGCGCTAGGTTAAGATCCCCAATTTCGTTCTTACTCTGATCTTTAGTAATATCATACACTCCCATTTCAACATCAATGAAGGAATTCAATTCTTAATATGGAAACATGACATTTTCTAGCTTATTTATTGCTTGGTTTTGATATGTGAGTGTCACCACCCTCTTTTTCTCCTTAACTGTAGGATTTGTCATGGAATCTACAACTCCCATGGAAAAAACTGAATCAATTGCATTAGTTGAAGTCGCCTCTATGCTTGAGTTCTTCCCACATGTTGAGAGCTAAGCTATGACCTAATCTAATTGATCCATGTAACATCCTCAATTTCTTGTCATACTAAATTACCTCAGTAACCCTGACTAATTAGACGCTTAACGAGAAATTATGAGATTAAGGCTTAATTAAGGAGTTACGAAGAGTTATGAGTTAACTCGAGTGAGAAAAGCCAAAAGAATGCTTAATCGTGATTAGAAAATCTCTAATTAAGCAAGTTAGACCCTTAATAGATTAATTAAGCACTAATTGCCCTTAATTAATTTAATTGAGTTTAATTAAGGTTAATTAAACTTAATCGCAAGATTAATTTTTGTTAATCATGTTCTTGTGTGTTAATCACTAATCCTTGCTTAATCATCTTAATTAAGTTGTATGAGTACTTAATCACATGATTAAATTCAAATTTAGTCAACAAGACAATAAAGTAAAAAGTGACGTCATTAAAGCATAAAGCATAAGACAATAGTGCTTTATGTAAGAGTTAGCATGTAACCACCGAAAAATTTACCGTTAACAACTGAATTATTCGATTTTTAATTAAATAAGTGAGTTAAATCAGAACTTGATTAAACATTCACTTAAGGCCAATCAAGTGTAACTTAAAAAGGGTTAGGCTAGATAGAATTAGGTTAGGAGCATAGAAAGCTTCATAGAACAATTTCAAACCGATTAACCGATTTAAAGGAAATCGGTAGGATTTCGGTATTTCCAACTGTCGGAACCGGACCAGTAGAAATTAAACCATGAGAGCCCTAGAATCAATGGCCAAGATTCAGCCAAATGCTCCCCCAAGTGGCGCCTAGATAGCCATTAGAGGAGGAGAATTGAATCAGATTTTATGACCATTTTAGGTCCACCAATGAAAATCAAGCCAACTTCCAAATATCTCACTTCCCTTTTCTCTTTCTCCATCACCAGCAAAATTTCGACCCCTCCATCAGCTGAAACTCCCTTCTTTCTCTTCTCCTTGCTCTCATTTTCTACTTTATTCTCATCCATCTTCAAGCTTCATCCCAAGCCACCACCATCCAAGAACACAAAATCAGCCAAACTACTCAAGACAAGGTAGGACATCCTACTCCTTATCTTGTTTCTTTGATTTGGGGCTGCATGTGGGGTTTGTCTAATCTGAGATTTTGATGTTTTATGTAGTGATGATGATATTTTATGATTGATTTTGTATAAGTGTTGTGATTAAAATTTGATTTGGGGGCAAATAGCTTGAAGGGAGGAAACAAACCTAGAAGCAGGATAAGATTTCCCTCGATGGTCCGTACGGCAGAGTGTACTGCTCCACCTACCACTGTTTAAATTCGATGAAACCATTTTTATATGAAACTAGACATCTAGGGCTTTCCATACATATAAACTATAAGGCCATTGGATTAGTATAGAATTAGTTATGAATTTTTGAAGTTGGAACTAGAAACTTGTGTTCTTACCCGGGCAGCATGGGTTGGGAAGGGTGTAACTCACCCTATACAACTCCAAATTAAGTGCAACCAACGGTGTTTGAAAGCTAACACATAGGAGAATGTCCCATAAAAACTTGCGGTTTTGATAAGGTCCCATTCATTCCCTAGTGAGTCAAGAAAGTTAATCTATGTCCAATCCGAGTTAGAACAGGACAAACCAGTAGGGTCAAGTTCTAAAGCCTATATCTACAGCTATACTCATCGTAATGACATGAAACTTAATTCATTCAAAAGCATGTTCTGTTAAATTTACATGGATATAAATTTCGCATGATTTCACCCATATTTATATTTTTAGTGAATTTTCCCTTCAATAGTGCATTTCTGATTCGAAGCAGAATAAGCCTCAAAAGAGTCGAGTTAATGTCGGAAATCAGAAGATAGTGGATGAGAAGCTAGGTCGGAAATCTTAGAATTGAACTCTAAACTCGGTAAAACAGAAAGCTAGGTCGGTAGCGTGTAAGGACGAACCCGGAAATGCGTGCTTAAGGTTAGACTTGGAGGGATTTATTTAAGTGATTGAACTCGGATGTAGTAAATAGAAGTCCCTATCGGGTATATTGACATCGAACTCGGGAATTACGAGATATACCTATCAGAGTCCCAAACGTCTAATGGTGGATTAAGGTCGGAAGTCAAGCAACTCAGAAATCGGAAAAGAGATGTAACCTTGGGAGACCAAACGTAGTGTAGGGAACTCGGAACAAAGATAAAATCGGAACTCGGATAACGTTGAGTATTGGTGCCGAGTTGGGAAACCTTAACAAAAATTAACAAGCCTACAAGTTAGATTGATGCTTGAGACTTTGAATCTCGTACTTATCAATGTTGTTATATTCTGGATACGAATATGATGTACTGTATGAAATTTACAAGTTGTATGAATGTGCATTCATTTCATGATATGATAAAGAATTCCATATCACTTGGGCCAGCCCCGAAATAAGTTAAGGGGAATAGATTAGTGGGAAGGTCAGGGAAAATAAACCCGGCCATCCTGTATAGGAACGAGCTCGGTCCTGAAAAGCGGACTATTACCCAGGAGTATGTGGCCAATGACACCCAGGGGACCAAGGATGGAAATGAGTTTTAATGGGCGAAAGCCTCCAAGAATAAGATGCATCTTCTCATTGCACATGCATATGTACAGTGTAACACTTTTCTATTGATTGTTCTAGATCTCTGTTTATTATTCAGGACCTGCTATTGTTCCGCTGTGATTACTATTTGCGTACCTTAGTATATTAGTTAATTAGAATTGAATTGTTTCGGTGTATGCTTTACAAATGAATATTTAAGTTAAATTCTTATTATTTTACCATATTATTTGAAAATTATTATACGACCGAAACAACTGGGAATGACAGCGATGACACATGTTTAGAACTAGAATTCCCTCGAGAAATTTCTATTTCTCACCCTACTGTATATTACCGCGTCATTCTCAGACTATGGAGCACGCCGCGACAGGAGTCCTCTTCATTGAGTTCCCCGAGCTTCACATACACATCGATCCATTTCTGGACTCTGTATATATATCTGGCAGGTGCCAGTTTCGTTTATATTTCTTCTTCCAGAGAGATTTTGCCGTACTCCTGATGCATCCCTGTTTGATCCATTGTCCCATACATCCCCATTCCACTTCATGTGGCCCAGCCATTCCCACCTCCTCCAAAGAAGACCCGCCGCACCAAAGACCCTCGCTCCTATGGCCCCTCCTGCTTCACCACCACAGCCGATGCTGTCCGCCTCGATGTCAGAGGAGGACCCATCGGAGGCAGCGATTTCTTCCTCTTCCTCTGCTCCCAGTACGGGCCACCCTCTCGCAGATGCACCCATGGTGAATGGGTTTCTCTCTTCAGATTCTGCTTAGCTAGTAGGTGTACTGTAGTGATAATAGATATATAGAATGGCCCTCTTTCGATAATCTAGGTCATGAGTAGATGAATATGAATTAGGGGTAGTATATGAAATGTCCCATGGGGACCACTCAGGATAGAGTTCTTAGGGACCGGCCGTTTTATTTTGTGCTAGCGGCCCCATATTTTTTTTACCTCGTATTGTTTTGTCAAACAGATAAGGCAGATGTTTATGTATATATATATATATGGTGCAGAAATTCCGTCCTTATCGCACTCTTATTTATGTTATATTACTTACAATATATCGAGTAAGCAGAGTTTATTCCGTCATCATGCAGGAATTTTTATTATGCGAATAAGTATTCTTAGGCGAGTAATTAGTACTAATACAGAAAGTAAAAGAAAACTAGTAGCACACGCAATCACTTATCGGATAATTTTATTATGACTTAAGCATAATACTTTGTCTGGTAAGGTGTTACATTTTGGTATCAGAGCAGTTTATCCTAATATAGGCCTGGGGATTGGACTAACTATGCTTCACATATGCTCTGTATTTTCTAGTTCTTATTACGTTCTGAGTCTTGTCCATACGGACAGGACGTACGTGCAGGAGTTTGCCTAACTGTATGCTATTATTTACTAGCACACCGAACTTAGTATTGAGCCTGATCAACTCAATTACTCTTGTTTTGTGTGTTCAGAACTTGATGGCTTCTGGGAGACGAGGTAGACCGCGAACTTCCCCAGCCCAAGAGGAATCCTCGGAATTCCTGGACGCAATACGAGAGATGGCGCAGGCTATCCGCGAACAGACAACTGCAGCAACTCAAATGATGGGCCAATTAGGAAGGCAACCAGAGGTAGATCGTGGAGGAAATCATAATGGCCCTGGGATGGATTTAGAATACCACAAATTTGCTGAGTTTCGGAAGGCTAATCCACCTAGCTTCAGGGGAACCTTGGACCCAGATAAGGCAGACGAATGGGTTAAAGCTATGGAGAAGATTTTCTCCGTGTTAGATTGCATAAGCCGTCAGAAGGTGACTTTTGCCACCTATATGTTAGAAACTAATGCAAAATTCTGGTGGAACGGCGCACGACGATTATTAGAAGAATCCCACACAGAAATTACTTGGGATGTATTTAAAGATGCATTCTACCAAAAGTACTTCCCTGCGTCTATTCGCAATGCCAAGGAGTTGGAATTCATGCACCTCCGTCAAGGAAATAGCAACGTGTCGGAATACATTGCCAAATTTGAGGAATTGTGCAAATTTTCCACTATTTATCAACGGCACCCCGACGAAGCATGGAAATGTATGAAATTTGAAGGAAGGCTAAGAGAGGACATTCTTGCCACCATAGGGCCAATGGAGATCAGAGACTTCCCTACTTTGGTGAACAAGTGCTGCTTGGTGGAAGATTGCAACAAGAAGTTAGTTGCTGCTAGGGCATCCGGCAACACTTTTAAGAGGGGGTTAGCTCCACAAGGTCCGAGGTTCAAGCCCAACTTACAACAGTGGAGGAAGTTCCAGCCGGCGAGCAACAAGGGCAAGCAACCGCAAAGGCCTTTTGAAAACCAGATCTGCAGCCAGTGTGGCAAAAATCATGGCGACCGCCCCTGCCTGGCGGGTCAAAATGTCTGCTTTGGATGTGGCAAACCAGGCCACAAAATCTATGAATGCCCAGCCAGAAATTCTTAATCGACTTCTAGGCCACAACGCCAAGGGAGAGTTTTCACCATGGATGCACAAGAAGCCAAAAAGTTAGAAGATTTGATCCAAGACACATGTGAAGTAAATGGTAAGATCTTAACCATATTATACGATTCAGGTGCATCTCATTCTTTCATCTCCCATGATTGCATGATAGCCCTGCAGCTACCCACCTCTGAATTACCCTATGACCTGCTAGTTTCTACCCCTACAAATGCGCCTGTTAGAACCAACCATATCTGTATGAATGTCCCCTGTCAAATAAGAGGTCGAACTTTTTCAGCTAATTTAATTTGTCTTCCCTTGTCCGGGCTTGACATTATGCAGGTATGGGTGGCTCTGCCAACCAAGCCCTGCTAAATTGCTCCGATAAATCCATTATACTCCCCCCTGTTTCATCTTCTGAATCAGTGATCCCCGTAAGTCTTTATTTAAATTCCTTAATAGTACACCCTTGTGGGAATAGAAGTCAAGGGTATATTTTCTTATCAACCCGCATAATAGAGGTTGATCAGGAGTTAAACAACATTCCAGTTGTTAGAGAATACCCGAATGTATTCCCCGAGGATATCCCTGAGTTTCCTCCCGAGAGAGAGAGATTGAGTTTACCATTGAATTGGTACCGGGAGTTGGACCAATATCTCTAGCACCATACCGCATGTCACCTTTGGAACTGGCTGAACTTAAGGGGCAAATTGAAGAACTCCTGGAGAAGAAATTCATTAGGCCAAGTGCATCACCGTGGGGAGCCCCAGTCTTGTTAGTTAAGAAGAAAGATGGAGGCATGCGACTCTGTGTGGATTATCGGCAGTTGAATAAGGTGACAATCAAGAACAAGTATCCATTACCAAGGATTGATGACCTTATGGATCAGCTACAAGGGGCTACTGTATTTTCCAAGATTGATCTACGGTCCGGATATCACCAGATTCGGGTCCAAGGAGAAGATATTCAGAAGACGACATTTTGAACTCATTATGGACATTATGAATATACTGTGATGTCCTTCGAATTGACGAATGCACCGGCAGTATTTATGGACTACATGAACCAAATATTCAGGCCATATCTTGATAAATTTGTTGTTGTATTCATCGACGACATACTTGTCTATTCGAAGACGGAACAGGAACATGCGGAGCATTTGCGAGTAGTTCTGCAGATTCTAAGAGAGAAGAAACTTTATGCCAAATTATGCAAATGTGAATTTTGGATGAAAGAAGTAAAGTTCCTTGGCCATGTGGTATCCCATGGAGGAATTTCAGTGGATCCTAGTAAGGTGGAAGCAGTATTAAACTGGGAACGACCAACGACAGTTACAGAAGTCAGGAGCTTCTTAGGGTTGGCAGGATACTACAGAAGATTTGTTAAGAACTTCTCCCAAATAGCTCTACCTTTAACCAAATTAACCAGAAAGAATGCACCATTTGAGTGGATACCTGAGTGCGAGCAGAGCTTCCAAGAATTGAAGGAAAAGTTGACCACAGCCCCAGTACTTATCTTACCAGATCCTCATGGACCGTTCGAAGTGTACTGTGATGCTTCTAAGAAAGGATTGGGGTGTGTGTTAATGCAACACAGAAACGTCGTGGCATATGCTTCCAGGCAATTGAAAACTCATGAAAGAAACTATCCAACGCATGACCTCGAGCTGGCAGCGATAGTATTTGCCTTGAAGATGTGGAGGCATTACCTCTACGGAGTGAAGTTTGAAGTATTTTCTGATCACAAAAGCTTGAAATACCTTTTCGATCAAAAGGAATTAAACATGAGGCAACGAAGGTGGATGGAGTTTCTTAAAGATTACGAGTTTGACCTAAAGTACCATCCAGGCAAGGCAAACGTGGTAGTAGATGCCCTGAGCCGAAAATCCTTGGCAGTGGCATGGATGATGATCAAGGAAGCGGAACTTATAGAAAGTTTCCAAACTCTTAACTTGGGGATCTCGGTAACTTCCAATGCTATTCAATTGCACCAACTTAAGATAACTAGTACTTTCAAAGGCCAAATCAAGCAAGCACAACAAGAAGACGATGACTTCCAACATACAGTGCAACTGGTACAATCTGGCAAGCTACCGGTATTTTCCCAGGATGCAGACGGAATATGGTGATATCATGGGAGGATATGTGTACCTAAGGAGGACAACCTCAGGGGGAAGGTCTTGGAGGAAGCCCATAAGAGTGAATTCACTATACATCCTGGCATTAATAAGATGTACCAAGACCTCAAAAAGATGTTTTGGTGGCCAGGCCTTAAAACAGATGTGGCCAATTTCGTGAATAAATGTTTAACCTGCCAGAAGGTGAAGATAGAACATCAGAAGCCGGCAGGAACATTACAACCCTTGGAGATTCTAGAATGGAAGTGGGAAAGCATTTCCATGGATTTCGTGATGGGTTTACCAAGGACCTCCTCAGGATATGACGCTATATGGGTCATAGTGGATAGACTAACCAAGTCTGCTCACTTTTTACCCATTCGAGCGAATTCTCCTCTAGAAAAGTTGGCTCAATTATATATCCAAGAAGTGGTACGGTTGCATGGTGTTCCTTCAACAATCATTTTCGATCGAGATCCAAGATTCACCTCATGGTTTTGGGGAGCGCTCCAGAAGGTATTTGGTACTAAACTATGTCTAAGTACTGCATATCATCCGCAATCGGATGGTCAAACAGAGCGAATGATTCAGACCCTGGAAGATATGTTGAGAGCGTACATTCTGGAACAACGGGGGAGTTGGGATCGATACTTACCGTTAGCCGAGTTCGCATATAACAACAGTTACCATGCTAGCATCGGCATGGCCCCATACGAGGCTTTATATGGACGAAAGTGTCAATCTCCCCTCTGTTGGTATGAATCAGGAGAACAGAATCTGCTAGGTCCGGAACTAGTTAAACAAACAACAGAACAGATCAAAAGGATCCGTAGCAAAATACTTGCAGCTCAGAGTCGTCAAAAGAGCTACGCGGATGTCAGGAGGAAAACCTTGGAGTTTCAAGAAGGAGACCACGTGTTTCTAAAAATCACACCCACAACCGGAGTAGGTAGAGCCATCAAAGTCAAGAAGCTAAGCCCTCGCTTTATAGGTCCCTTTCAAATCTTAAAGCGAATCGGGCCAGTCGCCTATCGACTTGCTTTACCTCCGCATCTATCTAATCTTCATGATGTTTTCCACGTTTCACAACTCAGAAGGTATCAACCGGATCCTGCTCACTTACTGGAACCTGAATCAATCCAATTAAGGGATGACCTGACTTTTCATGTACCCCCAGCCCGGATAGTAGATATGAGCGTCAAACACTTGCGGAACAAAGCGGTACAATTAGTGAAAGTAGCATGGGGACGTGAAGATTCAACAGATTGTACGTGGGAACTAGAATCCGATATGAGGAGAGAACACCCCGAATTATTCTCAGGTACCAAATTTTGAGGACAAAATTTTTCTTAGGAGGGTAGAATGTAACGACCGAAAAATTTACCGTTAACAACTGAATTATTCGATTTTTAATTAAATAAGTGAGTTTAATCAGAACTTGATTAAACATTCACTTAAGGCCAATCAAGTGTAACTTAAAAAGGGTTAGGCTAGATAGAATTAGGTTAGGAGCATAGAAAGCTTCATAGAACAATTTCAAACCGATTAACCGATTTAAAGGAAATCGGTAGGATTTCGGTATTTCCAACTGTCGGAACCGGACCAGTAGAAATTAAACCATGAGAGCCCTAGAATCAATGGCCAAGATTCAGCCAAATGCTCCCCCAAGTGGCGCCTAGATAGCCATTAGAGGAGGAGAATTGAATCAGATTTTATGACCATTTTAGGTCCACCAATGAAAATCAAGCCAACTTCCAAATATCTTACTTCCCTTTTCTCTTTCTCCATCACCAGCAAAATTTCGACCCCTCCATCAGCTGAAACTCCCTTCTTTCTCTTCTCCTTGCTCTCATTTTCTACTTTATTCTCATCCATCTTCAAGCTTCATCCCAAGCCACCACCATCCAAGAACACAAAATCAGCCAAACTACTCAAGACAAGGTAGGACATCCTACTCCTTATCTTATTTCTTTGATTTGGGGCTGCATGTGGGGTTTGTCTAATCTGAGATTTTGATATTTTATGTAGTGATGATGATGTTTTATGATTGATTTTGTATAAGTGTTGTGATTAAAATTTGATTTGGGGGCAAATATCTTGAAGGGAGGAAACAAACCTAGAAGCAGGATAAGATTTCCCTCGGCGGTCCATACGGCGGAGTGTACGGCTCCACCTACCGCCGTTTAAATTCGATGAAACCATTTTTATATGAAACTAGACATCTAGAGCTTTCCATACATATAAAATATAAGGCCATTGGATTAGTATAGAATTAGTTATGAATTTTTGAAGTTGGAACTAGAAACTTGTGTTCTTACCCGGGCAGCATGGGTTGGGAAGGGTGTAACTCACCCGTACAACTCCAAATTAAGTGCAGCGAACGGTGTTTGAAAGCTAACACATAGGAGAATGTCCCATAAAAACTTGCGGTTTTGATAAGGTCCCATTCGTTCCCTAATGAGTTGAGAAAGTTAATCTATGTCCAATCCGAGTTAGAACAGGACAAACTAGTAGGGTCAAGTTCTAAAGCCTATATCTACAGCTATACTCATCCTAATGACATGAAACTTAATTCATTCGAAAGCATGTTCTGCTAACTTTACATGGATATAAATTTCGCATGATTTCACCCGTATTTATATTTTTAGTGAATTTTCCCTTCAATAGTGCATTTCTAATTCGAAGCAAAATAAGCCTCAAAAGAGTCTGAGTTAATGTCGGAAATCGGAAGATAGTGGATGAGAAGCTAGGTCGGAAATCTTGGAATTGAACTCTAAACTCGGTAAAACAGAAAGCTAGGTCAGTAGCGTGTAAGGACGAACCCGGAAATGCGTGCTTAAGGTTAGACTTGGAGGGATTTATTTAAGTGATTGAACTCGGATGTAGTAAATAGAAGTCCCTATCGAGTATATTGACGTCGAACTCGGGAATTACGAGATATACCTATCAGAGTCCCACACGTCTAATGGTGGATTAAGGTCGGAAGTCAAGCAACTCAGAAATCGGAAAAGAGACATAACCTCGGGAGACCAAACGTAGTGAAGGGAACTCGGAACAAAGATAAAATCGGAACTCGGATAACGTTGAGTATTGGTGTCGAGTTTGAAAACCTTAACAAAAATTAACAAGCCTACAAGTTAGATTGATGCTTGAGACTTTGAATCTCGTACTTATCAATGTTGTTATATTCTGGATACGAATATGATGTACTATATGAAATTTATAAGTTGTATGAATGTGCATTCATTTCATGATATGATAAAGAATTCCATATCACTTGGGCCAGCCCCGGAATAAGTTAAGGGGAATAGATCAGTGGGAAGGTCGGGCAAAATAAACCCGGCCATCCTGTATAGGAACGAGCTCGGTCCTGAAAAGCGGACTATAACCCAGGAGTATGTGGCCAATGACTCCCAGGGGACCAAGGATGGAAATGAGTTTTAATGGGCGAAAGCCTCCAAGAATAAGATGCATCTTCTCATTGCACATGCATATGTATAGTGTAACACTTTTCTATTGATTGTTCTAGATCTCTGTTTATTATTCAGGAACTGCTATTGTTCCGCTGTGATTACTATTTGTGTACCTTAGTATATTAGTTAATTAGAATTGAATTGTTTCGGTGTATGCTTTACAAATGAGTATTTAAGTTAAATTCTTATTATTTTACCATATTATTTGAAAATTATTGCACGACCGAAACAACTGGGAATGACAACGATGACACATGTTTAGAATTAGGAATTCCTACTGAGAAATTTCTATTTCTCACCCTATTGTATATTACCGCGTCATTCTCAGACTATGGAGCACGCTGCGACAGGAGTCCTCTTCATTGAGTTCCCCGAGCTTCACATACACATCGATCCATTTCTGGACTCTGTATATATATCTAGCAGGTGCCAGTTTCGTTTATATTTCTTCTTCCAGAGAGATTTTGCCGTACCCCTGATGCATCCCCTGTTTGATCCCGCTGTCCCATACATCGCCATTCCACTTCATGTGGCCCAGCTATTCCCACCTCCTCCAGCAGCAGCACCAGCCACACCAGTAGCCCCCGCTCCTATCGCCCCTCCTGCTTCACCACCACAACCGATTCTCTCCGCCTCGATGTCAGAGGAGGACCCATCAAAGGCAGCGAGTTCTTTCTCTTCCTCTGCTCCCAGTACGGGCCACCCTCCCGCAGATGCACCCATGGCGAATGGGTCTCTCTCTTCAGATTCTGCTTAGCTAGTAGGTGTACTGTAGTGATAGTAGACGTATAGAATGGCCCTCTTTTGATAATCTGGGTCATGAGTAGATGAATATGGATTAGGGGTAGTATATGAAATGTCCCATGGGGACCACTCAGGGTAGAGTTCTTAGGGACCGGCCGTTTTATTTTGTGCTAGCGACCTCATATTTTTTTTACCCTGTATTGTTTTGTCAAACAGATAAGGCAGATGTTTATGTATATATATATATATGTTGCAGAAATTCCGTCCTTATCGCACTCTTATTTATGTTATATTACTTACAGTATACCGAGTAAGCAGAGTTTATTCCGTCGTCATGCAGGAATTTTTATTATGCGAATAAGTATTCTTAGGCGAGTAATTAGTACTAATACAGAAAGTACAAGAAAACCAGTAGCACACGTAATCACTTATCGGATAATTTTATTATGACTTAAGCATAATACTTTGTCTAGTAAGGTGTTACATAGCACATGCTTTGTTCCCCCATCATCCATTTTGTCTCCCTAAACCTTAATTAACATAAAATTAAGGAAATATCTGTAACACCCTAATAATACCATACTATGCTTAAGTCATTTTATGGCATCTCTAGTTGTTACTCTTAACTAGCGGAAGTTCTTATCATTGAAATTAACATAATATATGAAAATAATATGTAAATTTTTTTTTTTTTGGTAAAACCTTTATGGTTGAAAACAGAGCCTTTATGCGCTTACTTACTCGTATACATATGAACGTTGTTCCTCATATCATTGAGTTACTAATAAGACGTAAGACAAAATGGGAACAGCATAACACAATACCCTAAGCCAAGAATGTAATCATAGATAATCAAGAGTCATCATTACACTTAATAATTATCACATATATAATCAGTCAAATTAAGTAGCATGACTTCCCACATGCTCTTAATTACGCATAGACTGCCCAACTAGGGCTCTTAAGAAAATGAAAATACTATGCTACTATCTCGATCCTCCTTAGCTAGGTTAAGAAACATGGCAGCTCCTCATCTTATCCAGCCAGGTACCATCAGAAGTGCTATCATGGATGCCATCAACTTTATCTAAAGATGACATGGAAACATAGGAGTGAGAAATACAAGATTTCTCAATAGGATCGCGACCAGACAAATATTATGTCATCGTCATCGTCCTAGCCACTTCGGGTTTAACTGTAAAAATAGTGGACAGGTATCGATTCAATTTTAATAGTTTCAGAAAACATAAATCCCAAAGCGGGTTACTTTTAAATTAATCATCATATTCATAATGTCATACATAGGCATACATGTTAATATACATAATAAACATTCACAATGCCATAAGGAATGAGATAACTTGCATGACTATGCAATTCATCAACTTGACCATTGTCCTACTTTGACTTTTGTTTTTAGCACGTGCTTAACATTCTTTTACTTTCCTTGAAAATAGACTGCTTTTAGACATGAGTTCATTCCGTGACCATCGTCATGCAGTACTAACCAAATCAGACTAAGCCGATATTGGTTACCTCTAAGTTGGAGGGTCGTCCATAACACCCTTGCCTCCCTTATAGAGGTTCCTTGTAGATTGCCGTCTCTCACTTCCCAAAAATGATTGAGGGGTCATGTCCCATTCTTTTGTTTCTTATCATTATACTTTACATGCATAATACTTCTTTGACTAGACACATGCAATGATATGACTAAGTCCATAATTTTAATGGAAATCCGACAGCATAACAGCTAGACCGGAGCTTCCCCAAAATGTCAATCATAAAATTTCAACCAACAATTTATCATATCTATATCATATCATCACACTCATCATTCAGTCATAAGACAAAGCTCAATCAAACTCATCATTCATCATGCCGAATGGCATCACACATTCATACCCTAGAGGGGTTTATAGTTGTGTTATTCTTTGTGAAGAATATTATGAATCATCATATGATCTCTCATGATTACCCATGAGAGAATCACATAGTTAAGATATGTATATGTGGTCTTTTAGTTACTTAGCTCTCATATGAAATTATTCTTTACCTTAGTTCGGGTCTTATAGAACACTTATTCAAATTAATTAAGTGAAATGATTGTTTCCTTTACTTGAGATAGCGCATTTAGTGATTCCTAGGTTCATGGTATGCTCAGAGGCCCTAATCATACTTTTATTCCCAAGGAGTTCGAGATCCCTCTAATCCTTGGATCATGACAACGTATAACCACATCATGAACCCAACAACACCATGTTCACGAATCATCAAGGGTGATTTTTAACTTATTCAACTTACAAAGTTTTAAGCTTTCATTAATACCATATCAAGATTTTACCTTAAACATTATTAAAGTTATCATTCTTTATAAAGTAGTTGTAAAGTTTTATCTTTATGAAAGTAAATGCCTTTAACATTAAGCTCTTATCTTAAAGAATAGGTCTTTATGAAATAATGATACAAGTCATTAGCTTTTAAATAAAAAGTCTTGTTCTTTATGAAAGTTGACTCATTTAATTATTTTAATACCATCAAGGTCTCAACTTTATGACTTGAAGTTAACTCTACATTAAAAAGGTTCCTACTTTATCAACTACTGATATGAAACATCAACTTTAAGGTTAAAATGTCTTGATCTTCATACAAGTTAACACCTTTAGCATTGTTTTGGTTCAAGATCTAAACTTTATGAATTAAGTGTTACAAAACAACACTTTTATGACTTAAAGGTCTCATTCTTGATTAAAGTTTGAAACTTTATGAAAGGTCTTTTCTTTAAGGTTTGATTTCTAAAACATAAAGTTTCAAAATATAATTTTTCTAACTCAAAAAGGCTTATTATCCTAAAAAGTTTAGATTTTTTCATATATTCTTGTCTTCGAAACAAAACAAAAGAAGACTTTACAATGGCACTAAAACTTGCACCATTTTTTGTGTGTCAAGAAGCAAACTTTTTAAAGTTTAGAGCTTTTAGAATGCTCATAGTCTTATCAAATCATGAAAAACATAAAAAGATAAGGCTTTTCCAATTATCAACTCATCATAAGAAAAAGAAGAACTTCAAACAAGATACCATCAAGAACACTCAATAACAAGAACATACTTTCCAAAAGTAGAAACTTAAGAACACTTGAAGAATATTAAAAACATATTTTTCTCAAAGTAGAAACTTAAGAACACTTGAAGAACATCAAGAACATATTTTTCCAAAAGTAGAAATATCAAGAACACTTGAAGAGCATCAAGAACATATTTTTCCAAAAATAGAAACATCAAGAACATATTTTTCTAAAAGTAGAAACTTAAGAACACTTGAAGAACAACAAGAACATATTTTTCGAAAAGTGGTAACATCAAGAACACTTGAAGAATATCAAGAACATATTTTTCTAAAAGTAGAAACTTAAGAACATTTGAAGAACAACAAGAACAAATTTTCCCAAAAATGGAAACTTTTGCTCTTGAAGAGCGTGAAGGATTTTCTCAAGTTTTCACTTAGAGATCTTGGTCATAAAAGAACCAAGCTCCAAGCTTTCTTGAGCAAACAAAATAAAGAAGATGAAGATCACTACCTCTTCTTAAAGATAGCGCAAAAACAAGAGAAGAGAAAGAAGAAGATGATGGCTTCTCTTGATGATGATGGTGGCGGTTTTGCAAGAAGGAAGGAGAAGCTCTTGAGATCTTGTGGAAATGGAGGTTGTAGTGTTTAGATCTTATCTCCAAAGACCCAAAGATGAGGTCCTTGAAGGGCTAAGTAAGAGGTTTTGGGTAGTGGTGGTGGAGAAAGGAAGAAGAAGATGAAGAAGATGAAAGAGTTTAGAGAGAAGTTAGAGGATTTGGTTTTGAAGAGAGAGAATAGGGTGAGTGAAAATGAAAATATGAGTGTGTGCATGCGTGAGAGTGTGGCATCAACTACATCAAGGGAAGGAGGGAGATATTTTGCTTAATTTTGTGTTATCTTATGATTAAGGAGACAAAGTGGATGATGGGGGAACAAAGCATGGTCAAACTCTTACATAATGCACTCTTGTCTTATGCTTTATGCTTTTATGACATCACTTTTTACTTTATTGTCTAGTTGACTAAATTTGAATTTAATCATGTGATTAAGTGCTCATACAACTTAATTAAGATGATTAAGCAAGGATTAGTGATTAATACACAAGAACATGATTAACAAAAATTAATCTTGTGATTAAGCTTAATTAACCTTAATTAAACTCGATTAAGCTAATTAAGGGTGATTAGTGCTTAATTAAGCTGCAAAGGCTCTAACTTGCTTAATTAGAGATCATCTAATCTCGATTAAGCATTCTTTTGACTTTTCTTATCCGAGTTAACTCATAAACTCTTCGTTAACCCATTAATTAAGCCTTAATCTCATAATTTCTCATTAAGTGCCTAATTACTCAGGGTTACTAAGGTAATTTAGCATGACATGAAATTGAGGATGTTATAATATCTTCCTCCTTCCCCTTTATGTTGGATGCCACTTTCTCTCTCCCCACCCTCATCCATTTTCATTTTCACACTTTCATTCTCTCTCTAAGTTTCTTACTCCTCCAACTTCTTTATAAAATTCTCTCATCTTCTTCTTTTCTCCACTACCACCACCCAAAACCTCTCACTTAACCCTTCAAGGACCTCATCTTTGGGTCTTTGGAGACAAGATCTAAACACTACAACCTCCATTTTCACAAGATCTCAAGAGCTTCTCCTTCTTTCTTACAAAACCGCCACCATCATCATCAAGAGGAACTATCATCTTCTTCTTCCTCTTCTCTTGTTTTTTATGCCATCTTCATGAGAGGTAGTGATCTTCATCTTTTATTTTTGTTTGCTCAAGAAAGCTTGAAGCTTGGTTCTTTTCATGACCAAGATCTTTAAGTGAAAACTCGAGAAGATCCTCCATGCTTTTCTTGAGCAAAAGTTTCCCTTTTTAGCAAAATATGTTCTTAATGTTCTTCAAATGTTCTTAATGTTTCTACTTTTGAAAAAATATGTTCTTGTTGTTCTTCAAGTGTTCTTGATGTTTCCCTTTTTGGCAAAATATGTTCTTGTTATTCTTCAAGTGTTCTTGATGTTTCCCTTTTTGGCAAAATATGTTCTTGTTATTCTTCAAGTGTTCTTGATGTTTCTACTTTTGGAAAAATATGTTCTTGTTGTTCTTCAAGTATTCTTGAAGTTTCCCTTTTTCGTAAAATAAGTTCTTGATGTTCTTCAAGTGTTCTTGATATTTCCCTTTTTGGTAAAATAGGTTCTTGTTGTTCTTCAAGTGTTCTTGATGTAACATCTTCCACAAGTTCTGAGTTCCAACCTTGTTTCTAAGATTCAAGTGAAATAGACAATTTTTCCGATTTCTGACTTCGAGTTTCAAATGAAAGGCGAAATTTTCACGATTTCTAATCTCAGGGTTGATCTCCAATAGAATGGACACGAGTTTAGATCCCTGAGTTGATCTCCAAGTTTGAATAGAACTTATATGAATTCCGATTTCTGACTTAACCTTACGTGATTACTGATATCCGAGTTTATCCATTCCTGATATCTGATTCTAATTTTAAGAGAAAACAGATATGATTTCTGACCTAATAAACTTCATGTTGCCCGAGTTCCGATTTTACATAAGATAGATGTGAGTTCCGAGTTCTGACCAAGTGCAAACGAATTCTCATTTTTGCGTGAAGGATAATTAAGCCATATTAGACCATAAATAGAAGGAGGCATGGCTGGAAATCAGCCACAAGAAATTCAGCCACTTAATGCATGAAAATAGCGCCACTTTGGCCACAAGAAATGAGGAAATTTGGCTGAAATTCAGCCTTGCAATTCTTGGCCAATCACAACCCTTCATTCTACCTACCACTCCATGCTTTTATAGCTCATTCCTTCTCTCCTTCAGCCCAAATTTTGCGCCTCCTCTCCTCTACTTCAACTCTCTCCTTCTCTTCTCCACTCATCCAACTCCATCAAACCTTCAAGTTCAACCAGGTTTTGCTAGCCCAAACTCCAAATTCAAGGCAAATCACTCATAACAAGAGGTAGAGGTTTAATTCTTGTATTGATTCTCTGATCTTGGATAGCTAGTGATGGCTTACTTTCTCAATTTTTGATGTATTGATTGAATGGTTATGATGATATATGACTGGTTTATTGGCTGTTTGTGTGGTTAAAACCGAATTGGAACCTAGAAAAGATGAAAATAGGAAGAGCTGAGGAGCTGGAAAACCTTAAACCCTCGGCAGTCCGTACGGCAGAGTGTACGGCTTCACCTACAGCTGATTAAATTTTAGGCAACCATCTTTATATGAAACTACACATTCAGGGCTTTCCATACATATATCATATAAGGCCATTGGATTAATATTGAGGGAGAAATGAATTTTTGAAATTTGACCTAAGAATCAAGACTTTCATCCAAATAGTGAGATTTGAAAAAGGTGTAACTCACCCTACACAACCCAAATTGAGTAAAACCAACTTTGTTAAAAAGCTTACACATAGAAGAATATTCTCAATGAAATTATGAGTTTGTTATGGTTCCATTTGCTTACAGTGATTCAAAGAAGTTGCCCTATATCCAAACCAAGCCAAAATAGAATAGTTTAGGAAGGTCAAATTTAGAGGCTTATAGCTTGAGCCTTACTGAGTCAAATGGAATCGAACTTTTTGCAAATGAAAGGTTGTCCTGTTAGCTTTAATATGAGACCAATATCGTAGGATTTGAATCAATTTTTGATTTTTAGTGAATTTTTATTTTTAAGTGTCAGATTCTAGCTAGCCACAGGGCAGGCCGGGACAAAACCAAAATAACTTGAGCTATAGTTATCAAAATTAGATGGGACCGAAGAGGTTAGAAAATAGACACATAACAATTTAACATAGCCAAAATTGAGGTCCAAATAAGTTAAATAGAAATTATGGCTTGATTTACAAAAGACGAGTTGAATGATTATGCTGAGGCAGTAACTCTGCCTTAATGAGACTAATATTTCTATGAGTTCAATGTTGAATTATGAATGCAATGTTGTAACCTCTATGAGAAATTGGTGTTCTGATGTACTGGCAGTATTCATGGGGAAGCGAATACGTTTTGTTATGCCACCGAAATTTCGGTAAAGTGTATGCATGAGTTATGATATACATGTTAATACATGTACATTTTCAAGAAAGTTATGAATGTTATGTTATGATGAACCTAAGGAATATGTGATGATGAAAGTTCCATGATACTTGGGCCAGCCCCGGATAAAAAGTTAAGAGGAATAGATCGGTGGGAAGGTCAGGGAAAGTAAACCCGGCATTCCTGTATAGGAACAAGCTCGATCCTGAAAAATAGACTATTACTCAGGAGTCTAAAATGGCCAAAAACTCCCAGGGGACCAAGTAATAGATAAGTTTATGAAAAACAAGTTGCAAGTTAAAGAAAGATACGAATTAAGTCAAGTGCACTTGCATACAGTCAAGCATAAGTATCTTTATGTGCATTTTCAATTATCTTGTTAAGTCATAATGTTATTATGTTTTTTGTTATAGCATATTCTAGTATTCATACCTTTATGACTGTCATATAACATGGCAAGTGATTGCTAAAATATAACTCACTTTGAGAAAAATGTTTTCAACTTAAAACTAAACCGCTGGTTGTGTACACGTGCTCACATTTTTATAAGAAACCGAAGCAGCTGGAATGTTTATGATGACACTGTATGGTTGGAACTTATCTACTGAGAACCATCGATTCTCACTGTCTGCTTGTATGCTTTCCTTTTCTGTAAACATTCTAGTACCTAAGTTGGGAATCAAGTGTGAGGAGGAATACTAAGACGTTCACAGAGCAAGACTCAAAAGCAAACTAAATCAAGAGTCTACTGAAGCTAGCTGACGACCAGCGGGGCCAAGTTCTATGTGACATGTTAGTCACAAATTTCTTTTAAATTGTAATTATTCTATTTTATTCTCTATATACCCGAGACGACGAGATTTATGAGCTATATTCTAGTAATAAAGTGTACGGCTGAAGGGCCATGTATTATATTTTCACATTTTAAAGGTTCTTTTAGTACAGTGACAACCTCTTAATATAATTCCGTGACTTGAGCATGGCTTATATAATAGAGAGTGTTACACTTGATGTTTCTACTTTTAGAAAAATATGTTCTATTGTTCTTCAAGTGTTCTTGAAGTTTCCCTTTTTGGCAACATAGGTTCTTGTTGTTCTTCAAGTGCTCTTGATGTTTCTACTTTTGGAAAAATATGTTCTTATTATTGAGTGTTCTTGATGGTTCCTTGTTAAAAGTTATTCCTTTTCTTATGATGAGTTTATGGTTAGAAAAACTTCATCTTTTTATGTTTTTCATGATTAGATAAAACTATGAACATCCTAAATGTAACATCCACCATTTTTTTCGCTTAACTATTCGATTTTATCGAATAATTGAGAATAATCAAAATTCGGTTAAATAATTATTTAGAATCAATTGATTAGCAATTACTTGAGTTTAGACATGAGAGAATTAAGTTAGAAGTATAGGAGATTTCATAAAATTTTATTGAAAACCGATTTACCGATTTAAAGGGAATCGGTAAAATTACGGTATTTTAAACTGTCGGAACCGAACTAATAGAATTCCAATTCTTTTACCCTACCTTGAGTGGCTGATAACTCAGCCACTTAACCCCCAAATGTGGCGCCACTTTGGCCACAATTCATGGGGAGGCTTGGCTGAATTTCAGCCACACAAGAATCCACCAATCACATGTCAAAGAAGCCACCTATATATACTCCTTCAATCAGATTTTTCTACCCCTTCTTCACTCATCAGACTGCGCCTCTTCTCCTCTCCTTTCAGCCCTCTTCTTCTCTTCTTCACTCACACAACTCTAGCCAACCATCCAGCCTAATCAGGTCTTGCTCATCCAAGCTTCAAAAATCAAGCACAATCACTTATAACAAAGGTAGAGGTTTAATTCTTGCATCAATTATGTGGTCTTGGCTAGCTAAGGTTGGGTTATTTTCACAATCTTTGATGTGTTAAATGGATGATTATGATGATATATAGCTGGTTTTTGGCTGTTTGTTTGGATAAAACTGAATTGGAAGCAAGAAAGAATGAAAATAGGAAGAGCTGATGGGTTGGAGAACCAAAAACCCTCAGCAGTCCATACGGCGTAGTATATGGCTCGGCGTAGTATATGGCTCCGCCTATAGCTGATTAAATCTAATGAAACCAATTTTATATGAAACTAGACATCTAGGGATTTCCATACATATATCATATAAGGCTTTTGGATTAGTATTGAGAGAGATATGAACTTTTGAATTTCGACCAAGGGTTTTTACTCTGGTTCTGGGCAGACTGGGTTGTTCAGAGTAGAACTCGCCCTATACTACTTGAAAATGAGTGAAACTAACTTTGTTAAAAAGCTCACACATAGGAGAATGTCCCATGAAAACTTAAGAATTTGATAAGGTCCCAGTTGCTCCAAATGATCCAAGAAATTTGCCCTATGTCCAAACTAGGCTAGAATAGGACAGTTTAGGAAGGTCGGAATTCGGGCTTGTAACTCGAGCCCTACTAAGTCAAATGAAATGGAACTTTTGGTAAATGAAACTTTACCCAGTTAGCTTTAATATGATTCCAATTTCGTGTAATTTGAGTCAGTTTTTGATTTTTAGTGGATTTTTACTTTTAGGTGTCTGATTCTAGCTAGCCACTGGGCAGGCCGGGATAAAACCTAAATATCTTGAGCTATAGATATCAAAATTGGATGGGACCAAAGAGGATAGAAAATAGACACATAACACTTAAATATATCCAAAATTGAGGTCTAAATGAGTTAAATAAAAATTATGGTTTGATTTAGAAGAACTGGGTTGGCTGACTATGCTAAGGCAGAAGCTTTGGCTTAATGAGATTATTGTTATTATGAGTTCCATGTTGAAATATGTATGCAATGTTGTGACCTTTGTGACAAATTGATATTCTGGTATGCTGGCATTATTCATGGGGAAGCGGACACGTTCCGTTATGCTACCGAAATTTTGGTAGAATCCATGCATAAGTTATGAATTACATGTTAATACATGTGCATTTTCAAGAAAGCTATGAAAGTTATGATAAGAATTATGTTACTATGAAAGTTCCATGCTACTTGGGCCAGCCCCAGATAAGAAGTTAAGTGGAATAGATCGGTGGGAAGGTCGAGGAAAGTAAACTCGGCATTCTTATATAGGAACGAGCTCGATCCTGAAAAGCAGACTATTACCTAGGAGTCTAAATGGCCAAGAACTCCCAGGGGATCAAGAGATGGAAAATGATGAAAAGTAATGGAAAAGCTTATGAAGAAAAGTTCATGATTAAGTTTGCATGATTACGTGAATGCATGGTTACATGAGATAATTATGTCAGAATGGATGCAGTGTCTATTAAGTTTATTTACTGCCATTTATTTATTTACTCTGTTTACTATTCTGTGAAGCATTATTAGTAATCTATTCTATTTCTTATGCCAACTAAAGTAAAACTGAACCTTGCCTCGGACCAGACTTTTCCTTAAACTCATTAAAATGGATAACTAGTTTGAACACATGCTTTTAGAATTAAATAAAAACCGAGACAACTGAGAATGTATGTGACGTCAGATAACCATTATACACAAAACCTACTGAGAATTTCTTTAAATTCTCACCTCAATCTATATTTCCCACATCATTCTCAGATGCTGGCAATGGACTCCATGGCTACCCTCTTCATTGAGATCCCAGATTTGTAGCTTCACCATGATCCAGTGTTGGATTCCTTGCATATAGCCGGTTCTTGTAACTTCCTCCTCTGCCTATTTAGCAATAGGAACTTTGTTGTCCCTTTACATCATCCTATTTTTGACCCTGCGACTCCTTATATTGCTGTCCCACTGCATATGGCGCACCCACCTCCAGCTCCTCCTGCACCCGCAGCACAGGCAGCTCTTGCTGACCTTGCACCAGAGTCACCTCCGCAGGCAGTTCCAGAGGTGCCGTCTAGTTCAGAGAGTGACCTTTCCGAGGCCACCAGCTCATCAACCTCTTCCTCCTCGGGACCCAAGGCAGAGTATTCTCCAGCCGGGCCTGGCATGGCCAACGACTACCTGACAGAGTAGGTCAGCCAACACGAGAGGTTGTACAGCATGACCTTCTTTTGACAGCACGTAGCTTTGGGTCATAGATGCAACAGTAGGACTTGCAGTAGATTTTGAAATGTTCTCTGAGAACCATAGGATCTTTTGATTGATACGGGCCTTATTGTCTTTTTGGTACGCCGGCCCACTTATGTATTTTACTTTGAAACTCTATACATGAACTGAAGTAGTGGCTTCTGAGATATATATATATATATATATATATGCACGTATACAGTAATGTTATTGTACTATTCTTATCTTTTATGATATGTTGTTAAATTCGTTTCGCTTTTAGTATAGCAGCGCGCTGTTTCGTCTGTTTACAAAAAAAAAAGAGAAAAACGATGATAAGAGGAAACACAAATCATGAAAGGTAAACAGAGTGTTAATACGGTAACACAATCTACTTGATTTCATGCTATGACTAAGCATAACATCAAATTAGTAGGGTGTTACACTAAAAGCTTAAAACTTTAAAAAGTTTGCTTCTTGATTCCTTAAAAGTGACATAACTTTTAAGCTTCTATAAAGTTTTATTTTGTTTTATTTTGAAGGCAAGAATACATGTAAAAATCTAAGCTTTTTGGTATAATAAGCCTTTTTGAGCTAGAAAAATGATATCTTATCACTTTATATCTTAGAAATCAAACCTTAAAGAAAAGACCTTTCATAAAGTTTCAAACTTTAATCAAGAATGAGACCTTTAAGTCATAAAAGTGTTGTTTTGTAACATTTAATTCATAAAGTTTAGATCTTGAACCAAAACAATGCTAAAAGGTGTTAACTTTTATAAAGATCAAGATTTTTTAACCTTAAAATTAATGTTTTATATCACTAGTTGATAAAGTAGCAACCTTTTTTAATGTAGAGGCAACTTTAAGTCATAAAGTTGAGACCTTGATGGTCTTAGAATAATTAAATGAGTCAACTTTCATAAAGAATAAGACTTTTTAGTTAAAAAGCTTGTAACTTGTATCATTATTTCATAAAAATCTAATCTTTAAGATAAGAGCTTAATGTTAAAGGTACTTACTTTCATAAAGAATAAAACTTTATGACTACTTTATAAGAATAATAACTTGTATAATATTTAATATAAGATCTTGTTAGGTTAGTAATGAAAGCTTGAAACCTTGTAACTTGGTTAAGTTAAAAATCACCCTTGGTGTTTAGTGAACATAGTGTTGTTGGGTTCATGATGTGGTTATGCATTGTCATGACCCAAGGATTAGAGGGATCTTGAACTCCTTAGGAACAGAAGTATGATTAGGGCCTCTAAGCATACCATGAACCTAGGAATCACTAAGGACACTATCTCAAGGAAAGGAAACAATCATTTAACTTAATTAACTTGAATAAGTGTTCCATAAGACATAAACTAAAGTAAAGAATAATTTCATATGAGAGCTAAGTAACTAAAAGACCACATACACATATCTTAACTATGTGATTCTCTCATGGGTAACCATAAGAAATCATATGATGATTCATAATATGCTTCACAAAGAATAACACAACTATGAACCATTTTTAGGGTATGAATGTATGATGTCATTCGGCGTGATGAATGACAAGTTTGATTGAGCTTTGTCACATGATTGAATGATGAATGTGATGATATGATATAGATATGATGAACTGTTGGTTGAAAGTTTATGATTGGCATTTTGGGGAAGCTCCGGTCTAGCCGTTATGCTGCCGGATTTCCGTCAAAATTATGGACTTAGAGATATCATTGCATGTGTCTAGTCAAATAAGTACTATGCATGTAAAGTATAATGATAAGAAAAGAAACCATAGGATATGACCCCTCAATCACTTCCGAAAAGTAAAAGATGGTGATCCACAAAGAACCTCTATAAGGGAGGCAAGGGTGACATGGAGGACCCTCCAACTTAGAGGTAACCAATATCAGCTTAGTCTGATTTGGTTAGTACTGCGTGATGACGGTCACGGAATGAGCTCATGTCCAAAAGCAATCTATTTCAAAGGAAATATAAAGAATGTTAAGCACATACTAAAAATGAAACTAAAGTCAAGGTAGAACCACGGTCAAATTGATGAGTTGCATAGTCATGCATGTTTCTATATTTCTCATGCGTACTATGAATGTTTTATACCATGCTCTCACATTTATATACTCTTATATGGTAGCTTTGAGTTTCTTTATATTGTGTTTATATGGGAAAGATTAAAAGAAACCCGTTTCGGAAACCTATGTTTTCAAACCCTTTAAAAATAGAATTTATGCATGCTCACTATTTTCATAATTAAACCTGAAGTGGCTGGGCCGACAATGATGACACATTAGTGGTCTAGTCGGGATCCTACTGAGAAATCTTGTATTTCTCACTCCTACGTTCATCTTCAGACAGAGCTGATGGCATCCTCGGTAGTACTTCCGTTGGTACCTGACTAGATGAGATAAAGAGGTGCCATGTTTTTTCACCTAGATAAGGAGGATCGAGATAGTAGTCTAGTATTTTCATTTTCTTCATAGCCCTAGTTGGGCAGTTTATGTGTAATTAAGAGCATTTATGAAGTCATGCTGCTTAATTTGACCTATGACATATGTGATACTTATTAAATGTAATGATGACTCTTAAGTATCTATGATTACATTCTTGGCTTATGGTATTATGTTATGTTGTTTCAATTTTATCATACGTCTTATTAGTAACTCAGCGATATGAGGAACAACGTCCATGTGTATACGAGTAAGTAAGTGCTTAAAGACTCAGTTTTCAAGCATAAAGGTTCTACAAAAAAAAATTATATGCTATTTTCGAATATTACACTAATTTCAATGATAAGAACTTCCGCTAGTTAAGAGTAACAATTAGTAATGCCATAAAATGACTTAAGCATAGTATGGTATTATTAGGGTGTTACAATCCAAGTAAGCGATGTCAGTGACGCGTTGATGCTCCAATTAAGCCATGATTGAGCATGCTAGCCCTCACGAAGTTGATGCATTTGTTTGAGTTGAGCATGCATTTCATCGAGAATTTCAAGCTCTTCTCGAGTGAACTCCTCCACCATGTGAGCTAATGAAAGCACTAATGAAACAATATAGGAAATAAATTGTAGAAATAATTCCTCAATTGAATAATGAGCCTAGCAATAAGCATAACAATGTCTCAATGAAATAGAGAATTACAATATAAAGGAAATAACAGTGGAATTAAAGGTAATATATAAGTAGTAGAGACTAGACAAATCAACCTCTACTTGACAAGCTTTACTGGACCTAAACCAAGAAGAAGAAGAAGAATATCAATATAGGAATACAGAAGAGAAGAAACCAGAGGGAAGGCGAATTTTCAGAGGGAAGGCAATACCGCAATAGTCATGATGATTTCCCATGCTTTGTTCTCTATTTTAATACCCTTGGTATGCAACCAAAAGAGTCCTTCATCAGTTAGGCCAGCTATACTCGTTACATCGTAATTGTCTTTCCTTCCTTCACCTAAACCCCACGGCTCGAACACTTCTACGATAGCAGCAAGAAAACTTGAAAAAGCTCCTCGTTGATAGCCGCCACCAACTGCAACAATCACCTCCTACTTGTCACTGGCCACCCAACCATCTCCTCACCATCATCTTTATCGCCTTCTATGATGTACTGTGTCACTCATCGTTCTCGTCATTGACGTAAGAGGTGCCCTTACTTGATTAAATTTTGGGGCCATAATGTAACACCCTCCTAAGCACAATACTATGCTTAAGTCATAGTACTACGCCCTGGAGTCAAGTGTTATCAAGTACACGGCGGACCTTGTCCGACAAAGAACTTTAGCCAGATTTCAAAACTTCTACAATTATCTGGAGACAACATGGAAATAGGAGTGAGAATTATATAATTCTCAATAGGATTCTCTAATTTTCATACATAGTGTCATCATGGTCGTCTCCAGTTTGCTTCGGTTTATTTTGAAAAAGATGAACATCTTTGCACAACCGTTAAATTTTACATTTGAAATATATCTTTAAGCAAAGTTCATTTTAATCATACTCTGGTCCTTTGGGGAAATGTACACAAGATTAATTCATGAATAATACCCTGGATAATAAGTTCAACATATAAAACACATATAGCATTAGTCTAATGGGAATATCACATCTATATCTCACTTAACTTGCACTAGAATTCATACATATACATAAAGTTTTACTTTTCTTTCATTCGGCACACCTAGGCATTACATGTTGCCGTCCCTAGGGTGCTTGGATCTGCTCACACTTGAGCGCTACGTGCTCCTCAAGATCAGCATACCATATTCAGTATGATCGCCATGTCATACCCCATCAGAGCGTGATCGCCATGTCACGTTCCTTAGGAAGATGGGATCCTCATTTGGTACTTACACTAGCTGGGTCATGCCATGCCTCATGTAAGTCCTACCCCTATACTCACACTAGCTGGGTCAATGCCATGCCTCATGTGATTGGGGTGCTTGCATATACTTTAATCTTTAGTCTTTAGTCTTTTACTTGGCACACCTAGGCTACGTGTATCGCCGTCCTAGAGTGCATTTACTGCCCTTGGGTAGTCCTGGCCTTGAGTGAGCTCGTCAGCCTCACCGCGTGACCGCCGTCCACACCGACTCACCCGGGACCCACGTGCCTCTAGTCTTGGAGGGATCGATTCTGGTCACGTGCCTCTAGCTGAAGGGATCGATTCTGGTCACGTGCCTCTAGCTGAAGGGATCGATTCTGGTCAATGCGTGCCTCAAAAATTGAGGATCGTTCGACTGCGTGCCTTCAACATAGAGGGATCTCATCTGACCACGTGCCTTCAACATAGAGGGATCTCATCTGACCACGTGCCTCCAAGGTAGAGGGATCTCATTGTCTTAACTGCCTTCACAGGAAGGGATTCAAGTGCAACTGCCTCCAAATGAAGGGATTCACATCTTTATCATTTATTGCCTTCACGGGAGGATTTCAAATAACTGCCTCCAAGTGAAGGGATTCACATTCAATATTTTCACATTCTTTCATTCTCAAACATATTCAAGCATAGTTATACATATGCTACATCACTTACTCTCACATACCTCATAACATAATTATGTCATTCTTAAATATAGGGTTTCTATATACCCCTTTATATTTCAATCCATCCTTACATTTAAACATTCATGACTTCTTAGACTTCGCAGTAAATCTGACATAACGGATCAGGTCCGCTTTCCCATGAATAGTGCCAGCATTTCACGGACAAATCAGTCATAGCAACATAATTAACTTAACACACATATAACAATGTCAAGCTAGCAATCCTCAATTCAAACCTTATACGTTCCACTAACACTTGTAAAATTATCATTTTGGCCATTCTGCCAATTCTATTCGGTTCTGCCCGAATCTTGTATAATCCACCTTTATCTCTATTCAACTCATTTAAATCTGAAATTTGGATATGTCATAGCCCTATATGTCTACTTTCTAACCTCATTGGTCCCATATCATTTGATCCATATAACTCAAGATATTTAAATCTTACTTCCAACTCGTTCAGTCACTAACCCGAGTTACACTGCTGGAAGTATAAATTCACTAAAAATCGAAACTAAGCTCAAAACTTACGAAATTGGTCTCATATCAAAGCTAACAGGACAACCTTTCATTTGCCACAAGTTTCACTCCATTTTCTTAAGTACACCTCGAGATATAAGTCCTGAAAGTTGACCTTCCTGAACTACTCCGTTTTGGCCTAGATTGGACATAGGACAACTTCCTCGAATCACTAGGAACAATTGGGACCATAACAAACTCAGAATCTTATATTGGGGTGTTCCTCTGTGTGTAAGCTTTCTAACAAAACTGGTTTCACTCAATTTGGAGTTGTATAGGGTGAGTTATACCCTCCTCATGTCACCCTGCCCGGATGAACATTCTAAACCCTAGGTCAAACTTCAAAAATTCGTATCTCCCTCAATACTAATCCAATAACCTTATATGATATAGCTATGGAAAGCCCTGAATGTCTACTTTCATCTAAAAATGGTTTCATTGGATTTGACCGATTGTAAAACGGCGCTGCGCTCCGCCATACGGACTGCCGTGGAATCTCCACCAAGACAGCACCCTCATCCATCCATTTCTCTTTGTTTTCTTCTTCTAATTCTAATTCTAACTCAAAATCCTCTATGAATTTAATCACAATCCATCATAATACATCCAATAATTCATCACATCACGCAAAGAAGAATTCAATCTCATGCAATCATAGAGCAAAGGAATTTAAGAGTAGAGCAGAATCCTACCTCTTTGGAGTGTGATCTTGCTTGAATTTGAATTGGAGCTGAAGGAAGCCTTGACAAAGCTTGGAGGTTTGAGAGAGTAGATTGAGAGAGGAAGGGAGCTGAAGTGAGCAACGTGAAGAATGATGAGCTGAAGAGGCAGGAGGAGGATGCATATATATAGACAAAGCTTGAAGTGGTAGTTAGAATAAGTGGCTTTGATTGGATGAAATTTTGTGGGCAAGGTTTGGCCATGTCTCTCCTTTTGTGTTAAAATTGCTTCCACGCCGTCCCAAAAATGGAGATACGCTCTGTTCTATCTGGAAATCGGATCGCCCCCATTACACCTTAAGTCGAACTCGTGTATCCCAATTGAGACTAGGGCTTAAGTCGTATGTCGTAACGGCCCTATCATTAGTGTGACTTGAGGAAATCTTGTATCAAGGTCGGAGGTCCCGGAACTCGTAATGGCGGCAATCTTATAATCTTATAATCTCGGAACTCCCCATTTGAACCAGGGAAATGCCAATGCTGGTTGTTAAATCAAATATCAGGAACTCGTACCGGGATTCTCAAGGATCCAGAACTCGTGTCCATCCCCATTGAGTTCAACACTAAGGTCGAACTCGTTATATTAAACTTGAGTTCGGTATTTGCACCATTGTGTTAAACCATAACTACGAGATCGGAAACCACGCATACTATTTTGAACCTTGTTGTCTTAGTCGGAACTCAAGGTACATCTTGCTGGAAACTTGATCATAAGTTATGAGATCGGAAGTCGGGGACATTTGCTTTAAGACATGAAGCGGGATCTTAGGTGAATCACGTTCATGTTGTTTGGACTCGAAGGTTAAACTCGGAAGTCGTTGAAATAATCCATCTGAGTCGTACAAGGCATGAAGTCGAGAATTGGGCAAAAATTAACTCGGAACTCGGAAAGAATGCTCTTATCTGTGTTTTAAAGATGAAGTCGGAAATCGGAAGGAATCAGTCCTGAGGGCGAAGCCGAACTCGGAAATCGGGATGTTACACATAACAAAGTTGAAAAGGTAAAAACGTTGCCTTTTTTAATGTCAATGACTTATTGTCAAATTGCTTTGCTGTTCACAACCAATATGTGGGGTCGGGATTTTGAATTAAGAGCATCAGATGAACATAATAATGGTTATAAATATATAAACATGTCTTTTATGGCAAAAAAGAAAAAAAAATAGAAAGAAGTCTATGGATGTGCCAATTTATGGATTGTTAGCTATCACTTGAGATAGTAAAACATTGATTTAGATGATTAGTGGATTTGGTTGTTAAAATTAACTTTTATTGGTTTCAAATTAATAATAAATATGGATGATGATGTTACTAATTTGTCTAATGAGCATATAGTGATGGCTAGCACTTTTAATAATTGGGAACTTCAAGAATCTGAAACCACCAACATAATGTTTAGAGATACAAAAATTAGCAATGAAAAGAACATACCACATGCTTCAAATGTTAGCAATGAACTAGATATCCAGCCTTCTATTGGTATGGAATTTGAGTCTATTGAAAAGATCAAAGAATTTTATACAGCATGTGCCAAGAAGGGAGGTTTTGGGATACGTGTTCATTCAAGTAAAGAACAAAGAGCATTCTTTGTATGTTGTAATGAAGGTCAACACAAAACGAAAAGCTTTGCAAATGAAGAAGTTGAAGACAACAAGAGTCAAATTAAAAGTAAGCGGTCAACTTTTCGAATTGGCTGTCAAGCTTCACTTATTATTTCAAGAGGTACGACAAAAGGTAATTGGGTTATTAATTCTTTTAACAATAACCATAATCATGCCATGGTTAGCCCTAAAAGTGTGTCTTGTATGAGGTGTCACAAAAAGATAGGTGTTGCTACCAAATGACTTGTTGAAAAATTTGAGGAAAAAGGCATACTTGCAAGAAAGGTTGCTTCGATTTTCAATACTAGTGATTCATCCTTCTCTAATAGAGACTGCTAGAATTATATTAGAAATCTCCGAAGAAAAAAAATTAGATATTGGAGATGCTCAAGCTATTTTTAATTATTGCAAACGAAAGCAAGTTGAAAATCCAAATTTTTTCTATGCTCTCTAGTGTGATAATGATTCTCAAATGATAAATTTCTTTTGGGTGGATGCTAGATCAAGGTTAGCTTACCAAGAATTTGGAGATGTCATAACTTTTGATACTACACATAAAACCAATAAGTATAGGATGCCTTTTGCCCCATTTACGGGATTGGATAATCATTACCGGTTAATTTTATTTGGTTGTGCTTTGTTACAAGATGAGTCAGAGAGTTCTTTTACCTGGTTATTTGAAACTTGGCTTGATGCAATGAATGGAAAGAAAATTGTATTTTTCATAACTAGTAAGGATTTAGCTATTGGAGTTGCCCTGGCAAAAGCATTTCCTGAAACTTGGCATCATCTATGTTTGTGGCACATTAGAAAGAAGTTTCTTGAAAAGTTAGCTCACATATATCACAAAAAATCTGCTTTCAAGTGTAAGTTAAAAAAGCGCATTCGAGATTCACCCAATATTCAGATTTTTGAAGAAGAATGGTAGCGTTTAATGATTGAGTATAACTTGGAGAAAAATATTGGAAATCGGTAGAATTTCGATATTTTAAACTGTCAGAACCAAATCAATAGGATTATGTAATGAAAACCCTAGGATAAGTGGCTGAAATTCAGCCACCATTCTTCCACCTAGGTGGTGCCAAGTAGCTGCCCAAAGAATGCAGAAACTTGGCTCATTCACCACCACCAAAGCCTCCACCAATCACAAGCCACAAAACCTAACTAACCATGTTTTAAAACATCAAAATCTCTCCTAACTCCCCTCATTTTCGTGCTCCTTCCATCAGCTGCCCATTCTTATTTCTCTTTTCTCCAATTCCACTCCTTCTTCCTTCCATCTCCAAGCTCTACCTACTTCCTCCACCAAAAACTCAATTCTAGCTAGTTTCTACATCAATTTGATGTAGGATTCAACTTTTGTTCTTGATTTCTATGCATTGTGGCTGTTTGAAATTCTACTTTGTTTCATTCATTTGGTGATATATTGGATGTATTTGATGGTTATGGTTGGATGATCATGAAATCTTGAGTTGGAATTGAAGTTAGAAAGAGAAAACTAGAAGAAGTGGAAAATCAGGATGCTATCTAGGTGAGAAACCCTACGGCAGTTTGTACGGCCGAGTGTACGACTCTGCCTACAGCTGTTTAAATATAATAAAATTATTTTTATATGAAACTAGACATCTAGAGCTTTCCACCATATAAATTTTAAGGCCATTGGATTATTGAGTGAGATACGAATTTTTGAAGTTTACTCTAGAATTCTGATCTCGATTCTGAGCAGACTGGGATTCGAGGGACATAACTTGCCCTATACTCCCTCAAATTAAGTGAAACCAATTTTATTAGAAAGCGGAGACATATATAAGAGTCCCATAAAAATTTTAGAGTTAGATTCGATCCCGATTGCTCCCAGGAGTTCAAGGAAATTGCCTAAAGCCCAAACCAGGCTAAAACAAGGCAGTCCAGAGGGGTTAAATTTCAGACCTTATAACTCAAGCTCTACTCAAGCAAATGAAATAGGACTTGCTGCAAATGAAAGATTGTCCTGTTAGCTTTAATATGATACAAATTTCGTATGACTTCAAATAGTTTTCGATTTTTAGTGAATTTTTACTTTTGAGTGTGTAATTCTAGCCAGCTATAGGGTAGGCTGAGATAGAACTTAAATAACTTGAGCTACATTATCAAAATTAGATGGGACCAAAGAGGTTAGAAAATAGACACATAATGCTTCAACATATCCAAAATTCAAGTCTAAATGAGTTAAAATGAATTTATGGTCTAAATTACAAAAACTAGGTAGAATCAAAAGGAAGTGGCAGAAAACTAATTCAAGATCAAGGTTATGAAACTTTGCTTGATTATTGGAGCATCTATACCTTGCATTGGTTTTTCTGTATGAATAACTGTCTAGTTGACTAGTACTATTCACGGGGAAGCGGACTTGATCCGTTATGTTGCCAAATTTTTGGCAAAATTTTATGAAATTATGATAGTTTCTGTTATGAATATTTATGATATAAACATGAAATTCTATATACAAGAATATATGAAAGTAAATGATAAAGTATATGTATGAGTGCATTCAGCATGTCCATGCATAACTATGTATGAGAATGAAAGGATATGAACATATTAAATATGGGTCCTTTCATTTGGAGGCAGTTATGAGATCCCTCCTTATAAAGGTAGTTAAATAAGATAAGATTGGGTCCTTTTACTTAGGGGCAGTTAATTGGGTCCCTCCTTGTGAAGGCAGTATAAAACCATGAGATCCCCATGTGGTCAGATGAGATCCCTCTACATTGAAGGCAAGTGGTTAGCTGAGATCCTTGTATTCTTGAGGCACATGACTAGGAGAGATCCCTTCAATTTAGAGGCACGTAACCAAAATGAGATCCTTCCAAGACTAGAGGCACGTGGGTTCCCTTGCGGATCAGTACTATGTGACGACGGTCACGGGTGAGCTCACTCCTAGATCAGACTACCCAAGGGCAGTAAAGACTAAAGGTTAAAACATATGCAAGCACCCTAGGGACGGCGATACATAATGCCTAGGTGTGCCAAGGAAAGGAAGTTAAAGAAAGTTAAAGAAACATAAGTGCATTTTGCATGAACTCAAGTGAATGTATTTGCTTATGCATGCTCTGTTCTATTTCTTCATTATATTGGAATTATTATATTTGAATACACTGCAAATATTATTTAAGTTATGAATTGTAAATTTATTTTATGATAAATCTTATATCTTAAGTGTATAAATAAAAGGAACTCTGCTTCGGACAATATATTTTCAAAACTATAAAACTAAACAATTTATTTGGCATGATCACTTTCTTCGTAATAAACCGAAGCAGCTGGAGATGATAAAGATGACACCATATGTCATAGTTTAGAGAATCCTACTGAGAATTTATAATTCTCACTATATTTCTGTATTATCTCCAAATAGTTCAAGGAATATTGGGAACAGCCAGAGGTTGTTATCAGACAAGGTCCATTTGTAACACCTTACCAGACAAAGTACTATGCTTAAGTCATAATAAATTATCTGATAAGTGATTACATATGATACTGGTTAAATTCTATTTCCTGTATTAGTATTGATTACTCGCATAAGAATACTTAATTGCGTAACAAAATTTCCTGAGTGACAGCACAATAAATACTAATTAATCTGTATACTATAAATAACATAACATAAATAAAAATACAATAAGGATAGAACAACTGCAAAATACCTCATAAATATGTACATATATGTCAGATTTTAAAGTTTGTCAAAATGATACAAGGTAACAAAATGAGGCCGGTAATACAAAGCGAAACGGCCCAGTTTCTATGAATAGTACCCCAAGTGGTCCCCATGGGACATTGTATATATATTCCTAACATCTATCCATCTATCCATGAGCCAGACTGCCAAAAGAGGGCCATTCTATACATCTACTACCACTACTGTAAACCCATTATCTAACCGGAATCTGAAGAAAGGAACCCATTCGCCATGGGTGCATCTGCTGAAGGGTGGCCCGCGTTAGGAGCAGAGGATGAGGAGGAACTCGCTGCCTCAGATGGATCCTCCTCTGACGTCGAGGCAGAAAGCATCGGCTATGGTGATGAAGCAGGAGGGGCCATAGGAGTGGGGGCTGCTGCTGCCGTTGGTGCTGCTGCTGCTACTGGAGGAGGTGGAAATGGATGGGCTATATGAAGGGGAATGGCAATATACAGGACAGTGGGGTCAAATAGTGGGTGCATAAGTGGTATGATAAAGTCTCTCTGGAAAAAGAAATACAGACAAAACTGGCACCTGCCAGATATATATACAGAATCTAGAAATGGGTCGATGTGGATGTGAAGCTCGGGAACTCAATGAATAGGACTCCTGTCGCTGCGTGCTCCATAGTCTGAGAATGACGTGGTAATATACAGTAAGGTGAGAAATAGAAATTTCTCAGTAGGAATTCCTAGTTCTATACATCTGTCATCATTGTCATTCCCAGTTGTTTAGGTCTTTCAAAAATTTCCAGGGTACAATGCAAAATGATATTTAACTTAATTACTTATTGAGAAACATACACCGAAACAAGCTCAATTTTAATTAATAGAAACACTAATGCAATTAAACAGTAATTGTAAAGGAGCAATAGCATATTACGAAAAATAAACAGGTATCTAGGACAGTCAATTAATAAGCATAACACTGTGCATATGAATGTGAAAATTAGGTATGCATCTCATCCTTGAAGGCTTTCACCTATTAGAACTTATTTCCATCCTTGATCCCCTGGGAGTCTTTGGCCATATACTCTTGGGTAATAGTCCGCTTTTCAGGACTGAGCTCGTTCCTACACAGGATGGCCGAGTTTACTTTCTCCGACCTTCCCACTGATCTATTCCCCTTAATTTATTCCGAGCTGGCCCAAGTGATATAGAATTCTTTATAATATCATGAAATGAATGCACATTTAGCTTGTTTCTTTACACATGATGCACTCAAGTTGTCACAAGTTTTCATAACATATGAACTTCTTACCGAAATTTCGGCAGCATAACGGATCGAGTCCGCTTCCCCATGAATAGTGCCAGACAATCAATACATTTATTCAACTTGCAATTTCAGTATAGAGCAGCAATTATACATGTACGTTCATAGCATCAATCAACAATTTCAATTTAAACATCAATAGAGTTTCAGTTTAACCCCCTCTGTTCTGCCCGAATTTGGTGTGCCTCACTTATCATTCAATTCAACTCATTTAAATCTAATTTTTGGATATGTCATAGCCTCATATGTCTAGATTCTAACCCTTTTGGTCCCATCTCATTTTGATGTGTATAACTCTAGATATAAACAATTACCTCAGACTGCCCTGTTCTCAGCCAGAATTGTGTCCTTATAAGTAAAAATTCACTAAAAATAGAAAATTATGTGAATTCATACGAAATTTATATCAAATTAAAGCTATCAGAATAAAATTTCAGATGAATTAAGTTTCATGTCATTTTCATAGGTATATTTTGACTTATGAGTCTCGAAACTTGGCTCTACTAAACTACCCTGGTTCAATCTGGTTTGGACTTAAGCCAGTTTCCTTGGTGCACTGGGAGCAAACGGCTATGGGTTTGGTTCTGAAATTTTTATGGGATATTCCTTTACATGTTAGCTTTCAAAAAAACTTGGGTTCACTCAATTTGACGCTGTATAGGGTGAGTTATACCCTTCTCAACTCCTACTGCCCGGATAGGAATCCAGATTTCTAGGGTAAACTTCAAAAATTCATAACTAATTCTATACTAATCCAATGGCCTTATATAATATATGTATGGAAAGCCCTAGATGTCTAGTTTCATATAAAAATGGCTTCATCCAATTTAAACGGCGGTAGGAGGAGCCGTACACTCCGCCGTACGGACCGCCGAGGGAAAACCCTAACAGCTTCTAGATTTGTCTTCTTCCTTCAAGCTATTTGCCCTCAAATCCAATTTTAATCACAACATACATGCAAAACCGGTCATAAAACATCATCATCACTCTATAAAACATCAACATCTCAGATTATGCATGCCCAACATACAGCCCCAAATCAGAGAAAACAAGAGGAGAAGTAGGATTTCCTACCTTGTCTTGTGCAATTTAGGCTGATTTTGTGTCTTTGATGGTGGTGAGTTGGGATGAGACTTGAAGATGGATGAGAATGGAGGAGAAATGAGAGTAGAGAGGAGAGAAAGAGAAGAGCTTCAGCTGATGGAGAAGTGGCCGAAATTTTTGATGAGGAGAAAGGAGAAAAAGGTGAAGATATTTGGAAGGTGAAGGCATGTGATTGGTGGACTTAAAGTGGTCATAAAATCTGATTTACTCCCCATCATCAAGGGCTGTCTAGGCGCCACTAGGGGGAGGTATTTGGCTAAATCTTAGCCGTTGATTCTAGGGCACTCATAAAAAAATTCTACTGGTCCGGTTCCGATAGTTTGAAATACCGAAATCTTACCGATTTCCCTTAAATCGGTAAATTGGCTTGAAAATTTTCTGTGGAGTTTTCTATGCTCCTAATCTAATTCCATCAAGCCTAATCCATCTAAATCACACTTAATTGACTTTAAGTAAGTGTCTAATCAGATCCTGATTAAACTCACTTATTCAATAAAACCAAACAACTCAGTTGTTAACGATAAAATTTTTCGAACATTACACCATTCAGGTAACAGTAACAACTCTTGAGTGTGATGCTATGACTTAAGCATAGTATTATAGTTGGGAGGGTGTTACAATATCTAATTGCTTCTGAATGGCTGCATTTTGGACAAAAAGGGCTTTCATATGGGCCAAAAGGGCAATGGTAGTGTCAACTTCCAGGACTCCCATCTTCTGAGTTCTCTCAGTAGGCCTCTGGTAATTGTTGCTAGCCATTGTTTCCAATAGCTCCCAAGACTGCTCTAGTGTCTTATTATTCAGAGAACCACCAACTGTTGCATCAACCATGATCTGCGTGGACATCAAGAGACCATTGTAGAATATCTAGATTTGCATCCAGAGTGGGATGCTATGATGTGAACACTTAGCCAATAATTCCTTATATCTCTTCCACAACTCATAGAAGGATTCTCCATCCGCTTGGGCAAAGGAAGTAATGTCATTCCTCATCTTGGCAGACTTTGCAGGAGGAAAGTACTTCTCCAAAAATTTCCTAGCCACCATGTCTCAGGTAGTGAGTGTTCCCTGAGGTAGAGACTTCAACCAGGCTTTAGCCTTGTCCCTCAATGAGAAGTGAAAGAATCTCAGCCAAATAGCATCATCCATGGCACTATTAATTTTTATGGTGTCACAGATCTCCAGAAAGTTGTTGAGATGCTCATTAGGATCTTCACTAGGCAGTTTAGCAAATTGGCAATTTTGTTGCACGAACTGAATGAGTGACATCTTCAGCTCAAAGTTGTTTGCTTGGACAGATGGCCTCACAATGCTAGATGAGCACTCTTGAAGAGTGGATGCCAAATAATCCTTCATGGCCATGTCATTTTGCTTGTTTTCATCTGCCATGGTAGCTTTAGAAACTTTTTCAATTGCTCTTCGTTCTCTTCTAAGTTGATGCAAAGAACGCTCAATCTCTAGATCAAAAAATGAATCTTCTGTCGATTGGCTTCTTCGCATAAACTGCAAAACAAAACACAAGAATAAGTGAATGTAGGAAAAACTAAAATAAAACAAAAGCTAAATAAAAATAAATAATGAAAGAAAAAGAAAGAAAAATAAAATAAAATAATCCAATCTAGTATCCCGTAATTAAGAATGATATTGATACTATCCCCGGCAACAGCGCCAAAAACTTGTTGCGGCTCCGGGAAGTATACCTAGTCGTACAAGTAATAAAGTGATAAGTAAAGTATCATTCCCACGAGGATAGATCAAATACCGAATAGTCTAACGGATGACTATTTGGACAGAATAAATTCACAAATGCAGAAAATTAAAATAAAATTTAAAATAAAATAAAATAAATAACAAAAGAGTAATGTAGACTGACGCTAATGGGGTAGACAAATGCAATGGAATGGGTGCTAGAGCTAATTAATTTCACCTATCATAGATGTATTTACTATGAATTTCCATTAATCAGGTTCTATCCTAATTGACTCACGGTCAATTCCTTTTAATTTATTCCTAGTATCTCTCAAGGTCAAACAATACTCTTTATCCTAAATTGATTGCATAATCTATTAGCACAAACTAATCTAGGAAAAGGTTGAAGCTCTATGGATTCTTATGTTGACCACATGAACCGCATTTATCTATCTTTAGTTTTCGCTCAGCTCACAATGTTTATGTTAAGAAGCTCTATTCTCAAACCCTCTCTCGAGTTATTGTAAATCCCCAAATCAATTAATTGATGATCAAGCAATTAAAGGCATTAAGCACGAACAAAAACACTAACCAATTAAGATAGAAACAAGATTAATATTAATTCATAAGTAAAATTGTCAAACAAAAAGGGTCTATTAATGCCCTAGCAAAAGAAAACTAGTTCATAACTGAAGAAAAGAAAACAATGGAAGAATATGAAGATGAGAAGATAGAAGAAACAAAAGCCATAAAGATTTCTAGCTAGAAACAAGAAATTTAAAAGAATATGGATCTCTCTGTGTTGAACTTGAGCTCTGGAATCCTTAAATTTTCGTCTTCAATCTCTCTGGAAGAAGTCTTCTATCTTGGGAGGTGTTTGGAAGTGTCTAGGGATCTCTTTTTCTGATCTTACGTGTTGCCTTTTATAGTATACAGATCCCTTTTCTCGAATTTTGGCCCAAACTAGCAAATTATTGCAGGCGGGGTTGTGCTATAATGTATAACGCAACTAAAATATCTGGAGGCAAACGGCGTCGTGCTATAGCATGCTTGCCTGATAGTGCTAACTATTTTTACACACTTCTGAGCTCTATAGCGGTCAGAATAGTTGGAATTTGGCCCTGGAGGAAATAAAGATTGTATATCTTTGAGTAAGCTTTTCAACGCAACAAGAATCACCTTAATCAGAATTCTGTACCTAAAGATACAAGTGACAGAGTGATGAAAGGTCAGACTTGATAGCATCAGAAACAGGATGAAGCTTCAATCTTGTTTTGCCTTTTTCTCCTAGAAGACCGAGAATTGGAAAAAGTTTCCAACATCAAAGTTGGAGATCTTCTTCTCTTCTTTTCAAAGAATGTTGAATCGTCATAATCTGACTTCTAGAGAGTTAGATATCAAATTTCCAATGCTGAAAGGTTCTAATTTCATACAAGCTAAACTCTCTCATAGCTCCAAATTCCAACTTAAGTGCTTGTATCTGATGACAATCAAAATAAGCCCAAAATAAGTATACAAAATATAAGAAAATAACAGAAAATAAAAATACCACCCAATCTCAACTACTTAACTAAAATAAAACAAAATAGTAACTAAACTAAACAACTACATCCTAAATTAAATAAAAACTAACTAAAAGTACAACTCACCAATGGAAGTTATCATTAATTTAAAAGTGAAGTTTAAGTTTTTCACGCACATAAGTAACACCAAATAAAGTGCCATAATACAACTTAAGTGAAGTATGGATTTATTAGGGTGCTACACAGGTATGTCTTAAATCACACCACCAGCAGGAGATGAAGTAGCATCTAGACAATGGATGCTTTAGACATATGATTGGAAACAAGTGTTGGTTCAGAAAACTTAGACCTAAAGATGGAGGAGTTGTGATATTTGTTGATGGTATCAAGTCTAAAATCATTGGTATAGGTAATGTTGGTAAGAATGATTCTGACTTGATTACTGATGTTATGTTGGTTGAAGGATTAACTTACAATCTTCTGAGCATTAGCCAGTTCTATGACCAAAGTTACAGAGTTGTGTTTGAACCTTCTCATTGTATCATAAAAGGCTCCACATTTGATAAAATTATTCTCATTACTAGAAGGCGTGATAATACTTATGTAATATATCTAGATGACCTTCTAGATCAGAATGTAAAATGCTTGGCATTCTTTGTTCATGAGAAGTGGATATTGTACAAGAAACTTTTTCATGCTCATATGAGATTAATCTTTGAGATTTCTCAACAAGAGCTTGTAAAGGGTTTACCCAAGATCAGCTTTGGTAATGACTCAACTTGTGAGTTTTGTCAAAGAGGTAAACAGACTAGGAGTTCTTTCTACAGCAAAAATGTAGTCTTAACTACTAAATCTTGATCTTTTTAGACCAACTAGAACTACTAGCCTAGGTAATAAGAAATATGGTCTAGTCATTGCAGATGACTTTTCTAGATTTACTTGGGTTATATTTCTGATCCATAAAGATGAAGCTTGTGAGGCCTTCAAAACATTTTCAAAAAGAGTTCAAGATGAATAAGGATTTTACATTACTTCCATCAGATCAGATCATGGTGGTGAATTTCAAAATCATGCTTTTGAAAGTTTTTGTAATGAAAATGGCATTTCTCATAATTTTTCTTCTCTAAGAACTCCTCAACAAAACAGGGTTGTTGAAAGAAAGAATAGATCTTCGCAAGAAATGGCTAGATCCATGCTTCTTGAAAGTGGTTTATCAAAGGGATTATGGGCAAAAGCAATTAACACAGCATGCTATATTCAAAATCATGTTTTCTTAAGGCTAATAATCAAGAAAACCCCCTATGCATTATGGAAAGGAAGGAAACCCAACATTTCTTACTTTCATGTTTTTGGATCTGAACATTTTATTCTTAACACCATGGACCATGGACAAGTTGTTAAAGTTTGATCCTAAATCTAATTCTAGTACATTCCTAAGATACTCTTCTATGTCTAAAGCCTACAAGGTATACAACAAGAGGACTCAAGTTGTGGAAGAAACCATACACATAACCTTCAAGGAAAGAAAGAAAGATGTAGATCAGAGAGTTTAAGAACTGGAACAAGAAATAGAGAATCTGTCTCTAAATAATGATGCCCATAATCAACAATTCCTTCAAATAGCCACAAGGGTTGACAATGATGATTCTAAATTTCCTACACATCAACATGTTTCGAATAACATACAAGAAGAGTAAGAAGAATCATCCATCAAGAGAAGATACATTGGTGCAAGAGATTTGAGAGCTATCTCTCCAAATCGAATTGTCGGTGAACCTTCTCATGGAATTAGAACCAAATCATCTTTCAGAATAGACACCAACTTAGCATTGATCTCTGAAATTCAACTAGAATGTATTGATGAAGCTCTACAAGATCAAAGTTGGATTTATGCCATGAAAGAGGAACTAAATCAGTTTGAGAATAGCAATGTTTCAAATTTGGTCCCTCTACCTAAAGGGCATTCTGTCATTGGCACAAAATGGGTGTTCAGAAACAAACTTAATGAAATAGGAAAGTAATCAAAAACAAGGCAAGGCTAGTGGCACAGGTATACAATCAATAATAAAGTATTGATTATGATGAGACATTTGCTCTTACAGCAAGACTAAAAGCTATCAGAATGTTGTTTACTTTTGAAGCATGTAAAGGTTTTGTTCTGTAATAGATGTCAAATCTGCTTTCTTAAATGGTTGTATTTCTGAAGAAGTATATGTCAACAACCTCCTAGTTTTGAAAATCAAACTTTTGCTAATTATGTTTTTAAGTTGCCAAAAGCCTTATATCATTTGAGACAAGCTCCTAGAGCTTGGTATCAAAGACTTAGCTCTTTTCTACACAAAAATGGTTTTAAAAGAGGAAAGTTGATACAACCTTGTTTATCATGCATGAGAAAAATGATTTTCTAATTGTACATATTTATGTAGATGATATCATTTTTGGTGTTACTAATCAGAATATGTGCAAGAATTTTTCTGAGCATATGTAGGGAGAATTTGAAATGAGTATGATAGGAGAAATTAAGTACTTTTTGGGATTGCAAATCAAACAACAAAAAGATGGGATCCTCATTCATCAAGAGAAATATGCAAAGGATCTGCTTAAGAAGTTTGATATGAACAAAGCCAAAAGCATTAGTACTCCCATGCACCCTTCTCAAGTTCTACAAGCTAATAAAGATGAAGAGAGTTTATGATAAACTTTATAGAGGCATGATTGGATCATTATGCTATCTTATAGCTAATAGACCTGACCTAGAGTTAAGTGTGGGGATTTGTGCTAGATTTCAATCTAACCCAAAGCAATCACACTTGAATGTCGTCAAGGGAATACTGAGATATTTAATAGGTACTAATCTTGGTCTCTAGTACGAGAAAGATACCGCTTGTGATGTTATAGGATATTATGATGCTAATTTTGTTGGAGATAGAGTTAAAAGAAAAAGCATAAGTGGTTGAATATGTATTAGTAGCAAATTATTATTCTTAGATTCTATGGATTAAGTATTAGTTGGAGGATTTCACCTTGAGGTATACCAAGATCCCTATTCTTTGTGATAATACAAGTGTAATTAAACTTGCTAAAAATCCTATTCAGCATTCTAGATCTAAGTATATAGACATTAAGCATCATTTCATTAGAGATCATGTTCAGAAAGGAGATAATGAGCTAAGCTTTATAAATATAGAAGATCAGATTGCTGATAATTTTACAAAACCTTTAGCTGAAGATCATTTCTATTATATAAAGAACCTTCTGAACATAACTAGTTCCTAAGCATGTATTCATATTACATGTGTCCTACCCCCTCTTAAGCAAAAGCTTAAAGCTGAGATTGTTGCTTCCAAGTGAATTTCCCTTCTAAAGAAGGATTCTCAAGAATGTTACTCAGAACTCATTTAGAAAGATCAACTCAAAATGATTCAAAAAGAATAGACCAGAATGATTTGAAGAATATGTTCAGAAAGATACATTTAGGAACATTTCAAAAACATCAAATCAAAGGTCATGATGATTAGTTTAGAAAAATGAGTTCAGAATGATCAATTCAAAGAAGGGCTAAGATCATGAGTTCAAAAAGAAGAAATTCATCAAAAAAATAGCTTATGCTTCTAATCAGAGATATGAATGTGAAGAGTCGAGGCAGTTTTGGAATGTGAAATAAGCTTGTAACTTCCCACTTTGCCACATGGACATGATCTGATGAAGCAAGAATCTTAAAGCCTTATACACACTAAATGATACAGTTTCCATTTCGAAACCATTCAGATTTCATTAACCTTTAATTATTTTCCTTAACCGCCAAGTCATTTTCACCTTTACTCTGAAACCTTTTCTCTCCCAAGTCACAAAAACCTCGTACACTATTCATAATTGTTCGCCTTTGCTCCCAAACCTCAAATTTTCAAGCACTTCACTCTCTATTTTCCACCTCCTACCCATACACATTTTCCTTCTCTTCTATCAAACTTCAACCTTTGTGCTTCATCATGGGAGCAGGGACATGCCCCTCGCCCCAATCACCATTTAAAAAATTTCCTCCATTTCTGTCACAGGTTCTTATTCCCCGTTTCCCACGGAGATTTCAATTCCTTCAAATATCTGCATGTTTGTGCAAAAAATTAAAAAAAATCCCCAAAAAAAAAAGAAAATGCACTAAAAAAAACTCTGAAATTGAATAAAACAAACACAATATTCATAATCCATTACATCACTACTTACACAAAAAAATCAAAATTAACAATGAAAGTGCTTGATAAAAATCCAATAATTTTAATAATAATTATAAGGAGACATCTAGGTGTATTTTTAAGAATAACAATAATATATATATATATATATATATATATATATATATATATATATAGGTTAGGATTTATTTACACCAGTATAACTTCAAGCAATTGTTACATTATTGAATAACTTTTTGTTATTATAATTTTTTACAAAACCCACCATTGGATTAGAAGTTTATATCTTATAGATCATCTCTACAAAATTTCATGTTAATCAAAAATCATTTGATATATTTTTAATACACTTCAAAATCAACATAATATATATGTTTAAAATGTACATAAATAAGAGTCATCTAATTACATACTTGTTGAAGTTGACTATATATATATATATATATATATATATATATGTCTCTGTGTGTGTGTGTGTGTGTGTGTGTGTGTGTGTGTGTGGAAACTTAACTGGTCTCCATAGAAAGAGGATCCCATCCACTGCCCCCACCCCCGCCCCATTTGGTAAGAGGGACAGCGTCTCCATCCTTGTGGAGACCAAAATTGAAAAACTAAAATAAAAAATCATTTTCCTCTCTCTCCTTTTTCTTTAATTTGATAGTAAGGTGATTTTAAAGAGAAATTTCATGGAAAGATTCTATAGATCAACTCATTATTGAAAGTTTAATTCATTTTACAACATTATCTATTTCCAATTTTTGAAAGAAGATCAAACAATTTAGGAGCAAAAATTCATTACATTTTTCTCTAGCGCCCTTTCTTTAACCTCTAATATAATAATTTGAAAGCGAGAAAAAACCATTCATACAACAACTCGCTATTAAAAGCATATATGATTCATTTTATAAGGACATGGACTTTTATTTTAAGTCAGAATCGAATAACTAAAAAAATATTAAACTTTCTATCTCACTTATTTCTTTCTTTCTTTCTTTCTTTTGACGTGGTTCTCCCTCATTTCTTCAGCCTTGTAAAAAAAATTCCATAAACAACTTAGTGTCAAAAATGTAAATGATTTTAGGTTTAATTATTCTTCAAATCCCCATAATTCACTCAATTTTCAATTAAGTTTCTATAGTTTAAAAATTTGTAATCAAGTCACCATGTTATAACAAATTTTGTAATCAAGTCCCTAGAAACAACCACTGTTAAAAAAAATGGAATATTCATAAAATATTTCTTTACTCCATCTCCTTCTTTACCCTCACCTCCTCTCTCCTCCCTCCTCCACCAGCCACCACCTAAACCAAGCAATGTCCTCCACATAATCTTCATCATCATGAAATGCAACTGAAAACCATAACCCGTTATAATCACCACCACCGTTACACTAGTTCTTTTATCCCCAACCCTCGAAAACAAAATAACATCCAACCAACAAAATAAACAAATATAGTAACTAAGTCATTGAGTTAAAAAAAAAAAAACCTTTTCCAAAAACAAAACACTACAAAAAAACAAACAAATCGAACACATTGTAGTAAAATGCACACACACCAAATTTGGGGTGGCTGTGATGGTTATTTTGAGGATGGTGGTGCCACGGCAAAGTGGTGGTTTGGTGTTGGTTATGGGGGGTGTGGTGCTTACGATTATGGTATGAGTTTGAAGTCAAGGTACTGGTTTATGATTGAGGTCAACAGTAAGGAGTTGTTATGGTGATGAAAGGGATGATGGTGATAAGATTTAGTAGTGGGAGGAGGATTTGCAATGAAGGTGGTGGTGAGTTGCTTGTGGTGATGTGATGTGTAGTGGTTGTCATAGTTGAGAGAGGAATGTAATGGTGGTTGTGTGCAATGGTTCTAGAAGGATGAGCTCATCGGAACGGCGAATGGCTGTGGAGTTCATGGTTGGGTTATGGGGTAGCGATAGAGATCAAAGTGAAGAAAGTGAGGGTGCCTCTAGAGTATATCACACTAAGTGGGTGTATCAATACTCTATACTATTTTTAGCCATGGATTTCTATTCTATACACATTGAACGAATTAGATAAATAAGGTATGTAGTGCACCTGACTTCAGCAGGTGTACTATAACAATGCTAGGAATATTTTTGTAATGGTGGTTATCTCTAGAGACTTAATTACAAAATTTTTTACAATGTAGAGACCATATTACAAACTTTTAAATTATAGGACCTAATTAAAAACTGAGTGAAACTATAAGGTCTTGCAAATTAATTATTAAACCATAATTTTATAAGGATATCAACCTTGAACTTATTCTTTTAACTTTATTTTTCTGCACAATTATTACTTGTTTAATTTTTTCAATTTAAAAAGGGGGTAATTGCAAAATTCATCTTAATTTATAACCAACATAATTTTTTTCAAAGATTGTTTAATTAAAGAAAAGTAATTTCAAAGGAAAAAGTTTTATTCGATTTACAAGGATATCAACTTCTATTTTGAAGTAAGGAAAAAAAATAAAAAAAAAAGTTTATTTCATTTTTCACTCTCTCATGTTTATTCTCCCTCCTAACAAATTAATTTTAGAGTAAATAAAATTTTTATCCTTAAAAAAAATTGGGATTTACCATATTAGTCCTTAAAAAACAAAATTACTAACACTTTAATCTCTAAAGTTAAAATATATTATAAGAATTTAGTCTTTTTCGTTAACTTTTATAATTCATAAAATTTATTTATATGATTAAAGATTATATATTAAAATTAATATGTGTGATAAGAGTAAAAATTCTATAAAGATATATAAAATTATTAACTAAATGTTCACAATTATTAGTAGTTCCATAAAAAGTAACACAAAAGTAAGCTAGGAAATATTATACACTTCCCCGTGGAATTCGCATGCAGGGGAAAAAAAACTATTTGTCGAAAAAAATTCAAAACACAAACTAAAAGAATGAATACACAATAGAGAGAGAGAGAGAGAGAGAGAGAGAGAGAGAGAGAGAGAGAGAGAATTACTGAAGATAGTTATTTAGAGAGAGAGAGAGAGAGAATAGTAAACGTGTGGTTTAGAGTTCCAAAAAAAAAATATTTTAGAAAGGTATGTGACAACAAGAAATTCTCACATGACCTGGGAGCATCACGTGGCTATCCTCCCGACTAATCATATAAGTGTATTTTTATGAGCTAATGGTGGGTCTCATGTAAAATATACTTACATGATTGGTTTAGGAGTACAACCACGTAGTGCCCCCGAACCAAGTAAGTATTTCTCATATGACAACATCCAACCACATTCACTACTAGAAATATGCTAAAATCAATAGAATTTCCAACAAAAAAGTCTGCGATATCCGTCGATAACAATTTTATCGATGAAATTATTATCAATGAAAATAAACCATTAGTAAATAGCATGTCAGAAAAAAGAAAATTAAATATTACCAATGAATACTTTATCCCTCAATAATATTAATAATTATATAAACGTAAATTTTTGTTCGAAATATTAAAAAAAAAAAAGTTAGTAAATGAATGTCAAAAAATGTCACGAAGGCATTTATATCAACGAATTACTGATAAGTATTGATGGAATATTCATCAATAATTTAAAATTATTTTATAGATTATCCATCGGTAAATTAAAAATAATATTTTAATATACCAACGAAAAATCTATTGTAAAATATGGAGCATGATAATTTTTATTTTCATTACTACTGATAGAATTTTCGTCAATAAGATTTTTTTTTTTTTTTTTGCAGTTTGTATTATTGAAAATTGAAATTAGTAATTAAATATTTCAAATTATTATTTTAATTATCCATTAATTCATATAATTAGAAATATAATAAAATGTAATGAAATATAAAATATATAAGTTGTCAATAACCAAAAAAAAAAATGTCAATGTACAACTCTAAATACATAAAAAAACCCTAAAAACTACAAATATTGATCAGTGTAACACCCTAATAATATCATATTATGTTTAAGTTGTTTTATGGCATGACTTGTTGTTATTCTTAACTAGTGGAAGTGATTGAAGGGTCATATCTTATTCTTTCTTTTCTTATCATTATACCTTATATGCATAGTACTTCTTGACAAGACATATGTGGACATGCAATGATATGACTATGTCCATAATTTTGATGGAAAGCCGGCAACATAACGACTAGACCGGAGCTTCCCCAAAATGCCAATCATGAAACTTTTGACCAATGATCCATTATATCCATCTCATATTGTAACACCCTACCAGGTAGAATATTATGCTTAAGTCGTAACATTTTATTAGGTAGTTTGTTACGTATGATTATTTCTTATATCGATTAACCTTAACTCATTGATTAGGTTGGACAAGTGTTTATATCGAATCATGGCAATTTGATTGAAGTTTAATGTACTTAGGTGAGATATACATATACCGTGCGGGTGTAGCACAATAAGAGAAAATTAATGAAGGCGGCGAAATTAATGTCACAACATTTCTGATGTATCTGTATAAATATGTTTACAAACACAATTTCATGGGTTCTTGTACAACTAAAAGTGGTGAATACAAGAAACAGAGCCGTCGAACACAATAAGTCAATCCGTGCTCAGAAGTGTTGTTGTAACCTTGGTAGCTCAGAACTGAGCATGATGGTCATCGCCACGTCCAAGGTCTGAGAATGATGCGAACATACATAATAGGGTGAGAATTTCGGAAAATTCTTAATAGGATTCCTATATCTATAAGATACTGACATCACATTCATTCCCAGTTGCTTCGATTTTTATTTAATTATGAAAAAGGTGAATAACAGAATATAGATTCTTATTTATTAGATTTAATAAATCATAATCTGAAGCAAGGTTCAATTTTTACTTAAAATAGTAAAAACAGAATAGACATCCAATATCCATCATATAATGTAAAGTGTAGAAAGAAATAAGGATAACAACTTTAAAAGAGCGTAGCATTTAAATCGCAAATAAATGACAAGTCTATGTGATTCAATAATGCAAGCGCATAAGACTTACTTTACTTCACTGGTTCCTTAAATCATATATCATTGACTTTTCCTTACTTGGTCCCCTGGGAGTTTTTTGGCCATATAACTCCTGGGTAATAGTCTGCTTCTCAGGATCGAGCTCGTTCCTATACAGAAATGTCAGGTTTACTTTTCCCGACCTTCCCACCAATCTCTTCCCCTTAACTTTAATCTAGGGCAGGCCCAAGTATTATGGAACTTTTCTCATAACATAACTTTTATAAGCTTCATACAAGTATGCACATGTATCAAAGTGTTTTTCATAACTTATGCATAATCCTTGCCGAAATTTTGGCAGCATGATAGATCGTGTCTGCTTCCCCATGGATAGTGCCAATACTCAGACAATCAATTATTCAGAAAAGTCACAATAGCACATTCATTTTCGATATCATTCAATAACATTGCTAAAGGCACAACATTCGTGCCTAAGCATAAGCTTATGCCTATGTGCTTCATTTCTGCCTAGAATTTGTAAAAGAAGCCATAGTGTCTATTTAACTCCTTTGGGCTTGAAATTTGGATATGTTGAAATGTTATGTATCTATTTTTTAACCTCTTTAGTCCCATTTGATTTTGATAAATGTAGCTCAACTTATTGGGGTTTTATCCTGGCATGCCCTGTAATTGGCCAGATTTGTACACTCAAAAGTAAAAATACACTAAAAATCGAAAACTACCTGGATTTCTACCAAATTGATGTCAATTTAAAGCTTATTGATCTTTATATCCAAAAAGTCTCACTTCAATTGACTAAGGAGAGCTCACGTTATGAGCTCACAAAATGGGTAGGTTTGGGTTGCCCTATCTCTATTTTAACAAAACAAGGGGAAATTTTAAGGAATTACTGGGAATTATAGAAAAAGAATTTGATCATGAAGTTTTTATAAGATGTTCTTTTATGTCTTACCTTCCTAAAAAAATTTGTTTCACTCCATTCCAAGTTGTATAGAGAAATTTTTTTCCCTGGACATCCTACCCTACCTAGAATCAAGCTTAGAAACCTAGGGTAAATTTTCAAAATTCATATCTCCCTTAATACTAACCCAATGATCTCATAATTTATATGCATAAAAGGCGCTACAAGTCTACTTTCTGTAAAAATAGTCTCATAAATTTATGAAGGCTCTATGAGAGTCTATATAGTTCATGAGTGCGGATGCTCTAGGAATCAATGGTTTCAGATTTCCTGTTTTGCTCCCTTTCTAGTTTTTCATACAAGATTTAACTCCAACTCAACCAATCACTTAATAAATCAATTACAAATCCAGAAAAGCACATCATATATCTTCATTTAGATGGATGAAGCAAGAATTACAATCAACCACAAATCCATAAAAACAAAAATGAAGCTTGAATCCTACCTCTAATGAGTGAGTTTCTTGATTAAGATTGATGTTTGTGGGTAAGGAAGTGGATGAGAGCTTGAGAGGAAGTGAAATGAAGGAGGAGGAGAAGAAGAAAATGGAGGAGGAAAGGCAAGAGACAGAAAGCCGTAACAAATAAGGAGAAAGGAGGAAAATTTTTGGGTTAATGATGGTGGTGGTTGGATGTTTGAAACCTCATTGGTCCTTGGCATTTGTGGTTCAAATTGAACCAACAATCTTCATTGTGTTGTGGCTGCCCATGCGCCACTTTTAGAGGCTAGGTGGATGAGTTAGTGACCATAGGATCTAGGTTTTTAGTTGAATAACTCTATTGGATTAGTTCTAACCATTTAAAATATCAAATCTCTACCGGTTTCCTTCAAATCAATAAAATAGTTTGGAAAATTTTTGTGAGGGTTCCTATGTATCTATTCTAATTCCCTTAAGTCTAATTCATCCAATTAGCATCTAATTAGTTTCTAATTAGCCTTTAATTGGCTTCTGATTAAATATCTAATTAATTTCACTGATTCATTCGAACTGAACAAATTGATTAAGAATGACAAGATATTTCGGACGTTACACATATTATCATACCAATCATTCAATTATGAGACAATAATCAATCAAACTTGTCATATATCATCTAACGTCCGAAAAAATTTTATCGTTAACAACTGAGTTGTTCGGTTTTATCGAATAAGTGAGTTTAATTAGGATCTGATTAGACACTTACTTAAAGCCAATTAAGTGTGATTTAGATGGATTAGGCTTGATGGAATTAGATTAAGAGCATAGAAAACCCCACAGAAAATTTTTAAGCCAGTTTACCGATTTAAGGGAAATCGGTAAGATTTCGGTATTTCAAACTATCGGAACCGGACCAGTAGAATTTTTCTATGAGTGCCCTAGAATCAACGGCTAAGATTTAGCCAAATAACCTACCCAAGTGGCGCCTAGGACAGCCCTTGATGGTGGAAGCAAAACCAGGTTTTATGACCAATTCAAGTCCACCAATCAAAACCAAGCAAGCTTCAAATATCTTCACCTTTTAACCTTTTCTCCTTATAAAAAAATTTGGCCACCCTCCATCAGCTGAAGCTCTTCTCTTTCTCTCCTCTCTACTCTCATTTCCACTCCATTCTCATCCATCTTCAAGTCTCATCCCAAGTCACCACCATCAAAGACACAAAATCAGCATAAATTGCATAAGACAAGGTAGGAAATCTTACTTCTCCTCTTGTTCTCTCTTATTTGAGGCTGTATGTTGGGCATGCATAATCTGAGATGTTGATGTTTTATAGAGTGATGATGATGTTTTATGACTGGTTTTGCATGTATGTTGTGATTAAAATTGGATTTGAGGGCAAATAGCTTGAAGGAGGAAGACAAATCTAGAAGCTATTAGGGTTTTCCCTTGGTAGTTCGTACGGTGGAGTGTACGGCTCCGCCTACCGCCATTTAAATTGGATGAAACCATTTTTATATGAAACTACACATCTAGGGATTTCTACACATATATCATATAAGGCCATTGGGTTAGTATAGAATTATTTATGAATTTTTGAAGTTTAACCTAGAAATCTAGATTCCTATCCGGACAGTATGAGTTGAGAAGGGTGTAACTCACCCTATACAACTTCAAAATGAGTGAACCCAAGTTTTTTGAAAGGTAACATGTAAAGGAACATCCCATAAAAATTTCAGAACCAAATTCATAGCTGTTTGCTCCCAGTGCACCAAGGAAGTTGGCTTAAGTCTAAACCAAGCTAAACCAGGATAGTTTAGTAGGACCAAGTTTTGGGACTCATAATCAAAATATACTTACGCAAATGACATGAAATTCAATTCATTTGAAAGCTTATTCTGATAGCTTTAATTTGATATAAATTTCGTATGAATTCATCTAGTTTTCTTTTTTTAGTGAATTTTTACTTATAAGAACCCAATTCTGGCTAAGAACAGGGCAGCCTAAGGTAAATTGTTTATATCTAGAGTTATACACATCAAAATGAGATGGGACCAAAAGGGTTAGAATCTAGACATATGAGGCTAGGACATATCCAAAATTAGATTTAAATGAGTTAAATTGAATGAGAAGTAAGGCATACCAAGCTCGGGCAGAACAGAGGGGGTTAAACTAAAACTCTATTGAAGTTTAATTTGAAATCGTTGATTGATGCTATAAATGTATATGTATAATTGCTGGTCTATACTGAAATTGCAAGTTGTACAAATGTACTGGCTGTCTGGCACTATTCATGGGGAAGCGGGCTTGATCCGTTATGCTGCCGAAATTTCGGTAAGAAGTTCATACGTTATGAAATTTATGACAACTTGAGTACATCATATGTAAAGAAACAAGCTAGATGTGCATTTATTTCATGATATCATAAAGAATTCCATATCACTTGGGCCAGCCCCGGAATAAATTAAGGGGAATAGATCAGTGGGAAGGTCGAGGAAAGTAAACCCGGCCATCTTGTATAGGAACGAGCTCGGTCCTGAAAAGCAGACTATTACCTAGGAGTATGTGGCCAATGACTCCCAGGGGACCAAGGATGGAAATAAATTCTAATAGGCGAAAGCCTCCAAGAATAAGATGCATTTTCTAATTGCACATGCATATGTATAGTGTAATGCTTCCTTATTGATTGTTCTAAATCCCTGTTTATTGTTCTTAATATGCTATTGTTCCACCATGATTACTGTTTGAGTACATTAGTGTATCTGTTAACTAAAATTGAATTTGTTTCGGTGTATGCTTTTCAAACAAGTATTTAAGTTGAATGTTATCATATTACCGTACTATTTGAAAAATATTGCATGACCGAAACAACTGAGAATGACAGCGATGACAGATGTATAGAAGCTAGGAATTTTTATTGAGAAATATTCATTTCTCACCCTATTGTATGTTCCGCGTCATTCTCAAACCATGGAGCACGCAGCGACCGGGGTGCTATTCATTGAGTTCCCTGAGTTACACATACACTTTGACCCATTTTTGGATTCTGTATATATCTCCGGCTGATGCTAGTTCCAGCTCTACTTCTTTTTCTAGCGAGATTTCGTCATTCCACTGATGCACCCGCTTTTCGATCCTTCTGTCCCTTACATTGCTATACCTTTCCACATGGCCCATCCATTTCCACCACCACCACCACCACCAACAGCACCAGCAGCACCAGCAGCTCCAGTTCCCATGGCCCCTCCTGCTTCACCACCGCAGCCGATGTCGTCAGCCTCGGTCTCGGAGGAGGACCAGTTCGAGGCGGCAAGTTCTTCTTCGTCATCCTCTGCTCCCAGTGTCGGATACCCTCCAGCGGACGCCGCCATAGCAAACGGGTTCCTTTCATCAGATTCTGTTTAGTTAGCGTGCATGCCATAGTATGGGTAGATGTACAGAATGACCCTCTTTTGGTAGTCTGGGTCATAGGTGGATGGGTAGATGTTAGGAGATGTACATGAAATGTCCCATGGGGACCACTTGGGGTGCTGTTCATAGAAACTGGCCGTTTCATTTTGTATTAGTGGCCTCATTTTGTCACCTTGTATCATTTTGGTAAACTTTAAAATCAGATATCTATGTATATGTTTATGATGCCTTTTGCAGTTGTTCTGTCCTTATTATATTTTTTATTTATGTTACGTTATTTACAGTATACCGATAAACTAGTATCTATTCCGCCGTCACACAGGAAATTTAATTACGTGATTAAGTATTCTTATGCAAGCAATTAATACTAATACAACAAATAGAATTTAACCAGTATTATACGTAATCACTTATCAGAGAATTTATTATGACTTAAGCATAGTACTTTGTCTGGTAAGGTGTTACATATCATGCCTAATGGCATCATACATTCTTACTCTAAGAAGGTTCATAGTTGTGTTATTCTTTGTGGAAAGTCTTATAAGCCATAATATGGTTCTTCATGTCTTCTCATAAGAGGACCAAATATTTAAAATAAATGTATGTAGTCTTTTGGTTACTTAGTCCTTGTGAGAAATTACTTTTTACTTGAGTACATGTTTTATGGAACACTTGTTCAAATTAACTAAGTTAGGTAATTATTTTCTTTCTCTGAGATAGTGCACTTAGTGATTCTTAGATTCATGATATGCTTAGAGGCCCTAATTATATTTCTATTCCCAAGGATTTTGAGATCCCTCTAGTCCTTGGGTTATGACAATGCATAACTATACTCATAAACCCAACAATACCTTGTTTACCAATCATCAAGGGATAGTTCTTATTTTCACAAGTTATAATATTCAAACCTTAGTAAGTGGAATAGCAAGATCTCACCTTTAAAGTTGCACACTTTATGAAAGTGACTATAAAGTTTATCCTTTTATGAAAGTATGAGTCTCTAAAATATTATTCTTGTCTTAAAGGTTCAACCTTTATAAGAAGATGATACATGATGCTAGCTTTGTGACCAAAAGTCTTATTCTTTTAAAAAGTTGACACTTTTTATCATTATAAAACCATCAAGATTCCAACTTTATGATTTAAATTTTTCTTAAAGTCTAAAAGAATCTTTCTTGAAGAAAGTTTAATACTTTACTCATTATTTTGACTCAAGATTCCATATTTACAAGTTAGAGGTTGCAAGGCAACATTTTTATGACTTAAAAATTACATTCTTGATTAAAATTTGAAACTTTACAAAAGTTCTTTTCTTCAAGATTCTATTTTTAAGACATCAAGTGACAAATTCTCATTTTTATGGCTTAAAAAGCTTCATGTTCCCACAAGTTTGGACCTTTACACATATTCTTGTCTTCAAAAGAACAAAATGAAACTTTATGCAGCATGGCATGTAGCGCCACTTTTTTATACCAAAAATCAAACTTTTTAAAGTTTCATGCTTTAAGGAATGTTCATAGTCTTATTAAAGTTATGAAAAACTTGTAAAGATGAGAACTTTTCCAATCATAAGCTCATTATAAGAAAAGAAACAAACTTTAAATCAAATACCACCAAGAACATCATTCTTTTTGCAACAACTCACAAGAAACATCAAGAACTCATGCCTCAAGAAAGAAAAGCATTCAAGAATAGAAACTTTCAATAAACAAGAACAACTCATGAACAAGATCAAGAACATATTTTGTTAAAAATGGAAACTTTAAGGGAATTCATGAAGAAAACTCAAGATATTCACATGAAAACTCATGAACAAGGTTCAAGTAGCAAACTTTTTCCCAAGAAAGGAAAGTTTCTCAAGTTTTCACTTGAAGATCTTGGCCATGGTGAAATCCAAGCTTCAAGCTTTCTTGAGTAACAAAAGAAAAGATGAAAGATTACAACCTAAGGTGAAAGTGGCGTCCTTGAAGGAGAAGAAAAAGATGAAGAAAACTCTTCCTTTAGTGATGGTGTTGGCAGTTTTGGCTTGAAGAGGATAAGAGTGCTTGTGTTCTTGAGGAAATGGAGATTGTAGTGTTTTAGATCTTGTCTTCAAAGATCAAAAAGTGTGATATTTGAATGGTTTGAATGGTTATGGTGGTGATGGAGAATGGAAGAAGAAGATGGAGAAGAAGAAGAAGAAGTAGAAGGTGAGAGTTTCTTGGAAGAAAAAAGATTAGAGAGATATTGTGAGTTTGAAAAAAAAATGAAATGAGTGTGTGTGTTAGGTGTGTGTATGGTTGTAGCTTTTCATTAGGGTTAGGGGGGAGAAATTTTTCTTTTTGTTATAATTAAAGGGACAAAATGGTTAATTAAAGAGTTAACTTTAGACAAACTCTAGTACTTATCTTACATAAAGCAACCTTGTCTTTTACTTTTCTACTTTAGTGATGTCATCAATACTTTACTATCTAGTTGACCAAATTTGAATTTTAATGGTATAATTATGTGCGCATACATCCTAATTAACTTGATTAAGCGAGGATTAATGATTAACTCATATTATCATGATTAGTGAAATTAAATTTTTTGTTAAGTTCAATTACCCTTAATTAAACTCGATTAAGCTAATTATTAGTGATTAGTACTTAATTAAGCCATTAAGAGTTTGACTCTCTTAATTAAAAATTCTCTAATCTTAATTAAGCATTCTCTTAACTTTCTCTTCCAAATTGCCATATAAATTTTTTAATTAAGCCTTAATATTTTAATTTCTCATTAAGTGTCTAATTACTCAAGCTTACTGAGGTAATTTAGCACAAAGGAAAATTGAGAATGTTGCAATCAACGTCAGTATCCGAAATGTCCTTAGTGTCATCCGATGTGCAGTCATGTGGAGAATGTAGAGGCGATAGAGGTGGAGGTGATGGTGGAGGTGGAGGTAGGATGGAGGTGGTGGAGACTGTGCACTAGACAACGAATCACTCTGTATCTGCTCGAAGTATGTGTACATAATCATCATTCTTTGCTCCATGGATTGCAGCTATTGGTTCCACTGCTCCTTTTCCTTCGCATGCTTGATAAGCAACATTTTGATACATTAATAACCCTCATATTTAGTTTATTGAACCTCTTTTGTGCTTAATTGAATAATATTGGACACATTTTATAAGTTCGGACGCTAATTGGGCTTAATTGTATTTTCCAGCATTATTACAAATTTATACTATTTTTGTATTATGGCTGTATCTTGAGTTGTAGATATCTAAAAATTACAAATTTTATATTGTAGGAAAGCTGAGAGAAAGATCTACCATTTTGATGAAGAAGTCAAACACTAATTCAGATGTATATTAGGACGAATTGGGCCACGAAGTCAGAATAGGGACGTTGCACTAGGACCTGAGCAGTGTGCACTAATTGCATCATAATATGAGTTGTAGACATTGGATTGAGGTGAAATTAGTGCCATTTGAAAGCTAAGATATAAAGTTCAATTGATATAAGAGTACTCTCCAAAATAATGACATCTTGATAGACTTATTGGCTATTGAATTTGACTGACTCGGATGGAGATACAACCTAGACATGCTATAAAGATTGGGCTATAACTCTTTCATTTTAAGTCCAAATTAAGCAAATTGGGTGTCCACTTAAAGCTAAGAGGCAGAGGATTAAGTTGGGCTCAAGGGTATTTTTTGACATTTGAGGTTTGATAAGAAGAGAGAAAATCGAGATGTGAAAAAGGGGACTCATCTCCAACATTTTTTTCATTTTTCTTTCTTCTCTTTTCCTCTCCTCTTCTTTTCTTTTCTTTTTCTTTCATTTTGTAAGATACTTGTTTTGGGTTCTAGTTTGTAACCTTCATTGCTATGGACGAGTAGAACTTCAAGCTAGTTCAAGGAGACTCCAAGGGTATTATGGTTGTAATGTTGAAACCCTATACTTGAATTTTAATCCTGTTTATTTTCTTGATTCTTTGCCCTCTTTTATTTGTAAACTTGCATTGAATGGTATTGATATGTGGGTTTATGAATGAGGAATTAGTTGGGTGATTGCTAATTGGTCAATTGGTATGAACTTGATTAGTTAAAGAATTAGGAATTGGGTTTGAGTTCAAACCTAGGCTAATACAATTGGGGCTAGAAATCAACATAGGTTAAATAGAGTTAAGGTCTCAATTATCTAATCAATTATGTGTTGGTTGAATTCCTAGAGTTCTGTAGGTAGAATTGTGGGGTTGTTAGTAGAGGTCTCTCTAATAGCTCAAATTAACCGCACTTCATGTGTTTGATATATTGTGCGTTAATGATTGATTCACCTTATACCTAAGGAACTCTTTGAACTAGTGTTTTGATTTTCATCTAATTTTCTTTTATAGCTTATTAACTGCATGTTTGCACATACCCCCTTGTTACTTAATTAGATAGCAACAACATCCTCGTGAGATGACCTTGGTTGCACTATACTTCAAATTTAGTGTAATTAAGTATTTTAAAATTGTAATGTGGAGCAGGCTACGACACTTGCTGCCAATGCTGCTCTTGCAACTCCATATACCTTCTGTCAGCTTCCTTGAGCTGCCTTTGCACAAATTCGTTCAATGTATGCACCTGATCGTGGATGTCCTCCACATCCATACTAGCAGGCCCAACTCCAAATGTAGAAGCTGGAGAATAAAACCTGCTATATGTCATCCCTATACCATAAATGCGCCCTTCGTAGCAACTGCCAACTGTTTGGGTCCATATATTATCATCATTGTAGGTGGGCAAATAGGAGTACTCCCATCCCCCTTGGTGCGACTGCTATGACCGAGCCTCGGTCAATCGTTGGATGAACTCATGCTATAATTGGAACAAACAAAACAAATTAAATTATATTTAAATACTAGAAATTACAATAAATTAAAAGTATTGGAAACTAAAATTATAAGTACTTACATATGTGGTTTCCAATCGACCCATTAGGACTTGTTAAGCTTCCGAGTGTAGGTGGCTAGGAACAGCTCCCCATGAGTCAGCGGCCTATTCATCATCTTTTCCTGATTTTTAAATAATTTTTACATGATAATATAATATTTAATATAAAAATTAAATAACTAAATAAGTGTAAAGGATGATATTTACCATCTTCAGCCATGTGCTCTTAACAGTGGTAGAGACTCCAATGTGCAACGAGCCACCTAGGGCTATTCCTCTGCTCGCCCGGGCCTTCATCTGCTTGGCCTTATACTTAGGCGAGTCTCAATATTCCCTGAGTGCTTGGAGAATGTCCTCAGTGAGCTAGCAAGTGCTAGCATCATTCTCGCAAATGTCGTGAAACATATTGTGGAGCCGCTTGCTGGCCCTAGTCCTCCACGCCTTGTAGATCGAGGCCTCCTCGTGTGGATCAGTAGTAAATAAGCGATGCATACAAGTAATACAATAGTCAGCTCCTTTATAATAAATAAGCATGCATCAAAATAAAAAATAAAATTAATAATAAAAATTATTTTTAGCCTCCACTCTTTCCACTACATCTGCTGTATAGCCTCATATGCCTTTAAAAAGCTCTTATACGAGTCGCAAAAGTTCTCCTGGAGCACCTTGGTAATTTTCCGCAGGTCCAAAGCTGGGAATCCAACTGTGTCAAAAACAATGGACTAAGTAAGGTATTTGTTAATTAAATTTAATATCACAATTAAAAATTCATAATAAATTTAAATTTGAAAATACTTACCAAGATTTGTTGTCATATCTGAGCTCCACGAAGAAAGTGTGGACGATGAGGCTTGGGCACCCTATGAACCAGGCTATCTTGGTGGTAGGGGAAGGAATGGAAGTAGGTACAGGTGAGGTGTGATCTTCACCTCTTGGAGGTGGGGATGGAGATGGAGTGGCTAAGGAGGAAGTAAAGGCTGAGATCTTGACTTAATATACCCAGGGTTGGGTATCATAACAAATCCTGGCCATGTAGAGGACGACCAAGAAGGGTGGATGCAGCAGTGGTGGTGGGAGTGGTGGATACCAACGCAATGGAGGTGGGAGTGGTGGATACCGACGCAATGGAGGTGGTAGCTGAAGCCCGAATGTAGGGGGATAGACCATGCATCCTCAATCTATCTCTACCTTATCCAGAACTAGATCTTCATCCTATTATAGATGACCTATATAATATGTGTGTACATCAGTAAACGTATGCAGCAAACATAATATGTATATAAATATAAATGTAAAGAATTAAACTATAAAACTGAAATAGATATGCACAAAATTGAAAATGATAAAAAAAAAAAAAAATTTGGGCAGAGTTTCCCCTTAAATTAGGAGCTGCACAAAAATTTATTCAACAATTCAACACAAATAACTATTTTTATTGCATAACAATAATTATTTAATTCAAAGAATATTTTAAATGATAAAAAAATATTTGGGCAGAAGTCTCCCCTTAAATTAGGAGCGTTCACAAAAATTAATTCAACATTTCAACATAAATAACAAACATATGCACTATTGCAAATCAATCAATTAATCCTGAAAACTGTTTTAGAATGCATCCCCTTACTTCACGTCATGCAAGCACATAATTCAAACAATGGGAAGGAACTCTAAGCCTTCTCCCAGTCATGCAATCCTATCCTCCTTCTTCTATCCTACAACTCTATTCTAGAAAATTTAAATCTCTAATATTTCAGAAAATATAGAGTTAAGAATGGAGTATAATGTATGTACCTAATACGCCACAATACTTAAATCAACGAATGCACCACAATAGAAGTGCTCCAATTGCTCCAAATGAGATCTTTAATAATCAACAAAACACAAGTTAAAAAAAGGCTAAATAAAAAAACTAAACCGATTAAAATACTCAAAAACATACCAACGGTCTCTGACGGTGAAATGAAAGCTCTGGTGATAGTGAATTGGCCAATGGCTATGTGGAGGGGCGAGAGAGAAAGTAGAAAGGGAGCGAGAGATCACAAATGAGGAAGAAGAAGAAAGGGACTGGCCTTTTAACATTTGGTCTTAAAATTATCAACAAATTATCCATCGGTAAAAGTTAATGAAACAAGTCGTTTCATTAACAAACAATTATTGGCGGATAATCCATTAGTAATGTGGAAATCGAAAAAGTGGTGGCAGATAATCCGATTTTCAAATACTGATGGAAAAATCCATTGGTAATGTATTCATTGTTTAAAAATTATGTGCTGAATAAATAATTCCATATCGACGTATTATCCATTCGTAATTTTTTAATCTGCTGGTAAATGTGTAAATTTAAAAAAAAAAATTCAAAAAATTACCACCGGAATATTGAGGCACTATAACGCGTGAATATATATCGACGCTTTTACCTACGGATAAATAATCCGTCGGTAAAATACCAAGTCATGAATGGTTTTTCTTTTTTTCGACAATCTATCTGCCAGTAATACTGATAGATTTTGTCTGTTGGTAATTTTCATCAATTTTTTTATGATTTTCTAGTAGTGATTCTCTTAATTAAAATTAATGAATATTTTAACTTAAAATTAAATAAAGAATTTCCAAAACAAGAAAGGTGCAACTTTTGGAGAGGAAAAAATCTCCCATTGAATAACACATGGCAAAGAGTTTCCATAAAATAAACCTAAAATATTACTAGTACCAATATAGACTACTATAGATATGAAATGTCACACTCATCTTTAAGTGATATATTTCATTGACATTCACCATCTATGCATAAATTAAATCAAAGTCACATAAATATTTAAAGGCAGTTTATTTCGATTCACAACTCTTGTTGATTAGTTCATTTCGTTGACAGCTTCAATAAGGTAGCTATATACGAGATCGACTGCTGGTGATGTTGGTTAGGATGTCGTTACTAAAATGAGTTAAGAACTATGCCCAAAAAGTACGATTCATTTAAAATTTTCAAACATGGCACCTAGCAAATGAGAAACTACGGTAATTAATTAATAACAACTCTTGCTTGGTACTAATAAAAAATTTACCGACAAACAATCCCCAAAAAAAAAAAAAATTACTGAGAAAGAGATGCAACCATCAATGCATAAGTGAATATATTTTTTTGGAAAATATTTTTTGAACTCATATTATATAAATATTATATAAACATTATTTACTGATGTGATTATGAGTGAATATCAATGTATGTATGTATGTATGTGTTAAGATAAATAAATTGTGTATTTGTGTGAGAGAATTATTGAATTTAGTATTAAATTTTAATTAATATTCAAATAACATGACTTATCTATTTTTATAAAAGGTATTTATTTATGTTTGTGTAAGCTCATGACTTTAATTATGTATGTTGCTGAATTAAAGAAAAAGACGATGTTCTTTCAAACAATATGAATGAGATAGGGATATTGATACGATAGGTGATAAATTTTTCTTTGACGAAGTATCAAACTAGATAATAATACTCTTGCAAAATAAATTGTTTTTAAAGTAACAAAGTGAATATCTACTTTAAAATTAATAAAATTCATTGTAATAATGTCTCTTTATATAATCAAAAAGTAATTATTTTATTTTTATTTATTTCTTAGACTATGCTCTCACCTATGTAGTTGAGATACTAATATCTCGAACTACGGTCAAATATCTATATAAAGACCCCTTTCAACGATATTTTTTCTTTTTTTGCAATATATATGAATCTTGGGATCCAATTGAATTTAGAACTTAAAGTTTGACTGACCCAAACCCTTTTATCTTGGATTAACACCTTATTGGTAGTAACTATTCTATTACTAACCTCACTTTAGATAACAATTTCCAAATAAAGAAAATAAAGGTCAGGTTAATCAACTTATTTAATTATTGAAATACAAAAATTAAAAGTAATATTACTTGTGCGTAATTACTCTTATCTGTTGAAATATACAGATTACATTACATGTATATTAAACGCAAGGACTAATTAAACTTTCAAATTGGTATTTCACAAAAATATTATTCGATAAATTTATTTTTGTGGAATAAAAATCCCTAACATGATTTTTGAAAATTAAAAATGAGTTAAATTAATCATTTTTAAATATTAATATGTTTGGTAAAAAACACTTTTTAAGGACTAATATTTCACTAAAAAGACTAATTTAATCCATAACTTTAATCCTCAGAGATTATATTAAATATTTTGAATTTTTTAAAAAATAAATTTTGTCCAATTATCAGGTGCTAATTTAGTACTTTACTTTAAACCCATGACATGGAATAGTCAACTGCCAGTGCGCCGTCAGAAAAGACTTTTCCAAGAGCAAAATTGATTTAATGCTTGTAAATAACTGGAGACGTCTTCAACTAACAAAAACGACATGGCGAAGAAGATCTAAGAGATAACTTATGAATACGTATGCGCTGATGGCAAGCAAAACTTGATCCATGGAAATCACACCTGTTTTTAAACATTGTCCTATTCCTTATTCCGTCAATCTTATTTCACTATTTGAAAGAATAATATATACTTGACTGATAATTGTAGATTTTTAAAATTATTTTATGTATGCCAATGAAGATTGGCACAATTGTTCTGTCTCAAAAAATCGTGAATTCGATCTCCACAAATGATATGAAGACTTTATTAATAGATAGTCTCGTAAGTTCCTGTAAAGTACTTCTCATTATACCATAATCTTGATGGAATAATAGCACTGAACCCATCTACACTTTTGTTAGTAAAAGTAAAAATTATTTTAAGCATTTAATTTCTAATCTGACAAAGCATAATTAGTGAAAAGAGAGAAAATAAGATATGGAGACAGCTCATTTCCATCCGTACTTTTCTAGTGATACTTTTTTCTTCTTTCCGTCGCTCTCGAAATTTAGTCTTCCAAATATGGCTAACAAGCACAAGAAGCCCTATCTAGCCAAAACTCGACGAAAATATATTATATATACCTTTTGAAAAGATCCAAATTATTGCATAAATATATTCAACGTGATATATTTGTTTACTTGCTAGACAAATCAATATTCTCCATATAATTTGACAGAAACAGATGCTGAGTATTCTGGGTGCTTTTGGTTATGCAAAAATTAATTGTCATTCTATAGATATTATTTTATGTAATCAAGCGCTTGGTGTAAAAAATATATTTTTAAAAATATTTTATGATATAATCAAAATTTAGAGAAGAATAATTACCGAAAAAATGTTAGAGAATAATAATTGTTGAATCAATATGCTCAAAACCTATCAAAGTTAATTCTTTTAGTAAAGAGATATTCATGAATAAATTTCGTGTGCAGTGTGCAAAGCTCACAAAATCAAATAACCTCCGCAGCTGCTGACTTATATCCATATGATCGAGTCAAGCTTGTTTGCCAAGTTGAGGTTAACTTGACTCACTTCCACCTTGACCCAAGCCAAAACTCCTTATTGAATGGTCTACTTGGGTGGCTAATGTAACCCTAATCTCACTCTGAAAGAACAAGAGGATATCCAATATCTATAAACAACAGGCCCAGGAAGTTCACAAGAGAATTTCGAACAATTCTTATTGTTTGCTATTCAATATATCTTAATTGTTATAATAAAATCTTATCAATGTAACAAATAAAATAACATTTTAATAATATAATAGAGACAAGGCAAAGCCAATGGGGCTTTCATGTGTAGTATTATTCGTACTCAATTCGATAACACTTTTAAAGAGATATACTAAGATGTCCCTTAACTATTAGCTGGGAAAAAAAATAGAATCCACTTCCAACTAATAATTAATTAAGGAACACCTTAGTGTATCCTATTAAAATGTGTCTGATAATGAATGCAAAAGACATTTTTGGGCTTTTACAGGTTATGGTCCCGCTGCATTCCAAATAATTTATATACATATTTATTATAATAAATATGGTTTTATTAATAATTTCGGGTATATGTCTAATTCTTTCTCTTGTCTCGTCAAATAACATTTATAATATAAAATAACAAAAGTACACCCAAATAATTGAAGAACTTCAGTCCAAATAATCCCCCGAGTAAGCTTAATAAATCAGACACACATAGTCTCAACTTGTCAACACATTAGTATCCCAGTTCCACACGAGCGGTTTACTCGTCCATATATCGCATACGTGATCATATACCTCACTGACATGGTCACGACCCTTTCAGAAATTCTGACATACTCCAGGAAAAAGAGCTTTTCTTCCTCCACATTAACTTGTCACCCTTAGATGCTTTATATGGAACCCATCTATAGTACCAGATTCAGAAATCTGATGGTTCTTATTGCTTGATAGAGGAAGAAAATCTTCCTCCACGGTTTGCGGAAGAATGGCTCCGACCCTTTCCACCCCTTCCAACTCCTACCTAGACAATGGGAAAAAAAAATAGAAACGTGATACATGGACAAGTTCAGACAACCATAACATCACGAAATCGGCCCCCGCATGTACATAAACCCTATAAAATATTTACCATATTAGAAGCCAATTTTTAGCAACTAATGTATCACGAATTAAAATAATCCATCTTCACCTTTGACCAGCTCTCTTTATATGCTTCATGTCATCCCCTTATATTCCCCAGCTCGGATTGGAAATCTTGTGCTTTTTCCCATCTTCATCATCATTACCATCACCTAATTCTTTTCTACATCTTATCCTCTGTTTACAATTCAATCTTTAGCAGCATGAACTTCTCGGACATTCCCACAGGAAGATCGCCCAGAAGGGAACTCCAAGGCCCACGTCCCACGCCTCTAAGGATAAGCAAGGACTCTCACAAAATCAAGAAGCCACCGTTGGCGCCGCAACCCTCACAACCCCAAGCTCCACATCGCCAACCCATCATCATCTACACGGTGTCTCCAAAGATAATCCACACCACACCAGCTGATTTCATGAGCCTTGTTCAACGCCTCACTGGCTCTTCATCTTCATCTTCCTCAGTATCCCATGTGGTGCCAAATGATCCTCATCCCCTCAGTGGTAACGATGGCCGCGGTGCCATATCGCCCGCGGCTCGTTATGCTGCCATAGAGAAGGCTAGAACTCCTCAGGGGAAGAAAGAGCTTCCAAGTGGGGATGGTGATGATGTTGGTGGGGTAGTAGAGGTGGTGGTGGGTCATGCGGTGGAGCGGCCAAGCATGTCTCGTGGGGTTTTGTCGCCGGGACCCGCTTCGCTGTCTCCCATCCCGTCGAGCTTCTTCTCGCCGGCGTCGTCAGATCCGAGCATGGTTAGCTTCCTCCGCGACTTTTTTAGCCCTGGTCTTCACAGTAACACATATTCTATGGAGGGTAGTTTCATCATGCCAAGCCCTTCAAACTTTGTTTCACCTCATATCCCATCCATTGACTTGTTCAACAATTTCTTGGATTCGTGAATTGGTTCCTTTCGTTGCTGAATTTAGACCACAGTTTCCCCAGACATAGAAAAGAAAGAAAGGATGTAGGCCTGGTTTAATTAACTTACAGTAGGTGTAGTTTTATATCGGGAAAGATTAGATAAAAAGGACTAGATTGAAATTTTGTTACATTCTTTTGCTAGGTATATGGGTTTTCTTTGATGGGTGTGTTTTTAGGGCACAATCTTTAATGGATTTATTTATTAGTGGGCCAATTATGCTCAAATATATTGTCACCTTCGGCATTGATGTAACCCAGTCCAAATACTCGAATCATGGAGTTATATTTAGAAATTATCACGGGTACTTAAAAAGGCTTTGAAACAATAATATATATAATACATAACCCTTTTGAAATTCGTACATCTCTACAAATACAAATTTTCATATTCAGATATTCACTGAATATACATATAATTCCAAATATAAATTTAAAAACATCACTAATATAATATCCAAAACAAATATTGTTCTGTATTCTTACTTCCATCACATATCTTGATGCTTGAGTTGGAGTTCGAGTATTATGCTCCTGTTTATATCTCTGATTCATAGTAGTAGTCCCAAAACCTGATTGCAAACTTAAAATCTAATTTATATATTGGAATATTTATGGAAAATAAACAAACAAGTAGTGAGAACTTAAGGTTCTCAATAGGTATACTCAATCTATTAATTATATAAGGTGTCATCATAAATATTCTAACTACTTAGATTTCTTATGAAAATGTGAGCACATGCACATAGGAACTAATTCAATTTTAAGTTTGAAAATATCTTTCTCAAAGCGGATTAAAATTTAACAATCACTTGGCATATTTCATGACAAACATGATAACAAATAACAATGTAATAATTCAACCATAATCATAATAGCAATATAACATGAAAAGATGTTTAAATACGCATATGTTAATGCACATCCATGACTTATGTAAGTGCACTTATCTTTCTTATCTCTTTCTTTAACTTGCAATCTTTGCTCTTCTGTACTTGGTTTCCTAGTGGTAAATGGCCTCTTCTCATCTCTGGGTAATAACCTGTTTTTCAGGTCTAAGCTCATACCTATACCCGAGCAACAGGTTTGTTTTCCCTAACCCTCACAGTGATCTATTCCCCTTAAATTTGTTCGCCGACTCGATACGTCTTTTTACAAGTTCTTATCGTCTTTCTTCTTTCTTGGACATGATCATATATGCACATGCTATATGCATTTATGCATATGTCTCATACTTTACTTTCAACATTACTACATGCATGATTTACATGAAGATGATACATAAATACTAAAAGCACATTTGCATACTTCTGCCAAAATTTGGCAGCGTAACAGCTAGACATATAAGCATTCCATAATACAAACAGTTAGCCAATCATATCAATTATGATCATCATAGATAATACATCAATATAACACTATATTGGAATGAAATTGTATTAATCTTTATGCCTTTGAATCTTTCATAGCTTATGGGACATTTAGACCAAGACATTCCTTAAGTTGTCCCATTTCCTTTAAATCTACCCTATTCTTATAAAATTTACTAAAATTTCAATTTGATTCATTTTAACCTAAAATTTAATATGTCGTATCCCTATTTACCTACTTTTAAATCTCTTTGGTTGCACTCGATTTTAATGTGTATAACTTGAATTATTAAGTTTTATTCAAGGCTGCCTTATTATAAGACAGACTTATATACTTAATTTTAGAAAATCACTGTAAATTTATTCTTCATCATTTTTATCCGAAATTTGCATCAAACTGTAGCTATTTAAACCCTCTTTCAATCCTTACAATTTCACTCAAATTGGATAATAAAAATCAAGTTATGAGCTCCTCAACTGGACTGTCCTATTTCCATCTAAACACAGCTTAAGTCAACTTCAAAGAATTACTGGAAAAAATATATTTATATCTAGCTCTAAATTTTTTATGAAATCTTCCCCTATGTATTAGCTTTCTAAAAAAAATTATTTTCACTTAATTTGAAGTTAAATAGGATGAGTTATGCCCTTCTCATCACTCTCTAGTCAAAAGTAGAGAGTAAATTCCAACAGCAAAGTTTAAAAATTCATAACTAATTTATTTTAAATCTAATGATCTTATAATTTATATCCTTGAATTGATCTTAAAGTCTAGTTTCTTGTAAAATTATTCTTGTTCAAAGTTGAGTTTTGTATGGTGATTTATTGGCTTCACTAGATGAATGATGCTTAGGGTTTCTATCTCACATTTTTTCTATTGTGGTTTCCTTTTGATCTTTTGAGCTATTTTCTAACCCAAACTAAGTTTTTCTATCTCAAATCATTACAAAACATCCATAATACCATCATACAAACATGATTTAAGAATGTCACAAGAGAACCATATTAGCTACATAATTCATATAAAACACTAAAAACTAAGGATTTGAGCTACCTACCTCAAAATCATTAAAACTATGGAAGCAAAGAAAGCAAAAGTAACATCCTAGCCTTCCTTCCTCACCATGGCAACAATTCACATGGAGGTGAGAGACTCCACTTGAAGTTTAATTATTAAATTGATAGAGCAATATTGTAGAGGAAGAGGTGAAGATCAATTTTCATAAAAGAAGCAAGTGATGTTGAGGCCAAATGAACTTGTAGCTTGAAGCTCATAACCATTGAGGAGAAGAAAGAAAGAAAGAAAAATATGGGGAAGGAGATGGGGTGGTGGTGGCTGAAATTGAAGGAGAAAATGGGGAAAAGAATTGACTTTTTCGACAAGTTGGTGTGGCTTGTTGGAGAAACCTTTGGAGTTAAATCCTATTAGTTGGTTTGGAACAAAATTAAATTCTTCTAAACTTGAATGAGTGGCTCATCTTTAGCCACCAAGATGGTTCTAAATTAATATTCATGCCCACAAATAATATAGGACCCTTAAGGATTATTTTAAGGTGTCTGGTTATCAAGTCGAGTATTCTGAGTTACCCGAGTTAATATAATATTGTGTGAGTAATCTCACACTTTCCTTTAGAATTGTGGATAGCGAATCTCAATTTATAGCTATGATAAGTATTTTAATTATCTACTGGTGTTGTGGCACCCATAAAATTCTCATAATCGAAATTTTTCTATGGATGACTCTCTCAATAACTGTAAGGCCTTAATTATAATTTTGTCATTATAATTTTATAATTACAATTTTATCCTTAATTTTTTTACGATTTGCAAATTTACAGTTTTTTCCTTGTTTCAGACCCAGGTTTCCTTTTTATTCTGGTTTACCTTAAAAGTTCGGCATGTTACAATTGACACTAGTTATATCATTTTCTTATATTGCATTTTGTTACTTGATACATACCCAGTTCGGCACTACATGTATGTATTCTTGAATTTCATTTTTTTTCCTTCTAATGGTCATAAATTATATGCATTTACTTGCAACCTTCCATCAATGGTCTACCACACATTTATAGGGTAGGGAAAGGATGAAGTAAGAGGAGTAGTTAATTGTAAGAGTAAGAGAAATAAATTTTGATTATTAAATTTTACATGAATAATCAAGATTAATCAAAACATAAAGGTCATATAATTTACATATATATTGAATGCAATTGCTCTTAATTAAGCTTTGCATAATGATTTGCTTGAGAATGTGCGGAACATTATTAGAATCGTAACACTCAAAAAGATAGTAGCCCAAACGAAAGTTCAATAACAAAAAATAATGTGGTCCTCTGCTATGTAAGAATGATTAAAAAATACGTCAATATTAATTGACTTGAGAAATAAAGTAGTGTATTATTTATTTATTTATTTACTAGCTTATAAATTAATTATGCAATTTGGTGTTAGGGATGATAATTAGGTAACTCCTCCATAAAGTGATGACTATAAGATTTGAACAAATTGAAATAGTGATAAAATATTAAAATTGCTTGAAATATGTGATTATTATATGGATCAAACGACGTCATTATTCTATCCAATTTTATATTTACATTTAAACCATTAACTTCTAAATCCGTTTCTATAGATTTGCCTACGATGAAACTATAAATTTGTTTAAAACTAGAATAAGTAAAAGTTCATATTCTTAATGTTTGTGGGTCATACTGATGCCGAGACACCAGACAATGAGCCTTGAGGACCTAAAGCCCCTCTGCTTTTTAGAGCTTGGACATGGGGGCAATGGGCCATCATAGTGAGATATTTATTTAGCCCTCCGAGCCAAAACTAGGTATAATGAGTGAGAAAGTCAAACTAGGAGATCAACTAGGAAACCATGCCCTCCTTTCCCTTAAAGGCTTGAAACTCTGAGTTCCCCACACAAAGGTAGGCCTCTTACCCTCCCCTTCACCCTACCCTTTCTCTCGACCACAAGTCTATGAAGGCCTCTCGTAGGAACTATCAGAGTAACCTCTTACTCACCCCACTTGCAACATAACATTTGCAGAACATTAATATGCCCCCATTACCCTATAGCTTCATCATAAAAGGAGGGAACGAACACATTCACCTTTTATCCTAAACACGAAAAACACCACCATTGAAATTTTAATGAATTTGAAAGAAATATTATTGAGAAGTAATTTATCTAGAACTCAGGAGTTTGCGTCTATTTGTGTCAAAGGTCCTAGATATGTAATTGCTTAAGACATCATTTTGCCACCTTCTGTGAAAATCATTGATAATACACAACATATAGCTAACCTAACAATTTAGCCTTCCTCCACACCCAGGGTCCTAAGAGGAAGGTCCCATAGGAGACTCTCTACCACCGATGTTCAACCCCCATGAGTAACAATTTGACCAAAACATGCTTACATATATAAGAATTGAAATGGTAAATTTTTTGAATTAACAAAGTAAATGTGAAGTTAATTCAATTCATTACAAGATAATTGAGATTTAGTAATATTTGAAAAATGTTACTAAATCATATAAAAGTGTTGGTAAAATTCTTTAACAACATAGCGTATATGCTACACTAATTAATAAAAATGTTACTAAAGAGTTTTAATAACACTTTTTATATTTTTAAGAACACTTTTTAAATGTTACTAAAGAATTTTAGCACCAATTTTTATTAGTAAACATTACTAAAAGTTAAGCATGGTGTAGCAAGAAAATTTCTTATATGAAAAATAATGATAAAGGAAATGTTAATTTTTCACCAATATAATTTCACACAGAATTATGAAACTTTTTTTTCTTTAATAGACTATCAAATGAAGGACCAAAGTAAAAAAAGAAAAAAAAGAAGTAATTGGTAAAGAAACTCATTAGATTTTTATATTGATAAATAAATAACCAAGGCTCATGAAAAAGCCTAACTCTCCACAGAGAGGATCCAAGGTACACTGCAGTACAACAACAAATATATACCATAGCATAAGTTCAGAAACATAGCAGTAAAACAAGAGACAAGGAACTAACAAATTAGACGATAATGTAGAAAAGCCCCGCACCCAACAAGGCGAAACCAATTCAACTTAAAAGCTAGATATCCACGAAGAAAGAGATCATTTTCTGCATTCAAAACACCCAATATCAGAAATATCAAGGAGGGAATTAACAACGAGGTGCCGACGAGTTCTTTTTCTTCCTTCTCTAATTTCTCATCTCAAGCAAGTTGGAGTAGACTGATTGCTAACCAACAGGCACGATTTTAGCTCCAATTGCTCCCAATAAGACCCATTCTTGAAAAAATTCCAGATTCCACATTTAAGATAGAGTATTTAATAATAATGAATAACGAACTCCACAAATACTTTTGAAAACCAATCGCTGCAATTTCTAACCTAGCATCAAATAAAATCCCTTGAATAATTCGGGGAACACCAATCACAACCCCTGCTTGATAATCAAGAGCGCCGCAAACTACCCTCCACACCAATTCGCTGACTGCTATAGAAGATTTCTTCGTCACCAAAGCTTGTATATTTTCACACACAAACTAAAGAGTAAAACCCCATTTTACTTCTTGAAATATATACGCAATATCACATTATTTCTTCAAAAATTATTGTCATCATATAGATCTATCAAAGATTTAAAACAGTTAGACAACATGTCCTTTTGCATCACCAGTTTAATCTCCAAAATGATGAATATAGTGGCGTTTTAGATTTTTGATGGATTTATATGATGATAATGATCTTTGAAGGACTAATATAGTAATATGTATATCTTTTGAAAACTAAAATAGGGTTTTATATGGAGAATTTTCATTTGAATCAATTAAAAAGGGACTTGGCATCCCCCCCCCTTTTTTTTTTACCTTCTGTTTTCCCTGATATCTTATTCAAGCCACTCTTACAAGAGAAACTCACATTAGATCCATTTACTCTACCAAGGACATGCATTGTAGTTATTGCGGTATGAATTTTTATTTTTATTTTTTTTTTGTAGCTTGAAATTAAACTTGTTGTGGCTAATTATATCTTTGATATGGCTATATTGCGGTCAATTTATGTAAATAAATATAACATCGCAATTGTGGTTACAGTAGTGACCACAACCGTAATATTGCAGTTGCATCACGTAATGCGATCCGTAATTTAAAACCTTGTCTCTATCATTGTTGTCATCTCAGTATTCTTTGTTTTTCACGTCGTGCATTTCTTTCTTGGCTGTACAATATGGATATCATTGGACGATGTTTTTCAGTGTCAATTAAGTCCCTTGTCAAGTGATTTAAAGGTTGCATGTACTTCTCAAAATGACCTTGAACAATTAGATAAATTAATTTTGTATAAGCTTATATCTGAGTATCGAAGGTAAGATGCCCACGTTCTCAAACCATTTGGTATAATTAAGTTTTCCTCTAAAACGTTAACGGTATTAATCTGAATCCTCTATTTTCTGAAAGGAATAATTATACCAAATGGTAAAACCATGTATATTCCCTGGTATGGATACTCAGCTCATCATCAGCTGAGGTATTAAAAATTCATAATGAATGAATTGGACATCAAAAGTAGTGCTTCCCATGACGAAAAGATTTATATATATTATTCAGATTATCCAAGTGGTATAATCCTATTATTTAATTTACTACATGTAGGCTACATTTGGTTAATTTTTTTTAAAAAAAAATATTTTTCTGACCTATTTTTTCTAATTTTGTTTCAAAAATTACTTTTTTAATTTTAAAAAAATTTAGGTTAAATTTTTTTAAAACCTTATTACATGTCTTTAATTTTTCATATGTACCTTTTAATTTAAAAAATATTATTTCTTAAAAAACATTAAACAAAGAGGTATAATCATGTGAAAATATGTTAATAAATCATTATCATAATTTTAAAGAATTGAATTGGTATGCATTTATATTAATACTTAATTATGTGATATCATGTTATTTAATTAGTTTGATATTTGTCATGTATAATTAAATTCATTAAACAGTGCATTAACACATTATTAATTAATAGTATATTAACAGTACGTACAAATTAAAATATATTTTTAATTATTAAAAAAGATAAATTATATTGATCTTTTCTAAGGTTCGATGATATTACACATGATATCTCTCAATTTGTCATATATGTTGATCACCCTTTATAGTAATTCTAAAATTTAGTATAATAGATGCTAGATGTCACATTTTGTCATTTAAAGGAGTACTCAATGTCACATTTTATCAAAATGTAAGGACGATAGTGTAATTTCCACCAGTTAAGATATATCATGTGTGATGTCACCTAACTTTAGGGGAGATTAGAGTAATTGTACCTTTATTTGAAAAAATATTTTGTTTCCGACACTCGATCTTTATTCGAAGAAACGGGACATGTTACAGGCAATTTCTATTTGGCCCACTTCTAAATAGGCTTCAGGATAGGTTCATACAAGCGTAACTCGAAGAGGCCGTGAAAACCACATTCTCATTCAAATGTCAAGAGAGAAGATCACCATATTTGGTTTCATCTCACCCTTATCCAAATGCCAAGGACCTTCAAGGAAAGAGGAAACATGACATGTAGAATCAAATCATGCAAAAAAGGGAAGTACTTCCCAACATTAATGAACTAGAGACAACTATATACACTACAAGAAATTAGCGAGCTAGCGACGATAACATCGATAAGACAAAAGCCATCGGAAAAAATCATGAATCAGTAATCATCCACAAATTCCTCTACTTCATCCTCGGTGCTACCACCCTTTTTAGTACCCTCAATTGTTGTCACTAAATGTTGGCTGCAAAGTTCAATTATGTCAACTTTTGCTAATATTGGTATCAATAATTACCCTAGAAGGGATTGGGTAATCTACTCGATAAACATTCTTGGATACTTCCTTAGTCTCAACATAATCAACCCCTTGCTTTAGTCTTGATTACCACCCTTCAAGTTGATTTGCATTTTCTAGAGTAGGGTATTTTTGTGCAATAATATATGGATCAAATTAACGCTCCCATATCTTTTGGCACGATTAATTTGACTGATTTTATAGTGGTTGTTTTTTCTACCTGAACATCTTGGATTATACGAATCACAATTGAATAACATAACCCTTTTTAGAGGTTCACTAATATTCTCCAATTCAAGTATTTCCATAAGCACTCCACACAAATGACATTATCTATCATCGTCATCTCCTTTAACACAACCTACTCTTTTCTACAACCCACTCTTTTCTTTTCTTTTTTATTTTCATCTTCCCTATTAGGCTATAGTAAACTACCATCCATTAATGTAATACATGGGCTAACTATTAGCTATATTTTATGAACCCCAAGCTAAATTCTGCGAGTGAGGATTGGTTATACCATTTCTCTTATCATGCATGTATGTATAAAGATTCATAGATCAAACTCCTGGCGATATCAAATACAAAAATCAAGAGTTCATGAAATTACTAGATCAAATACATAATATTTGAACAATGATAGAAATTGTTCAAAGTTCCTATAGGCCCAAAAAGTAAACTTTATCAAAATTTATCAATATATAGGATTTGATTTTGGCGAGAACAAAAAGTACAACAAAATGGTATATCACTTACATTTTAAATGGTTGTACTTCATCAAAATTTATCAATATATGCAAATGTGCAGAATTCATTCTTTCACTAACAACCATCAGTGTTTGCATTTACGAGCAGTACAACTAAGCCAATTGAATATGAACAAGGCTTGCCCAATTGAGCTTTCTCCTCTATCATCATTCCAACTATCCCTAATTCTCTTGGATTGAACATGTGGCTCACAATAATAGAAGCAAAAGTAAGATGTCTCATTCGAGATATATGCTTTGTATATTGAATCTTCACATTGAGCTCTATTTTCTATAGTTCTTTTGACCCTCTAATGTCAGTTGTGATTAGATACATTGATAAGTAAGATCTTTGATAGATTGATTAAACCTCATATTTAGTTTATTAGATCTCTTTTATGCTTAATTGATCAATATTAGATGCGTTCTACGAGTTTGGGCTTTAATTAGGCTTAATTGTAATTTTTAGCATTATTACAAATTTATACGATTTCTGTATTTTGAGCATATCTCGAGTTATAGATCTCTAAAAATGACAAATTTTATATTATAGAAAAGTTGAGAGAAAGATCTACAACTTTGATGAGAAGTTGAAAGCTACTTCAAATATCTAGTGGATCAAATTAGGCCACGAAGTCGGATTAAGGCTCTAGAATCGAGTAGTATGTATTAATTGGGCTATAACTTGAGTTATAGACATTAGATTGAGGCAAAACTGGTGCTATTTGAACGCTAAGACATGAAGCTTCAATTCATGTGATCACTTTCCAAAACAATAACATCTTGGTGGGCTTATTGGCTATTGAAGTTGACTGACATGAATAGAGGTACAACTTGAATATGCTACAAAGATTGGGCCATAACTCACTCATTTCAAGTCCAAATTAAGCAAATTAAGTGTCCACTTAAAGCTAAGAGGAAGATTTGGACTCAAGGGCAATGTTGGATTTTCACATTTGAGGTCTAATAAGTAGTGAGAAAATAGGAATGCAAAAGGGAAGTCTTATTTTGAGGAATTTAGATTCTCTCTTTAGGTTAGGATAGATTAGTTTTCTCTCTTTTCTCTCCTCCTCGTCTTTTCTCTTCTTCTAACCCTTTCATCTTTCCACCACTACTCTTTATTATCTACTTTGGTTATAAATTCCCATGGCGGAGTAGAGTTGGAGGCTAGCTTAGCTATTCTCCAAAGGGCTTTAAGGGTTGTATCTTGAGACCTTACTTTTTAATTTCAATACATGATTTGTTTTCTTAATTCTTTTCCTCTTACTCTTTTATATGCTTGCATTGAATGGTATTGATATGTGGGTTTATAAATAAGGAATTAATTGGGAGATTACTAATTGGTTAATTGGTATGAACTAGCTTAAATAAAGCATTAGGAATTAGATTTGAGTCCAAACCTAGGCTAATGCAATTGGGGCTAAAAATCAACATAGGTTAATTAGAGTTGAGGTTTCAATTATCTAATCAATTGTATGTTGGTTCAATGTCTATTGGTTTCTAGGTAGAATTGTGGGGTTATTAGTAGAGGTCTCTCTAATAGCTCAAGTTAGCCACACACCATTTGTTTGATTACATGCGCGTTTGTGATATTTCCTTTGGCCTTAGATCTTTGAGCTAGTGTCCCTTTTAGTTGTTAGTTTTTTTTTCTTGATTAGTTTTCTTGCATACAAACAAAACCCCCTTATTACTAATTAAATAGTCATCAACATCCTTGGGACACTACCTTGGTTACACTATCCTACAAGTAGTGTAATAAAGTTTTAAAATTGTAATTTGGAGCGGGCTACGATACTCGCTACCAAAATTGTGTCATTGTTGTAGGGCATGTTGGTGCTATTGGACTTGTAAATACTTGCAAACACTTGACCATACCAACACTTGCTTTATTTTTCACTATTTTGGTCGTTTTCAGTGTTGTTGGTGCATAAATAGGTGCTACCCTATTTTAGATTGTTTAAGATTGACCTGAAACTTGGTATTCCAAGGTTTTTGAGCCTTCTAAGCAAGATTCACAAAGTGAGCCTCATGCTATTTTTACTAAATTCAATCATTTTGACCACTTTCAATTTATTTTGATTTTTCTTGCATTTTTTAATATTTTCTTTTGTGTCTTCCCTTTTTGTTTCTTGTTGATATAAGCCAAAACATCTGCTGCAATATTTTCTTAATTGTTTTAAGTCATTTTAGAGTAGTTTTTAGTTTCTTATTGTATTTAGTTTACTTATTTCCACTTTTCTAACATGTTTACTAACCTTTCTTTTAGTTCCCAAACATATGGTTGTTGCAATATTGCAAGAACTGGAGCAATTAATGAGGATCTTTATTGGAGAATGGAACGATAGCTGGATAAGATAAAATACTTAATAGAGCAATATGCTGTGGCAAACCACATCTAGCAACCGTAGCAGGGATACAACTCCTACTCTGACATATACCAATCTGATTAGTATGATGTAGTTGACTAGGGATATGGGGGTGTTCTATCATAGCAACACCCATATTATTAGCAGCAGTTCTAGCCCTCACTCCCCTTTATTCAACAACACCTGCATCCATTCCAAGAGCCATATGAGCAACTATAGCTTGAGTTATCACCTGCATATTATCAGGCCAATCCACCAGCCACCTCAATCGAGCCATCTATACAAGATTTCATTAACCTGCTAATGGAGAGTAACCTCCTATGGTAGAAAAGGACTAATGCAACCATTTAGGGCTTGCAAACATAATTGAGCCAGTTAGCTTCTACATGGAGCCAGTTGCAAGCTCATAAGTCCACCTGGCACTTTTCCCATACTGTTCTGACTTATGAGGGGAATGTGCCAAATGTGCAATCACATGAACTAGCTGAGGGAATTGACGAGAGTCAAGATGTGGCTGGGCCATTAGATGAGACACCAGAGGAGATATTGATTGAGGAAATATCTCATGATCTTATTTGTGTCGAGGATATGACTATGTCTATATGCATGGATATTTTTGCTTTTTTAGAAGATCCCCTAAATGAACTTTCAGTAAAATTCCCTAAGCTAACTGTTGTTGACACTTTTGCTGGATTCACATGTGTTGAATGTGAGGGTGAGTATATCTGCCTCGTGTGTACAGAGATTGAGGTATGCTTGAAAGGAGATCCTTTGATGCTAGAAGATGGCGAGATTGTAATTGATATTCAAAGAGCTAAGCTGTTGGAGGAACAAATTAAAGAAACTGCCTAACCTCCCTCCTCCACTATCCTTCTACCTACAGCTAAGACATACTCTAGTGGTTTAGAGTATGTACCTACACCTTCCTTAAGGCGGTTTAAATATGCCCACTTGGAGAATAATGCACAACTCCATAGCTTAGTTAATCTGGGTGTAGGAAGGTGCTTGGATTATACCTATGTGAAAAACAAATCTTGCCCTTAAGCCGCCTATTTCATCATTGTAAAGGTGCTACCTGGGAAGATGCCGAGGCCATCAATATTGACCTATCAAGGCACCAATAGCAAGGATGGCAATGAATTCAAGATCACCTTATGGGATCCTGAAGGAGGTCGTAGATGCAAGCCTTGGTGGGAATTCGTGGATCACTTTAAGCATAAGCCACCATGAGGGAGTTCTCATCACTCTTTACCTTTTTAATTTTTTGTCTTGCATTTTACTTTTACAATAAAATATGTTTAGTGATAGTTTTCGTATGCTAGCTATGTTATTTAGTTGGATGTTTTACCATTGCAATTCTTGAGTTGTTACCTTTAGGCATTAGACATTCATGGCTTAAAACTCCAACACATTTGACTTTTCATCTCATTCTTTATGTTTTGCATGCTTGGTAGATTGATCTTCAATTGCATGGATTGAGTATGTTGGACATGACCTATGTGAGTTTTTGAGCCTTCTTTTGGGATGGTTATATTACATGCCATTTTTTTCTTTCTCGTGTGTTTTGTTCTCTCATAGGATTTTTCACTTTAGAACTTGCTTTGATTCTTTTTTATTCTACACCATTTATTCGCATACATAAACATGATTGAGGTATTCATTTAATGATTAGCCACTTCGGCAAATAGTAACCCTTACATTTTTTTCCCCTTACTTAGCCCTTTTGAGCCTTTTTACCTATTCTTTGTTTTTAACATATTACAAGCCTAAAGTGAAAAACCATGATTATACCTAGCCTTAGGAATAGGAGACAATTGGTTACATTAGCAATGTGCATTAATAAAAGTGTGGGGATTTGCATGAGGACATGCAAAACTTTAAGTGTGGGGGGTTCAAAGAGGTTGAAAGAGAAAAGAAAGATTAAAACAAACAAAAAAGAAAAGAAGAAGCAAAGACAAAGTAAAAAAAAAATTGCAAATCGAAAAAAGACAAAGTCAATAAACTGGGGCAATTTTGATGAAAAGGAAAGTAAAGGAGTGGGCTAAAACAAAGTTGTTTGTTGCATTGTTTAGATTTAAGGAGAGCCCTCACATAATGCTCTTCTATTCTTTTTGATTTTCACCTTGCATATTCTTACTACTTCCTTACTGTTACCTTGGCCCTATTACAACCTTGAATAAAGTTCTCTTCATTTATGTGTGCATGTGTTTGAGTAGTGGAGAATTAGATGATAAGCAAGCTTATGATAGTGCTTTTCCTTTTGAAGTGATTTGAGAGACATAATTGAGCCTTAAACACTTAAAAGTAAGAGTGCTAAACACAATATCATGTGAGGTCCTCTATGATTGATCCATGCTTTTTGGAGTGATTTTTGCCTTGCTTGTACCTTCATAGAGATGTGTTTTGACTGTCAAATTTCTTGATGCCTTGCATGTGCTTTTTGCCTATATGCTTGACACTCTTGAAGATCTATTGGGAATTATTTTTTCATGTTGTTTGGTCATTTTTCATTTCTAGAACTCGTGTATTTGTTTTAGATTTGATGTTTCCTTTTGGGACCCTTAAGCATATTTTGGATTTTGTATGAGGACTAAGTATGGGGGAATTTGATAAGTAAGATTTTAATACATTGATTAACCCTTATACTTAGTTTATTAGATCTCTTTTATGCTTAATTGATCAATATTAGACACATTCTATGAGTTTGGGTTAATTATGCTTAATTGTATTTTTTTTAGCATTGTTACAAATTTATACTGTTTCTATATTTTGAGCATATCTTGAGTTGTAGATCTCTAAAAATTACAAATTTAATATTGTAGGAAAGAGAAACATCTACAACTTTGATAAAGAAGTCGAAAACTGGATCAAATTGGGCCACAAAATTGGATCTGGGCTACTGTCGCTGGAATTTGAGTAGTGTGCATTAATTGGGCCATAACTTGAGTTGTAGACATTGGATTGAGGCAAAACTAGTGTCATTTGAAAGCTAAGACATAAAGCTTCAATCCATATCATCAATTTCCAAAATAATAACATCGTGATAGGCTTATTAGCTGTTGAAGTTGACTGACATGAATAGAGATACAACTTGGATATGCTACAAAGATTGGGTCATAACTCACTCATTTCAAGTCCAAATTAAGCAAATTGTGTGTCTACTCAAAGCTAAGAGGCAGAGGATTAATTTGGACTCAAGGACAATATTGGATTTTCACATTTGAGTTCTGATAAGTACTGAGGAAATAGAGACGTGAAAAGAAAGTCTCATTTTGAGAAATTTAGCTTATCTCTTTAGGTTAAGGTAGATTAGTTTTTGCTCTTTTCTCTCCTCTTCTTTTCCTCTCTTTATCTCAGCCTCTCATATTTCCACTACCACTCTTTATTTTCTATTTTGGTTATAAATTTCCATGGAGGACTAGAGTTGGAGGTTAGCTTAGGGATTCTCCAAAGGGTTCAAGAGTTATATCTTAAAACCTTACTCTTTAATTTCAGTGCATGATTTGTTTTCTTAATTCTTTGCTTCTTACTCTTTTATATGCTTGCATTGAATGGTATTGATATGTGGGTTTATGAATGAAGAATTAATTGGGTGATTACTAATTGGTTAATTGGTATGAACTTGATTAATTAAAGCATTAAGAATTGGGTTTGGTTCCAAACCTAGGCTAATGCGATTGGGAATAAAAATCAACATAGGTTAATTATAATTGACGTCTCAATTATCTAATCAGTTGTATGTTGGTTGAATACCTACAAGTTTCTAGGTAGAATTATGGGGTTGATAGTAAAGGTCTCTTTAATAGCTCAAGTTAGCCATACACCATATGTTTGATCATGTGCGCATTTGTGACAGATATGCTTTTGGCCTTAGGAAATCCTTGAGCTAGTGTCTGTTTTAGTTGTTAGTTTCTTTCTTAATTAGTTTTCTTGCATGCAAAAATAAAACCCCCTTGCTACTAATCAAATAGTCATCAATATCCTTGTAAGATGACCTTTGTTATATTATCCTACAAGTAGTGTAATTAAGTTTTTAAATTGTAATTTGGAGTAAGCTGCGACACTCGCTACTATACATTCACCTATACTAAATTGGCCCATATACCTGTGCTTCATATGCCACATGTATAGGCAAATGGTCCACTAAATTGAAAAAACCAAGGGAAAAAATTATCTCTAATTTGCATATAATAATGGGGATGTTCCTCTCCATTAATAAGAGATCGTTAACCCTAAAAGTGGATGAGAATAGATATTTGAAATATTCACTCAGCCTAGTTAATGGTTTTCAATATGGTCAGGTAGTTCTTTAAATACAATAGGAAGTAACACTCCATAAATATATTACAATCATGACTCTTCATTCCATGAAACCTTCCTTGTACAATATTCACATATCGACCCATGTTTGAAATATAACTATCAACCATTTTCAATTCTTGTAGCCATCTACAAATCTTGTTTTTGTTGACAGCTCAATATATAATTTGCCATGAGCTTAAAAGTTTGTAAATTCAACTAAAGACGTCTATAGTACTCTTCCAAATCCAACATTGCCTTATTATTATCTTTGATTTGATTTGTGTCCATTATAGTGGTCATAATATTATTAAATACATTTTTTTTCAAATGCATTACATTTAAACAACGACAAACCAGTTATTCTTCTAAGGGTAGCTCCTAGAATATACTTTATTTGGTCTAATTGTGCTATACCCCATCGTATGACAATCTTACAAATCTCCCCACTTTGGTTATCTTTTGAAGATGCCTAACCTTTTTCACAAATTTGGTGATAAATTAGTCTTACTTGAGGGTCCTCATCCGCTATAGTGTTGTTATAAATCCATACCTATCGTGCCTATATGTATGCTATGTTTCTAAGAACTTTTATGACAATCAGACCATGAAATCATTCCTCCATAATTCAAAGTGAATACCATTATATCCTCCATATAAATTAGGCATGTCAATTTTCCTTATGTCATTCATTTAGACAACATCTCATAAGCTGGAAAATCATTGATGATCCATATTTATTCTGCCTTTAATGTGAAATTTTACTTTATTGAAATGTCATAAGTCAATACACCCGAACACCACAACTCATTCAATTTACCAATCAAGGTTTCTAGGCATATTTGTATAAATGATACCTATTGGCCTCGGTATCTAAATAGCTCCTACATCTGCACTTATCATCATGGCACCTAACCTTCCCTTTACTTATGAACTATTGTGTTTGACATACAACACTTATAAATTACTCAACCCTATCATAAAATTTCGGTTTAATCCCTTGTTCTGGTTGCAGGCTATCATATATCCATAATCAGTTTCTAGGAAACATTACTTCTTAAAATATTTAACCTAAAAATATTACATGAACAAGTATTGATCACAAATTTGACAAAGTCTCACCTATATATACACAAATTCCAAAAATTGCACTACAAACGACAGTCATATATCTACCAAAATTTGGATAGTCTCTCTTTATATTAGGACAATTTAATATTGAAAATAACAAATTGGACAAGAATCAATCACAAATTAGAGAGTTTGCATTATCTATACATATATTCCAACAATTGCATAACATAACCATAATCATAGATATCAATCACAAGTTGGGTAGAGTTTCCCCTTACATAAGGACACTTTCAAGTTGGGCAGACTTTCCCCTTACATTAGGACATTTAACATTTTAACAAACTCATCAATAACAAAATGATAGATTCTATAAATTCAATAAATTTAATCAATTCAAACAATTCAATCAATCCTAGCATTTGTTCTAGAGCACACTCCCTTACTTCACAACATGCAAGCAAACAACACCATAATCAATAATTCAAACAATTAGGAAGGAACACTAAGCCTTCCCTCAGTCCTGCTGTGACATCCCAAAATTTAAAATATGTAGAATTTAGGTTGTTAGTTAATTTATTCTGTTGTCTGATGTATGAGAAAAATAAGAATAATTAGGAATCAAATGAAAACATTAGGGTTGGAAAGAGTTGAGGTTATTAAGTAAAAACTTTAAAAGAAACCATTGGTAATGTTTTCAAATTTTAAGAGAAATGGTAACAATTTTTGTAACATTCTAAATCGTAATACGTTTGATTTACGTGGTTAATTGATTTATTCAGTTTTAATAATTATAAAGTAATAAGTAGAAGTTAATTGGAGAGGTTAGAGTTAGGGGAGATTCAAATAAACATGTAGAAAATCTTAACAAAATTGCTAGTGAAAGCTTGCTGGCTTGAAGGAAATCGATTAAGATTCAGTGTTTTGTACTGCAAGAACCAAATCGATAAAATTTGATACTATAAAACCGTAACTTGGGTGGCTTAGATTCAGCCACCAATACCACATGATTTGGCACCTTGGATAGCCACCCAAAATGTTGGGGGGGGGGGACTTGGCCAACACCTAAGCCAAGCAATCCACTAACCACCACCTAGGTCACTTTTGTAACGTCCAAAAAATTTTATTGTTTTTAACCAAGTTGTTCGATTTTTATTGAATAATTGAGATTAATTAGAATTCGATTAAGTATTTACTTAAAGTCAATTAAGTATTATTTAGAGAGATTAGATTTGAGGGAATTATATTAGAAGCATAGGAGATCTCATAGGATTTTTCCAAAATCAATTTACCGATTTAAAGAAAATCAATAAGATTTCGGTAATTCAAATTGTCGGAACCAAATCAATAGAAATTATACTGTGAGAACCCTAGATTGAATGGCCAACATTCAGCCACCTAACCCCCTCTAAGTGGTGCAACATCAGCCCTTAAAGAGAGTAGCCACATCAAATTGAAGTAAGGAAAGAAATCCACCATTCATATTCAACTTCCTCCAAAAGTTTCATAAAAATTTCCTTCACACTCCTTTGCAATTTTCGGCCTCATTACCAGTAGAAAACCTCTTTATTTTCTTCCTTTCTCATTTCATATTCAGTCCTTTTTCATCAAGCTTTCAAGTTCTAACAAGTTCCAACAACTTTCTTCAATCTAAGACTTGAAACTAGCAAGTTTAACACGCAGAAAAGGTAGGAATTCTAAATTCTGTTCTTACTTTCTATAGATTGGGGCTACTTGGGGTTCTTCTTTTTTTCATATTTCTGATGCTATGTTGGGTAGAAATGATGAATCAAGGTTGGTTTAATATGTATGTTTGGATTATAATTGAAGTTAGAGTGGAAGGCTTTGAGAATAGAAAGGAGTAGGATGTGGTTTAGGTGAAAACCCTATGGCATTCGTATGTTTGTCTTATGTAACACCCTACTAATTTTATGTTATGCTTAAGTCATAGCATGAAACTAGTCAGGTCGTGTTACCGTGTTGATACTTTTCTTACCTTTCTTGTTTATAATTTCCCTTTTAAATCGTCTCTATTGACGAAACGGCGTACTACTATATTAAACTGAAACAAACAGAATATCACCAAGATAAGTATAGTATAACAATGTTACTGCATACGTGTAAACATGTATATGTATCAGAAGTCACTGTTTCAGCTTATGTACAAAGATTTAAAGTAGAAATACATACATGGGCTAGTGTATCAAAAGACCATACTGCCCTCATCTATCAGCCTACCCTATGGTCCTCATAGGACATTTCATAATCTACTGCTAATTCTACAGTCAAACCCATGACCCAAAGCTACATCTTTGTCCAAAAGAGGTCATCTTGTCCAACATCCACTGCCGCTAAGCTACTCCGTCAGGTAGCCGTTAGCCATGCCAGGCTCGGCCGGAGTATAGTCCACGCTAGGTCCCGAGGAGGAAGAGGGCGACGAGCCGGTGGCCTCGGAAGGGTCACTCTCGGAACTCAGCGGGACGTCGGGGCTACCTGCGGTGGTGACTCAGGAGCAGGGTCAGCGGGTGCAGGAGGTGCAGGGTGTGGGTGCATCATATGTAGAGGGATGGCAATATAAGGGCAGCAAGGTCAAATAGGGGATGGTGTAAAGGAACATCAAAGTTCCTGTCACTAAATAAGTACAAACGAAAGTTACACGAAGGCTATGTGCAGAGAGTCCAACTCCAGGTCATGGTGGGCGGAAGTGCGAGGATCTCAATAAAAGGGTGGCTGTGGAATCCATCGCCTGAATCTGAGAATGATGCGGAATACACAAGACGGGGTGAGAATTTCAGGAAAATTCTCAGTAGGATTCGGTTATACTGGGACTGACATCACATACATTCTCAGTTACCTCGGGTTTTACTTAATTATTAAAATACGTGTGCAAACTAAAAGTCCATTTTCATGAGTTTAAAAACATGTCTGGTCCGAGGTAAGGTTCAATTTTACTTTAATTGGCATAAGAAACGAAATAAGTACTAATACTAATGCACAGAATGATAAATGGAATAAATCAATGAATAGCAGTGAGCAATTGTAACAGACAATTGTAAACATCCTGATGCAACTACTCCACGTAATTATGCTTTCATATAATCATGTAAATTCATTCTTGAACTTTCTTTCATAAATTCTTTCATTACTTTCCATCATTTTTCCATCTCTCTTGGTCCCCTGGGAGTTCTTGGCCATTTTAGACTCCTGGGTAATAGTGCGCTTATCGAGGATCGAGCTCGTTCCTATACAGAAACGTCGGGTTTACTTTCCCCGACCTTTCCACCGATCTATTCCCATTAACTTTCTATCCGGGGCTGGCCCAAGTAGTATGGAACTTGCATAATAACATGCTTCTTTTCATGACTTTCATGACTTTCTTAAGAATGTATATGCATTCATATGTGATTCATAACTTGTACATGGGTTCTACCGAAACTTCGCAGCATAGCAGGAACGTGTCCGCTTCCCCATGAATAGTGCCAGCCAATCAATACATCAATATATCACAAGAAGCACAAATTCACATGTATACTCCAACATAAAACTCCAAGTCATATCAAATTCATTAAGACAGAAATTCTGCCTTAGCATATACAACCAACCCGGTTCTTGTAATTCATGCCACAATTTCATTTTAACTCATTTGGACCTCAAATTTGAGTATGTTACAGGGTTGTGTGTCTATTTTCTAACCTCTTTGGTCCCATCTAATTTCGATATCTATAACTCTAGATATCTAAACTTTATCTCGGTCTGCCCATTAGCTAGCCAGAATCAGGCAACTAAAAATAGAAATTCACCAAAAATCGAAAACTCACTCAAATCAGACGAAATTGGTCTCATATTAAAGCTAACAGGACAACCTTTCATATACAAAAAGTTCCATTTCATTTGCCTTAGTAGGACTCGAGTTACAAGCCCCGAAACTTAGCCTTTCTGAACTGCCCTGTGTTGGCCTGGTTTGGACATAGGGTAACTTCTTCAAATCACTGGGAACAACTGAGTGGATAACAAACTCGGAATTTCTCTGGATGTTGTTCTCCTACGTGTAAGCTTTCCAACAAGGTTGGTTTCACTCATTTTCATGTAGTATAGGTCGAGATCTACCCTAAATAATCCAATCTGCCCAGAGCCAGAGTCAAAACCCTAGGTCGAGATTCAGAAATTCATATCTTCCTCAATTCTGATCCAAAACCCTTATATGATATGTCTATGGAAAGCCCTAGATGTCTAGTTTCATCTAAAAATAGGTTCATCGAATTTGACCGATCGTAGGCGGCGCCGTACGCTCCGCCATATGGTCTGCCGTGGGCTCTCCACCAAGACAGCACCTCTAGCCATCTAATCCTCTTAGTTTTCTTCTTCTAATTCTACTTCTAACTCAAAATCTTCTATTAATCCAAGTATAATTATTCAATTCACACATCAATTAAGGTGAAACTAATTCAGTCCAGCCAGCCAAGTGCATGGATCTAATGCAAGAAATTAAAACCCCTACCTTTGATTTAAGTGTTTTGGTGTTGAGTTCTTGAAATTTGGATGAACAAGGCTGGAATTTTGCTTAAGTCTTGGATGTGTGAGCAAGAGAAAAGAGAGCTGATGGAGAAGAGGAAAAGCAACGTGAATAATGGTCTGATTCAAAGGAGGATAGTGTGTTATATAGGCATGAGTGGGAGTTAACTTGGAAGATTGTGATTGGTTGCCCTCTTTGTGTGGTAGAATCACTCTCCACGTCGCCTAAGTGGTAGGAGTTTCTAGCATATTCTGGAAACGAAATCGAACTCAGACGCTACATAAAGTCGGACTTCGTGAACCTCCTGTATATGAAGTCGGAACTCAGAAAACATCCAGTCTAATTGAAACTTAAAAGTAGAGCCTGGTGAGAAGCCAAGCACTTAAGGTCGGAACTTCGTAAATCATGAACTTTCTATCCAGAACTCGAAAAGATAAAGGAGTGAGAGCTACTAATATTGAACTCAAGATCGGATCTCGTATCGGTTGTGAGTCATAATGTTGGAATTGAATACATTCAGTTCATCTGAGCCTCAGAGACGAAGTCGGAAATCGAACATTTTACTCTTTGAGCGATAAGATCGGAAGTCGTAAAAGTGCTGAAGTCGACAACGAACTCGTAAGTTGGAAGCATCAGTCACCCTCATTTCATCTCACGAAATTGGAAGTCGGAATTCATACCGAGGAGGTCAAAATTTACCCACGCTTACAAGGTTGGAAGTCGTAAGCTCCATCCATTAAATCGGAGAGCGTAAGCTGCATGCCTGAGGTCGAAAATCGGAAGAAGTCCCTTGTAAGCCTTGAAACGGAGTCGGAAGTCGAGGCTAGTGTTGAGGTCGGAGGCCAAGTGTAAGGAAACTTGGAAATCGGAACTGTCAAAAATAATGGGGATCGGAAGTCAGAATTCGTGGATGTTACAATACCACCCCCCTAAAAAAAATTTTTGTCCTCAAAATTTAGTGCTGGAGAATAGTTCAGGATACTCTTTCCTCATGTCCGATTCTAGTTCCCAAGTATAGTCTTCAGCACCTTCCTTTCCCCACGCCACTTTTACTAGCTGTACAGATTTATTTCGGAGTTGTCTGCTGCTTCTGTCTACAATCCGTACTGGTTGAACATGGAAGGTCAGGTCTTCCTTCAACTTTATCGATTCGGGTTCAAGGGAGTGCGTAGGGTCAGGTTGATACCTTCTGAGTTGGGAGACATGAAAAACATCGTGGAGGTTTGATAAATGTGGAGGCAAAGCGACTCGGTATGCCACTGACCCGATTCGCTTTAGGATTTGGAAGGGACCGATAAAACGAGGATTTAGCTTCTTGACTTTGATAGCTCTACCAATCCCTGTTGTAGGAGTAACCTTCAGAAATACATGGTCTCCTTCTTGAAATTCCAGAGGTTTCCTCCTGGTATCCGCGTAACTCTTCTGGCGACTACGGCGACAAGCATCTTGTTAGTATTTTCTTGATGCGCTCGGTGAGTCTGCTCGACTAAATCGGGCTGATGAGTGATTCCCCTGCCTCATACCAGCACAGGGGAGACTGGCACTTCCGTCCGTACAATGCTTCATAAGGAGCCATGCCAATGCTAGCGTGATAGCTATTGTTGTACGCGAACTCAGCCAATGGTAAATATCGATCCCAATTCCCGCGTTGCTCCAGTATATAGGCTCGTAACATATCCTCCAAGGTTTGAATTGTCCTTTCTGTTTGGCCGTCCGTCTGCGGGTGGTATGCAGTGCTTAGGCATAACTTAGTACCGAATGCCTTTTGTAAGGCTCCCCAAAACCTTGAAGTAAACCTTGAGTCTCGATCGGAGATAATGGTTGAAGGGGTCCCATGCAGCCTGATAATCTCTTGAATATACAGCTGTGCTAATTTTTCCAACGGATAATTTGCTCGGATGGGTAGAAAGTGGGCAGACTTGGTCAATCTATCCACGATGACCCATATGGCATCGTATCCTGTTGGTGTTCTTGGCAATCCCATCACAAAATCCATGGAAATGCTTTCCCACTTCCACTTAGGGACTTCCAAGGGTCGTAGCATCCCAGAAGGCTTCTGATGCTCCGCTTTTACCTTTTGACAAATCAAGCATTTGCCAACAAAGTTTGCTACATCTGACTTCATGCCTGGCCACCAAAACATCTCTTTGAGGTCTTGATGCATCTTAGTTATGCCCGGATGTACGGTAAACTCGCCTCTATGAGCTTCTTCTAAGATCCTCTTTCGGAGATCGTCCCTTTCAGGAACACATACTCTGTCGTGGCACCGCCAGATGCCCTCTTTATCTTGGGCAAAGCCTGCTAGTTTCCCTGATCGTACGAGATCAAGTGTATGTTGAAAATTAGCATCTTGCTGCTGAGCTTGCCGAATCAGGTCCTTGAAACTACTGGTTATTTGAATTTGGTGTAGCTGAAGAGTCTTGGGAGTTATAAGAACTCCCAAATTAAGATTCCGGAAACTTTCGATAAGTTCCGTTTCTTTAATCATCATCCACGCGACAGTCAATGATTTCCTGCTTAACGCATCTGCCACGGTGTTCGCTTTACCTGGGTGGTATTTCAATTCAAACTCGTAGTCTTTAAGGAGTTCCATCCATCTCCGTTGCCTCATATTCAATTCTTTCTGATCAAAAAGGTACTTCAAACTCTTATGATCAGAAAAGACCTCGAACTTTACTCCATACAGGTGATGTCTCCATATTTTCAAAGCAAACACTACTGCTGCTAACTCAAGATCATGAGTCGGGTAATTCCTTTCATGTGGCTTTAATTGCCTGGAGGCATACGCGACCACTCTTCCAGCTTGCATCAACACACATCCTAACCCTTGTTGGGAAGCATCGCAGTAGACCTCAAATGGTCCTTGAGGGTCTGGTAAAGCTAGCACTGGTGTCGTGGTCAACCTTCTCTTCAAATCCTGAAAACTCTGTTCACACTCCGGCGTCCACTCGAAAGGGACATTCTTTCTGGTTAGCTTGGTCAAGGGCAAGGCTATTCGAGAAAAATCTTTAACGAATCGCCTATAATATCCAGCTAAGCCCAGAAAACTTCTAATTTCAGAGATTGTAGTTGGCCTCTCCCAGTTTAGAACTGCTTCTACTTTGCTTGGGTCGACAGAGATTCCTCCAGATGACACTATGTGGCCGATGAATTTTACCTCCTTCATCCAAAATTCACATTTGGATAACTTGGCATAGAGCTTCTTTTCTCTTAAAATTTGCAGAATTAGCCGTAAGTGTTTCACATGTTCTTGTTCCGTCTTTGAGTAGACAAGTATATCATCGATGAAGACCACTACAAATTTGTCTAGATATGGGCGGAATATTCGATTCATGTAATCCATGAATATCGCTGGTGCATTCGTCAGCCCAAACGACATTACGGTATACTCGTAGTGTCCGTAACGAGTTCGAAAGGCTGTCTTAGGGATATCTTGTTCCCGAACTCGAATTTGGTGATATCCGGAACGCAAGTCGATCTTGGAGAATACCGTTGCACCCTGTAGTTGGTCCATGAGATCATCAATCCTCGGTAGCGGATACTTGTTCTTAATCGTCACTTTGTTCAACTGCCTATAATCCACGCATAAGCGCATGCTCCCATCCTTCTTCTTGACCAACAAGACCGGAGCTCCCCATGGCGACGCACTTGGTCGTATGAATCCCTTTTCTAAAAGCTCTTCGATCTGTCTTTTTAATTCCATCAACTCCATAGGTGACATTCGATATGGAGCTATAGATACTGGTCCCGCACCTGGAACCAACTCAACGGTAAACTCAATTTCTCTCTGGAGGGAATTCAGGAATATCCTCTGGGAAAACATCCGGGTATTCCCTGACAATTGGAATCTTCTCTAGTTCCTGCTCAGCTTCTACCGTATTAGTTGACAAGAGGATATACCCTTGATCCTTTGGCCTGAAAGAGTCCCGATAGAAGAGTATTGCGGTCTGGGATTCCGAAAGTAAGACAGAGGGAAGTACCACCGTCTTATCAGAGCAATTGAGTACAACATGATTGGCAGAAAGCCAATCCATGCCCAGAATTACGTCGAGACCAGATAGAGGGAGGCAAATCAAATTAGCGGCAAAGGTCCTACCCTCAATTCGAAGAGGAACATTAAGGCACATTTGACTAGTTCTAACCGGCCCATTGGTAGGAGTGGAAACCAACAGATCATAAGGCAATTCAGAAATTGGCAATTGCAAGGCAGCTACACAATCATGAGAAATAAATGAATGTGATGCACCCGAATCATAGAGTACAGTTAGAGTCTCACCGTCCACATCACAGGTGCCCTGGATTAGTCCTTCTGACTTATCGGCTTCTTCCGCATTCATAGTAAAGACCCGTCCTTGTCATTTGGGTCGGCGGCGTGATAAGTTCCTGGTTGGACATTCATAAATTTTGTGGCCTGGCTTGCCACATCCATAGCAGACATTCTGTCCTGCCAAGCACGGCCGATCGCCATGATTCTTGCCGCATTTTGTGCAAGTTGAATTTGAAAAAGGCCTTTGAGGCTGCTTGCCTTTGTTGCCTCTTGGCGGAAATCTCCGCTGTTGTTGTACATTGGGCTTAAATCTTATGCCTTGCGGGGCTAACCCTCTCTTGAAATTACCACCAAATGCCCTGGCTGCAGCTAACTTCGAGTGGCAATCCTCCACAAGTCGGCATTTGTTCACTAATGTAGGGAAATCCCTAATCTCCATCGGGCTGATGGCGGTGAGAACGTCCTCTCGTAACCCACCTTCAAATTTGATGCACTTCCAGGCTTCATCTGGGTTCCTCTGATAGATTGTGGAGAATTTACATAGCTCCTCAAATCGGGCAATATATTCAGATACTGTCCGATTTCCTTGACGCAGTTGCATAAACTCGAGTTCCTTGGCATTTCGAACTGAAGCGGGGAAGTACTTCTGGTAAAATACATCCTTGAACATTGCCCAGGTGACTACCGTCTGAGATTCCTCGAACAACCTTCGTGTACCGTTCCACCAGAACTCGGCGTCTGCTTCAAGCGTGTAAGTGGCAAAAGTCACTTTCTGGTGATCCGAGCAATCCAGGACGGAGAAAATCTTTTCCATGGCTTTGATCCACTCGTCAGCTTTATCCGGGTCATATGCTCCTCGGAAACTTGGCGGACTTGCTTTCCTAAACTCTGCGAACCTGAGGCAGTCCAGGTTTCCCTCTGGACCTCGGGGTTTCCCTCACGCCTGCAGTCGCCGCCAAGCCGCTCCATCATTTGGTGAGTCGCGCGCTTGTTCCGCATTGCGTGAGCCATTTCCCGCATTGTAGCCATCACGTCAGTCGGGTTCTAGGGAGCGAGTTACGCGACGTGGTCTTCCTCGCCTTAGGAAGCCATTAAGTTACGAACACACAAAACAAAAGTTATTGAGTTGATCGGGCTCAATACTAAGTTTAATGTGCTAGTAAATAACGACCCACACGCCAGGCATTTCATATATATGCACAACTATATCACCACCATACAGGCAAGATCTGGTGCACATTATCAACTAAAGTACAGAATATGCGCGAAGCATAGTCAGTCCAATCCTCAGGCCTTAGCTAGGATGAACTGCTCTGATACCAATAATGTAACACCCTACTAATTTTATGTTATGCTTAAGTCATAGCATGAAACTAGTCAGTCGTGTTACCGTGTTGATACTTTTCTTACCTTTCTTGTTTATAATTTCCTTTTAAATCGTCTCTATTGACTAAACGGCGTACTACTATATTAAACGAAACAAGCAGAATATCACCAAGATAAGTATAGTATAACAATGTTCTGCATACGTGTAAACATGTATATGTATCGAAGTCACTGTTTCACTTATGTACAAAGATTTAAAGTAGAAATACATACATGGGCTAGTGTATCAAAGACCATCGCCTCATCTATCACCTACCCTATGGTCCTCATAGGACATTTCATAATCTCGCTAATTCTACAGTCAAACCCATGACCCAAAGCTACATCTTTGTCCAAAGAGGGTCATCTTGTACAACATCCATCGCCGCTAAGCTACTCAGTCAGTAGCGTAGCCATAGCCATGCCAGACTCGGGCGGAGTATAGTCCACGCTAGGTCCCGAGGAGGAAGAGGGCGACGAGCCGGTGGCCTCGGAAGGGTCACTCTCGGAACTCAGCGGGACGTCGGGGGCTACCTGCGGTGGTGACTCAGGAGCAGGGTCAGCGGGTGCAGGAGGTGCAAGGTGTGGGTGCATCATATGTAGAGGGATGGCAATATAAGGGGCAGCAAGGTCAAATAGGGGATGGTGTAAAGGAACATCAAAGTTCCTATCGCTAAATAAGTACAAACGAAAGTTACACGAACCGGCTATGTACAGAGAGTCCAACTCCAGGTCATGGTGGAACTGAAGTGCAGGGATCTCAATAAAAGGGTGGTGTGGAATCCATCTTTGAATCTGAGAATGATGCGGAATACACAAGACGGGGTGAGAATTTCAGGAAAATTCTCAGTAGGATTCGGTTATACTGGGACTGACATCACATACATTCTCAGTTACCTCGGGTTTTACTTAATTATTAAAATACGTGTACAAACTAAAAGTCCATTTTCATGAGTTTAAAAAACATGTCTGGTCCGAGGTAAGGTTCAATTTTACTTTAATTGGCATAAGAAACGAAATAAGTACTAATACTAATGCACAGAATGATAAATGGAATAAATCAATGAATAGCAGTGAGCAATTGTAACAGACAATTGTAAACATCCTGATGCAACTACTCCACGTAATTATGCTTTCATATAATCATGTAAATTCATTCTTGAACTTTCTTTCATAAATTCTTTCATTACTTTCCATCATTTTTCCATCTCTCTTGGTCCCCTGGGAGTTCTTGGCCATTTTAGACTCCTGGGTAATAGTCTGCTTATCAGGATCGAGCTCGTTCCTATACAGATACGCCGGGTTTACTTTCCCCGACCTTTCCACCGATCTATTCCCATTAACTTTCTATCCGGGGCTGGCCCAAGTAGTATGGAACTTGCATAATAACATGCTTCTTTTCATGACTTTCATGACTTTCTTAAGAATGTATATGCATTCATATGTGATTCATAACTTGTACATGGGTTCTACCGAAACTTCGGCAGCATAACGGAACGTGTCCGCTTCCCCATGAATAGTGCCAGCCAATCAATACATCAATATATCACAAGAAGGACAAATTCACATGTATACTCCAACATAAAACTCCAAGTCATATCAAATTCATTAAGACAGAAATTCTGCCTTAGCATATACAACCAACCCGGTTCTTGTAATTCATGCCACAATTTCATTTTAACTCATTTGGACCTCAAATTTGAGTATGTTACAGGGTTGTGTGTCTATTTTCTAACCTCTTTGGTCCCATCTAATTTCGATATCTATAACTCTAGATATCTAAACTTTATCTCGGTCTGCCCATTAGCTAGCCAGAATCAGGCAACTAAAAATAGAAATTCACCAAAAATCGAAAACTCACTCAAATCAGACGAAATTGGTCTCATATTAAAGCTAACAGGACAACCTTTCATATACAAAAAGTTCCATTTCATTTGCCTTAGTAGGACTCGAGTTACAAGCCCCGAAACTTAGCCTTTCTGAACTGCCCTGTGTTGGCCTGGTTTGGACATAGGGTAACTTCTTCAAATCACTGGGAACAACTGAGTGGATAACAAACTCGGAATTTCTCTGGATGTTGTTCTCCTACGTGTAAGCTTTCCAACAAGGTTGGTTTCACTCATTTTCATGTAGTATAGGTCGAGATCTACCCTAAATAATCCAATCTGCCCAGAGCCAGAGTCAAAACCCTAGGTCGAGATTCAGAAATTCATATCTTCCTCAATTCTGATCCAAAACCCTTATATGATATGTCTATGGAAAGCCCTAAATGTCTAGTTTCATCTAAAAATAGGTTCATCGAATTTGACCGATCGTAGGCGGCGCCATACGCTCCGCCATATGGTCTGCCGTGGGCTCTCCACCAAGACAGCACCTCTAGCCATCTAATCCTCTTAGTTTTCTTCTTCTAACTCAAAATCTTCTATTAATCCAAGTATAATTATTCAATTCACACATCAATTAAGGTGAAACTAATTCAGTCCAGCCAGCCAAGTGCATGGATCTAATGCAAGAAATTAAAACCCCTACCTTTGATTTAAGTGTTTTGGTGCTGAGTTCTTGAAATTTGGATGAACAAGGCTGGAATTTTGCTTAAGTCTTGGATGTGTGAGCAAGAGAAAAGAGAGCTGATGGAGAAGAGGAAAAGCAACGTGAATAATGGTCTGATTCAAAGGAGGATAGTGTGTTATATAGGCATGAGTGGGAGTTAACTTGGAAGATTGTGATTGGTTGCCCTCTTTGTGTGGTAGAATCACTCTCCACGTCGCCTAAGTGGTAGGAGTTTCTAGCATATTCTGGAAACGAAATCGGAACTCGTACGCTACATAAAGTCGGAACTCGTGAACCTCCTGTATATGAAGTCGGAACTCAGAAAACATCCAGTCTAATTGAAACTTAAAAGTAGAGCCTGGTGAGAAGCCAAGCACTTAAGGTCGGAACTCGTAAATCATGAACTTTCTATCCCGGAACTCGAAAAGATATAGAAGTGAGAGCTACTAATATTGAACTCAAGATTGGATCTCGTACCAGTTGTGAGTCATAATGTTGGAATTCGGAATACATTCAGTTCATCTGAGCCTCAGAGACGAAGTCAAAAATCGAACATTTTACTCTTTGAGCGATAAGATCGGAAGTCGTAAAAGTGCTGAAGTCGACAACGAACTCGTAAGTTGGAAGCATCAGTCACCCTCATTTCATCTCACGAAATTGGAAGTTGGAATTCATACCGAGGAGGTCAAAATTTACCCACGCTTACAAGGTTGGAAGTCGTAAGCTCCATCCATTAAATCGGAGAGCGTAAGCTGCATGCCTGAGGTCGGAAATCGGAAGAAGTCCCTTGTAAGCCTTGAAATGGAGTCGGAAGTCGAGGCTAGTGTTGAGGTCGGAGGCCAAGTGTAAGGAAACTCGGAAATCGGAACTGTCAAAAATAATGGGGATCGGAAGTCGGAATTCGCGGATGTTACATCTTACACGGACCAAAATCTAGCCATCAAAAATTGATGAACCTATTTTTATGTGAAACTAGACATTTAGGGATTTCTATCCATATAACATATAAGGCCATTGGATTAGTATTAAATGAGTTATGAATTTTTGAAGTTTAATCTAAAATTATGGGTTCTCTTCTGGTCAGTATGAGTTGCAAGGGGTGTAACTCACCCTAGAAAACTCTAAATTGAGTGCAACTAATTCGGTTTCATCCCATAAAAATTTCAGAGTTAGATTCATTCCCAATTATTTCCAGTGATTCGATGAACTTGTCTTAAGTCCAAACCAGACTAGAACAAGGCAATCCAAAAGGCTCAAATTACAGGGCTTATAACTCAAGCTATACTTATGTAAATGAGATAAAAGCTTGTCCTATTATCTTTAATTTGGTATAACTTTCGTATGAATACACCTAAATTTCTAATTTTTGTGAATTTTTACTTCTACGGGTGCATTTCTGGTTAGTTGTAGGGCAGACCAAAATAACTTTGAATAACTTGAGCCACACAAATCAAAATGAGATGGGACAAAAAGAGTTGGAAACTAGACACATAGCAATATGACATATCCAAAATTTAGGGCTAAATGAATAGAATAGAAATTTTGGTGAATTTTACAAAATCGAGAAGAATTAAGTAGAATGAGTAGAAACCTTATTGATGTTGGCATACTATGTGATTGACATGTTGATTTTAAGTAGAATTAAGTAGAAACCTTATTGATGTTGGCATACTATGTGATTGACATGTTGATTATTTACAAAATGTAAGTAGAATTAAGTAGAATGAGTAGAAACCTTTCTGGTAGCCTGGCACTATTCATGGGGAAGCGGACTTGATCCGTTATACTGCCGAAATTCCGGCAAAGAATTTATATACTATGTGAGATATTTGTATGTACATGTGATGCTTAAGAAAGATAATGTTAGTTGTGCATGTGATTTATGAAGATTATAAAGGATTCCATATTTCTTGGAATAAGGATAAAAGGAATAGATCAGTGAGAAAGTCGGGGAAAGTAAACTCAGCAATCCTGTATAGGAATGAGCTCGGTCCTAAGAAGCAGACTATTACCTAAGGGTATATGGCCAAAGACTCTCAGGAGACCAAGTATGGATAAGGATAACAACAAGCACCTTAAGGATGATAATACATAATGCCTAGGTGTGTCAAGAAAAGAAAGTTAAAAAGAAGTAGAAGCATCTACATCAAGAATTCATGTTGCATTCATATTTGCACATTATCCACCTGTTCTTTATATTGCTATAGTTATGCTTCAATTCCTTTCTCTGCTTGTTAGGAGCCTAATTACTTCCATATATATATGGGTTATTTAGTCTACTACACTTATGTTTAGATTTCTACTTTGTTTAACAAGTGAATGAATAATTCCAATATATTGATATGATTTAAAACCTGTGCATTTGCTCACATCCCTATTTGCTAGCTAGTTCTTTTATTATTGACTTTACCTATTACCGTTTCATAAATTACTCCCTTTTTGTTTAATCAGTATGGGAATAAAAACTTTGTTTTGGGCAATATATTTTCGAGTTGTTCAATTGGGCATATTGCATAGCATGCTCACCTTTTTCTTAATGAACCGAAGCAGCTGGAGATAATAATGATGACATAGTATATGGTGAATAAGGAATCCTACTGAGAATTTTCAATTCTCACTCCTATTTGCATGTTATCTCCAGATAGTTCAAGGAATATTGAAGATAGCCAGAGGTGGCTGTCAAACAAGGTCCATCCAGATAATAGTAACCACTTCCAAGTGTAGTACTATGACTTAAGCATAATACTATACAGGGAAGGATGTTACAACTTTCATTCTTTAAATTCAAAACCAACTTAACTCCTTTTCTTTCCCTTAGCAATTTCATGCTCCCTCCTTTAGTTGACCCCCCTCCTTCATCATTTTTCTCCCTCACTTCCTCTTCCTCAAATATCCAAGCTCCACCCACTTCTTCCACCAAGAGCTCAAATCTAACTAGTTTCTACATCAATTTGAGGTAGCATTTATTCTCTTTTCTTGAATTCGTGTGAATTGTTGGCTATTGAAAATTCATCTATACTCAAATATGTGATGTTATATTGAGGTTATGCATATGTTTATGGCTAGATTATCGAGTATACAATGAGTTTTGATTGATTAATTAGTGAAAGAACTAAAAAGGAAGCAACCAGAGTGAATTTATCTAGGAAAACCCTACAACATCTGTAATTTTAAAGTGTATAGATTCGTCTACAAAAATCAAAATGAGATGAAACCAATTTTAAAATAAAATTCGACATTAGAGCTTTCCAATCATATAAATTATATAAGGCCATTTCATTAGTGTTGAGTGAGACATGATTTTTTGAAGTTTACCGTAGATTTCTACCTCTAGATCTGACTAGAGTGAGTTGTGTAGGGAATAACTCACCCTATACAACTTCAAATTAAGTACAACTAATTTCGTTAGAAAGCTTACACATAGAGCAACATCCTATAAGAATTTAAGAATCAAATTTGCTCCCTGTTACTCTAATAATTTATTGATGTTGCCCTATGTCTTGACAAGGCTAGAATAGGGCAGCTCAAGTTAGCCAAATTCAAGAGCTGATAACTTGAGCTCTACTTACTCAAATGAAATGAAACTTCTTGGAAATGAAAACTAGTTCAGTCAGCTTTAAAATCGTATCATTCCAATCAGTTTTCTATTTTTACCAAATTTTTACTTTTTACTATCTAAATCTACTTAGGTATAAGACAGACCTAGGTTAAACCTTAATAACATCAGTTATACTTATCAAAATTGAATGGGACCAAAGAGGTTAAAAACAAGACACATAACACTTCATCATATCCAAAATTCAGATTTAAATGAATTAAATAGAAATTATGACTTAATTTATAATATTGGACAGAACTGAAGGAAATTGGCAGGAACTTAATTCCAATCCAAAGGTTGCAAAATTTATATAAGTATTGAAAGATTGATGCATTATATTTATTTTTCTATATGAATGATTGTTTGGTTGATTGGCATTATTCATGGGGAAACAGATCTGGTCTATTATGCTGTCGAAGTTCTAGCAAAAACATGTGAATGTTAAGCATGTTTATATGTTATGTATATGAAGATATGTCATGCAAGCATGAATGTTTGAAAATAAGGTATGAAGTATGTGCATAAAGCTCTCAAGCATATGTTTGCATAAATATATGAGCATATGAATGATAAAGGAATCTGAAGGACAAAATGAGATCCCTTCACTTGAAAGCAATTTAAAATGTGGGTCCCTTCACTTGGAGGCAATTATTTGGGTCCCTCCTTGTGAAGGCAGTTAAACTATGAGATCCTTTTATCTCAGAGGTCAAATGAGATCCATCCGAATTAGAGGCACGTGGATCCCCTTTTAGGCTAGTTCTATGTGATGATGATAACGAGTTGAGCTCACTCCTAAATCAAACTACCCAAGGGCAGCAAAGATTAAAGATAAAGATGTATACATGCAGACACCCTAAGGTTGGCGATACATAACGCCTAGGTGTGTCGAGTAAAGGAAGCAAAGGAAGCATAAATGCATGATTTTATGATGAGCAATTGTATATGCATAAGCTATATTTTTGTTATTATTATGAAATTACAAATTATGCTCTTGTTATTACTGTTATGAAACTGCTCTCTCAAATGATAAGAGTGTGAACAAAATTAACCTGCTTCGGACCATATGTTTTCAAACAATAAAACTTAGTTTCTATAATATGTTCACTTTTCTTATAATAAACTGAAGCCGTTGGAGATAATAACGATGATATGGTATGTGATAGTATAATACCCTAATAATACCATACTATGCTTAAGTCATTCTATGGCATTGCTATTTGTTACTCTCAATTAGCAGAAGTTCTTATAGTTAAAATTAGCGTAATATACGAAAATAGCATGTAATTTTTTTTCAAAACCTTTATGCTTGAAAACTGAGCCTTTAAGCATTACTTACTTGCATACATATGGACGTTCTTCTTCACATCACTGAGTTGCCAATAAGACATATGACAAAATGAAAACAACATAACACAATACCTTAAGCCAAGAATGCAATCATAGATAATCAAGGTCATCATTACACTTAATAAGTATCACATATGTAATAGGTGAAATTAAGCCACATGACTTCCTACATGCTCTTAATTACACATAAACTGCCCAACTGGGGCTCTTAAGAAAATGAAAATACTATGCTATTATCTCGATCCTCCTTAGCTAGGTGAAGAAACATGGCAGCTCCTCGTCTTATCCAGTCAGGTACCATCAGAAGTGCTACCATGGATGCCATCACCTCCATTTGAAGATGACATAGAAACGTAGGAGTGAGAAATGCAAGATTTCTCAATAGCATCACGACTAGACAAACATTGTGTCATCGTTATCGTTCCAGCCTTTTCGGGTTTAATTATTAAAATGATGGACATGTATAGGTTCAATTTTAATGATTTAAAAAACTTAAGTCTCGAAGCAGATTGCTTTTAAACTTCACATCATAACCATAACATCATAAGTAAGCATACATGCGAAAGTATAGAATAAACATTCATAATGCATATGGACAATACAAATACATGCATTGACATGCAACCTCATAGACTTAACCATGGTTTTACTTTAAAGTTACTTTCATTTTTAGCACGTGCTTAACATTCTTTACCTTTCTTTGAAATAGACTACTTTTGGACATGAGATTATTCCATGACCGTCGTCACGCAGTACTAAACCAAATCAGACTAAACCAATATTGGTTACCTCTAACTTGGAGGGTCCTCCATGTCACCCTTGCCTCCCTTATAGAGGTTCCTTGAGTCTTTGTGGATCACCATCTCTCACTTCCCTGAAGTGATTGAAGGGTCATATCCCATTATTTCTTTTCTTATTATTATACTTTACATGCATAATACTTCTTTGACTAGACACATGCAATGATATGACTAAATCCATAATTTTGACGGAAATTCAGCAGCATAACGGCTAGGCCAGAGCTTCCCTAAAATGTCAATCATAAAACTTTCAATCAATAGTCCATTATGTATATATCATATTATCATACTAATCATTCAATCATGACACAAAACTCAATTAGACTTATCATTGGTCATGCCAAATGGCATCACACATTGATACCCTAGGGGGTCTATAGTTGTATTGTGCTTCTTGAAGAATCTTATGAATCATCATATGATTTCCCGTGGTTACCCATGAGGGAATAACAAAGTTAAAATATATGTATGTAGTCTTTTAGTTACTTAGTTCTTACGTCAAATTACTCTTTACTTAAGTATACATCTTATGGAACACTTGTTCAAATTAATTAAGTTAAATGATTATTTCCTTTCCTTGAGATAAAATACTTAGTGATTCCTAGGTTCATGGTATATTAAGAGGCCTTAATCATACTTCTATTCCCAAGGAGTTCGAGATCCCTTTAATCCTTGGGTCATGACAACGTATAACCACACTCATGAACCCAACAGCACCATGTTCACTAATCACCAAGGGTGATTTTTAACTTAACCAAGTTACAAAGTTTCAAGCTTTTATCATTAATATAACAAGATCTTGCCTTAAGTATTATAAAAGTTATCTTCTTTATAAGGTAGTAATAAAGTTTTATCCTTTATGAAAGTAAGTGCCTCTAAAATTATACTCTTGCCTTAAAGATTGAATCTTTATGAAATAATGATAGAAGATACTAGCTTTTGAATTAAAAGTCTTGTTCTTTATGAAAGTTCGCACTTTTATTTATTCTAAGACCATCAAGGTCTCAACTTTATGATTTAAGGTTGTCTTAAAGTCTAAAAGATTCCTACTTTACGGACTAGTGATATAAAACATTAACTTTAGAGTTATAAAGTCTTGATCTTTATAAAAGTTAACACTTTTATGGTTCAAAAGTGATCTTTTTGCTTAAAGCTTAAAACTTTTATAATATAATCATCTCAAGATGCCACCTTTGCAAGAACTAAAGTGCAAGCTTATAACTTTATAGCTTAAAGTTATCCTCTTGATTAAAGTTTAGAACTTTATGAAAGCATTTGCCTCCAAGAATCAATCTTTAAAACATAAAGTAACAAAATACCATTTCTATAATTCAAAAAGGCTTAATATTCTAAGCTTTTTACATGTACCATTATCTTCAAAACAAAAGAAAATAAGACTTTTATGAAGGCACCAAAATAGCACCAACTTTAAGGTTGCAAGTAACAACTTTTTAAAATTTCATACATCAAGAATGTGTCAAATCAAGGAAAATGATAAAAGGTAGCAACTTTTCCACTCATAAGCATCATCATAGGAATATAGGTAACTTTCAACTCCAACACCACCTAAAAACATCAAGATCTCATACATTAAGAAAGGAAAATGGAAACCTTTCAAAAACTCAAGAACACCCATGAACAAGAACATGAATATATTTTACCGAAAATAGAAACATCAAGAACACTTGAAGAAGAACATGAACATATTTCACCAAAAGTAGAAACATCAGGAACATTTGAAGAAGAGCATGACATATTTTATCAAAAGTAGAAACTTTTGCTCATGAAGAGCATGAAAGATCTTCTCAAGTTCTTATTTGAAGATCTTGGTCGTGAGAAGAACCATGCTTCAAGCTTTCTTGAGCAAACAAAGTAAAAGAGTGAAGATCACTACCTCTACTTGAAAATGGCACTACAATAAGAGAAGAAGAAAAAGATAATGGTGTTCCTTCCTTAAAGATGGTGATGGTTTGATCTTGGAAGGTAAGAGAACTCTTGAGGTCTTTTGAAAATGATGATGATAGTGTTTAGACCTCTTCTTCAAAGACCAAAAGATGTGGTCTTTGAAGGGCTAAGTGAAGAAGATTTGGTTATGGAGGTGCAAAAGGAGGAAGAAGAAGAAAAAAAAGTGTTTACAGAGAAGTGGGAGGATTTGGTTTCAAGAGAGAGAATGAGAAGAGTGAAAATGAAAATAGATGAGTATAGGAGGGAGAGAGGGTGGCGTGAATCATTAATGGATGAGAGGGAGATATTTTGCTTAATTTTGTGTTATCTTATGATTAAGGGGACAAAGTGGATGTTGGGGGGACAAAGACAAAGTCAACTCTTACATAAAGCATTATTGTCTAATGCTTTATGCTCTAATGACATTACCCTTTACTTTATTGTCTAGTTGACTAAATTTGAATTTAATTATGTAATTAAGTGCTCTTGCAACTTAATTAACATGATTAAGCAAGGATTAGTGATTAACACGCAAGAACATGATTAACAAAAAATTAATCTTGCGATTAAGCTTAATTACCCTTAATTAAATTTAATTAAGCTAATTGAGGGTGATTAGTGCTTAATTAAACTATTAAAGGTCTAACTTAATTAGAGACTATCTAATCTCAACTAAGCATTCTCTTGACTTTTCTCATCAGAGTTAACTCATAAACTCTTCGTTGATCCATTCATTAAGCCTTAATTTCATAGTTTCTTATTAAGTGCCTAATTACTCAAGGTTATTGAGGTAATTCAGCATGACATAAAATTGAGGATGTTACATTTCTCCTCACCTTTAAAAAGAATTTTGCCCTCAAAATTCGTTACCTGTAAGCAGATTGGGTACTCATTCTTCATCTCGGACTCTAACTCCCATATATAGTCCTCTATGTTTCCTCTACCCTAAGCCACCTTGACCAAGGGTACCGTCCTATTCCTCAGCTGTTTTATCCCACGATCCACGATCTGAGACGGCGGCATATTGAAGGTTAGGTCCTCCCTTAACTGTACACTTTCGGGTTCAAGTAGATGACTAGGATCATAACGGTATTTTCTCAACTGAGACACATGAAAGACATCAGGAAGGTTTGACAAGTTTGGAGGTAAGGCCATTTGGTAAGCAACTGACCAGACACGTTTTAGAATTTGAAAGGGAGCAAGAAAACGGGGGCTTAACCTTTGTTTTTGACCTTCAAGGCTCTACCTATACCAGTCGTAGAAGTGATTTTCAAGAACACATGTTCTTTTTCTTGGAACTCTAAAGGCTTTCTCCTCTTATCTGCATAACTCTTTTGACGGCTCTGAGCCGTAAGGATTCTGTCCCTAATCTTCGTTATTTGCGCCGTGGTCTATTTTACAATATCAGATCCTAATCGGCTTTGCTCGCCTGGTTCAAACCAACACAGGGGTGATTGACACTTCCTTCCATACAAAGCTTCATAGGGTGCCATACCAATGCTTGCATGATGACTATGGTTATAGGCAAACTCAATCAAAGGTAAGTATCTATCCTAACTTCCTCGATCATCCAACACGCAAGCTCTTAATATGTCCTCTAAGGTTTGGATAGTTCCCTCTGACTGTCCATCCATTTGGGGGTGATAAGTTGTACTTAAGCAAAACCTTGTCCTAAATGCCTTTTGCAAGGCTCCCCAGAATCTAGAGGTAAACCTCGGATCTTTATCCAAGATTATGGTTGAAGGTACACCACATAACTTTAATATCTCTTGAACATACAGTTGGGCTAACTTTTCCAAACAATAAGTAGCTCAAATGAGCAAGAAGTGAGCAGATTTGGCCAATCTATTGACAATTACCTATATCGCATCAAAACCAACCTGTGTTTTTGGGTAGACCCATCATGAAGTCCATAGAGATACCTTTCCATTTCCATTCTAAGATCTCCAATGGTTGCAACATACCAAAGGGCTTTTGGTGCTTAGTCTTCACTTTTTAGTAGACTAAACATTTTCCCACCAACTTTGCAATGTCCTTCTTTAATCCTGGCCACCAAAACATCTTCTTAATGTCTTGGTACATCTTGGTCACACTAGGGTGTATGGTGAAATGGCTCTTATGAGCCTCCTCCAAAATCCTTCTTTGGAGGTCACCACTTATGGGTACACAAACTCTTCGTTCAAACCTCCATAGTCCATCTATACCTTAGCAAAACCCTTCAACTTTCTTTCTTCCACCAACGTTAGGGTTTTTAGAAAATCTTCTTCCTTAATTCGGGCTTGAGTAATTTGACTTTTAAAATCATTCATCACCCTAAGCTGATTCAACCTTAAGCTATAGGGGTCAACACTACTCCAAGGTTAAGGTCTCTAAAGCTCCTTACTAGCTCATCCTCCTTGACCATCATCCATGACGCATGCAAAGATTTCCGACTCAGAGCATCAGCCACCACATTGGCCTTCCCAGTATGATAGTTCAACCCAAACTCATAATCCTTCAACAATTCCATCCATCTCCTTTGCCTCATATTCAACTCCTTTTAATTAAAGAGATATTCCAAACTCTTATGATCAGAAAACACCCCAAACCTCACTCCATACAGATAATACCTCCATATCTTCAGGGCAAACACTACAGCCACTAACTCCAGATCATGGGTTAGGTAGTTTACTTCGTGAGGCTTCAACTGCCTAGAGGCATAGGCCACCACATTCCCATTCTGCATCAAGACAAACCCTAAACCTCTCCCAGAAGCATCACAATAAACTTCAAATGGTCAGCTTGGGTCAGGCAGCACTAATACTAGGGTTGAGGTTAAGTTTCTCTTTAGCTCTTGAAAGCTTTTCTCATAATCCATGGTCCACACAAATGGGGAATCCTTCCTTGTTAACTTGGTTAAGGGCAAAGATATCTGGGAAAATCTTTTTACAAACCTATGGTAGTAACTGGCTAAACCTAGGAAACTCCTTATCTCAGTTACGGAGGTTGGTCTCTCCTAATTCATCACAGCCTCAATCTTACTTGGATCCATAGTGATACCTCCTTGTGACACCACATGTCCTAAGAACTTTACTTTTTCCATCCAAAATTCACACTTAGACAGCTTAGCATAAAGCTTTCTTTCCCTCAAGATTCCCAACACAACCCTCAAATGTTCTTGGTGTTCCTTCTTTGTTCTCGAATAGATGAGAATATCATCTATAAAAACAACTACAAACTCATCCAAGTAAGGTCCAAAAATTATGTTCATATAATCTATAAAAATAGCAGGGGCATTAGTCAATCCAAACAACATTACCGTAAACTCATAATGCTTATACCTTGTCCTAAAAGCTGTCTTGGGCATGTCCTCCTCCTTTACTCTTACCTGATGATATTCAAATCTCAGATCAATCTTAGAGAACACAGCTCCACCTTGCAGTTGGTCCATGAGGTCATCTATCCTAGGCAAAGGATACTTGTCCTTAACAGTTGTAACTTCCCCATTTTCACCTAAGTTAATTAGCTCGGTGTTCTCGGCTAATTAGAGAGGTTAGCGATTAATTGAGAATTAATCGATTATTTGAGAATTAATCGATTAATCTCAATAGCAAGGGCTTAGTAAGTTAAAGACAAGTCAACAATTGAAATATGATGCATTAAAGGTTAAAATTAAGAACCTAATTTCCCAATCATTATTAACCCATGATTTAGAACATAAAAATCAAGGTGACCTAACCTTATTAACTAAGAGCATGACAAGCGTCACACCCTAATCACATGAAAAATTAACCGTCACAACCTCTTTACATAATTAATGAGGAAAAAACCCTTTTCAATAAAAATGGGTTAAGGTATAATTGAACCAATCAAATTAATTAACATTTAGATAATTGTAACAATTATAAAGATGTAGAAACTTCCCTTTAATTATTGTTTGAAAGTTTGGTCAAGGTAAGAGTCATATCCAACCATTCATTTGCCTTTTCATCATACACCCCTAGATCAAAAGTCCATGCTAGTAGTGTTCCTTAAGTTAAGACAAGAAATGTACTCTCCTCCATCAAGATGGTGACACTTGGAGTGATCATAGCCATCCAAGCCAAATCCTAAGAGAGCTCATGCTTTTAACCACTTGACAAACACTACATGGTCTTTACCCAAATTGCCAAGACTCAAAGGAAACACAACTCTCTCTTTTGCCCTAAGATTTTTCCACTCTCTTGCTTGTTGTAAGAAGCAAAGTCACCTCACTCCCTCCCTCATTTTGTGCACCACCTTCAGCCCCTCCTCTCTTCTCATTTCATTTTTCATTCCTCTCACTAAAAAACACCAAGCTCTCTCCTCTCTCCAAGTCTCATACTCTCTTCTTCTTCCAAGCTTCATTGTTTTTCTTCTAACCTTCTTACTACTTCCTACCTCCTCTCCATCACCACACTCACAATCCCTTCAAGGACTACCATTTTTGGTCCTTGGAGAAACAAAGCTACTCATACACAAGCCTCAATATCAAGCTCAAGGGGAAGGAGGCCATCTCCAACCATCTTTATCCTTCAAGCCTTCAAGAGAAACTTCTTGGTAGTGACTCTTACCCTTTTTCTCCATGTATTTTTCAAGCTCTAGAACCCCTAAGCTCTTCATAGCTAGGTGGTTTTAAAGCTTGCTTCAAGGTCTCATGACCATATCTTACTCTATGAGTTTTCTTGCCTTGATGAAAATGTTGTTTTGTAATGAAATTTTGTGGTATGATGGTTTTTATGTGTCTTGCTTTATTTTGTTTTAAAATACTGATTTGGTAACTAAAATATTGAATATGATGGTGAGATAAAATATGAAAATGGTGATTTGAAGTGATATAACAATTTTTCCATAAGCTTGAAGTGAAAAATATAAAAGCTAATTAAGCTGGATTTCTGGTAGTCGGTAATACGTATGATATAACTCATTCTACAAAATTCAAAATGCAATGAAACCAATATTCTGTGAAAGTAGACTCAAATAGCTTTTCATACATATAAAATATGCGAGATTTGGCCTTAAAACGAGAGAGATATGAATTTTCAAAGTTTGTTGTTCCTGGATGGGTTTCTGTCCGGGCAGTAGGTAATAAAATGTGCATAACTCAAGTTATACAGAACATTTTTGAGTGGGACCAAGTTTGTTAGAAATCTAATACATAGAGGAACATTCCCATAAAATAGTTTTGGCACATTCCCTGTGAGGAGTTCACAGTAATGTTTAAAAGTCACTGACCCGAGATGAACTTTCAAGTCTGAACAGTCAGAATAAAATGTGCATAACTCAAGCTACAAAATGAATTTTTGAGTGGGATTTCTTTTGTTTAAAAATAGACTCAGAGAAATATAATCATACCAAAATTCGAAATAAAAGAGTAAAAGATGAAATTATGGTGAATTTTTGAAGTTACTGCCCCACTGTAAAAGTAAAACTGGTTAGGGTAAAAGTTAAATGTTAATGAAGAATAAGCTTTAAGACATTAATACCCTTACATTAAGTGTTAGAAAACCTTCATAATTCAACTTAAAAAGTATCAAAAAGAACATTAGACAAAATTAGCCCTACAACTAACAAAAGAGGACACACAATAGGTAACCTCAATTAAAAGCTTGCACCCGATTTACTAAGCTAAGCTCATAAAACTTTGTTTAAGGATATGCCTATGTTTATGTGCAAGCATGATGTTATGATGATGATCATGATGATGATGGCATGATAATGATGATGTGATAATGATGATATGGTATGATGCTTAATGATACTATGATATTGGTCTCTCTGTTTGGCAAAATTTTGGGAAGCTTCGGTCCAACCGTTAGGCTGCCGAAATTTTGTAAAAATTGTGGACATAGAAATATTTTGCATCATAACCTTTAATAAGAAGAGATTCAATAAAGTATGTGATCCTTCAAAAGGGAAGGTGACCTAATTTAAGTTCCCCTCACCCACGACTCACATGAGGCATGGCATGATCCAGCTAGTGCGAGTATAGGGGATAGGGCTTACATGAGGCATGGCATGACCCAGCTAGTGTAAGTACCAAAATTTTATGGTGGCAACGGCCATGGTATGAGCTCATTACCACTTATGTTTAATGGGTGAAAAGAAAAGGACTTAAGATAAGTCAAGTTAAGAAAAGAAAGAGACTTCGGTCTGACCCAAGTAAAGAATGAAACTCATAAGATGTGCATGCATGATACAAATTGTCATACAAGTTCTTATGTATACCATGATGTTAGCATATGAGAAACACGTACTTAAAATGGGACCCACTTCGGACATTGATATTTTTAAAAAGCTAAAAATTGAACCTATTGAATGCTCACTGTTCTCATTTATAAAACCGAAGTGGCTGGGACGATGACGATAACACTTATCTGTCAAGGTCGAGTCCTACTGAGAAATCTTATTTCTCACCCTTGTTGTTTTTCCGTCTCATCACCAGATACCTATGGCACACCCCGTGGAGTGGAGCATGCACCCTCCCCACCGTGAGTGGGCCTACGATGGGGATACTCATGCTATTGTGGCCACGACCACCACAGTAGTCCGCACATATTTCTACCTAGGTCGAATTTTTGAGCAAGAGGAGCCAGAAGTCCCACTAGCCCCTATAGACGTTTCATCGGCTCACCTTGGACCGCCGCTGGGTCCTTGGGATTTCCCGCCTGAGCCATTGCCAGAAATCGAGATGGAGCCAATGTCTCCGGGTTTACCTGTAGCCGAGCCCGTGCCACCGCCAGAGATCCCGGTGATTGATGTGAGCTCGACGGCCACTCCTAGGGCCGCAGCCGCTTCGCCACCGCTCCCCGAGTATCACCCGCCACGTCTGAGGAGGATCCCTCCGAGGAACGTTCTTTGGTGGCTAGCTATACTCCTAGTCGTTGCATCCGCCGCGTTAAGGTGATCAGCAGGCACCCTCGTATCATCCATACTCCTCATGTTCCCTGAGGCCGAGGAGCGAGGGGGACCAAGCACTCGAGAACTTGAGTTCATCCGATTGAAGGGCACGGAAGGAGGCAGAGAAGCCAGCATATGTCTACGTGGGCCTATTCCATTATTGCTCCTTATCCTTTGTATTTCATTTTGTATCAGACCTTGTCAGACTTCTGTATGTTTGATATTTTGGGGCCATGGCATGACCATGAGTTCCCTTTTTATGCATTTGTTGGATATTATGAGACTAATTATATTTATATGGTTGTTGTAGTAACTTGAATGCATGGTATTTTGATTTATCCCTTGTCCCTTCAATTTATACTGAAATCTTTGCGATACGCTCGTTTATTGCTATCTTCTCGCGCAATGCTTTACTTTCCAAAAGTGACGACGTATTTCAAAAAAAAGAAAATTATCGTATTTTCTGCATAATTTAATTTCAAGTGAAGTTTAGTTTTCTACGAGCATAAGTAACAACTAATAAAACGCCGTAATATGACTTAAGCATAGTATGGATTTATTAGGGTGTTACAACAGTCACTTTGTTCAATTGCCTATAATCCACATATAACCTCATGCTCCCATCTTTCTTGTTCACAAACAACACCGAGGCTCCCCACAGTGAGGCACTAGGTCTTACAAACTTATTTTCTAATAATTCTTCCAACTGTCCCTTCAACTCTAACAACTCCATTGGGGACATCCTATAGGGTGCTATAGAGATTGGCCTCGTTCTGGTACCAACTCTATAGAAAACTCGATTTCCCTTTCCGGGGGAAACTCGGGTATATCATCAGGAAACATATTTGGGTATTTCCTTACTATGGGGATCTCATCCAATACTTGCTCAAGTTCCACTCCACTAGCCATAAAGAGAACATATCCCTGATTATCAAACTCACGACTCCCTATTCTGATAGAGTTCATGAACAAACAAATAATTTTAACAGGTTTCACAGGTATAGGGGGAAGCATAATAGATTTCTTAGAATAATTTATCATAGTACGGTTAGCCAAAAGCCAACCCATGCCTGGAATCAAATCCAAACCAAACAAAGGCAAACAAATCAACTTGCTACAAAAGACTTGCCATCAATTTGGAAATGACAATTCAGACAGCAATGACAAATCTTAACTGGTTTTTCAGCAAGAGTAGAAACAATTAACATATAAGGGAATTCAGACACAAACAATCCCAATCTATCTACACAATCATGAAAAATAAGGGAGTATGTAGTCCCAGAATCATATACTACAATTAAGGTTCCACTATTAACCTCGTACTTACCTTGGATCAAATCGTCGAACTGAGTGGCCTCTTCAGCATTAAGGGCAAAGACCCTTCCTTGGTGTTGGGGCTTGTTGGCAAGGGGCAACAGCTTGATAGTGCAATCCCCAGCCATATGTCTAGGCTTTTCGCGTGGGAAACAAACATTTTGTCCTACTAAGCAGGGTTGCCCTCCATGATTCTTGCCATACTTGGGGCACTTAGGAGTCATTATTTGCTTTGGTAACTAACTACCCATGCCCCTTCCAAATTGTGGTTTTCTCTTGCAGTGCGGGTTATACTTAGTCCTTTGGTATTGAGAAACTATTCTTTTCCTCCCATAAGCATCTTTCTTTGGCATAGCACACTTACCATAGAGTGCAACCTTGAACACTTCCCAAGTAATGGGGGTCTAAGAGTCCTCAATCATCCTTCTAGCATTGGCCTACTAGGCTTCAGTATCAGCCTCCAGCATGTAGGTAGCAAATGTTATTTTCTGTAGCTCGGTGTAACCTAACACAAAGAATGTCCCTTCCAGTGCCTCGATCCATCCCTCAACTTCCTTAGGCTTGAAGTCTCCATGGAAAGCTGATGGGTTAGTCTTCATAAACTTAGCGAACTTCAAGTATTCTGGGTCATCCTCAACTCCTGGTATTCCTCCGAAGGCTCGATTAGTTACAGTAACCTGTCTTCTCACAACTGAGACCAGTGTAGGAGAAACATTCGTCACATCTGCCATACCTAAGGTGGCAGATTTGCCTCGCAACCTATTCTACCCATCGAAAGTCATCAATTCCTGAACACATAAACAAAGATATTGAGTTAATCAGGCTCAACACTGAGCTAAGTGTGGCAGTAGCTAATCACATTCACAACCAGACAGTCATGCCTACCTAATTCCTATATCTTACCCCTGTGGTAAGATCCATGGCATGATTTCTAGCACATGACAAAGTATGCTTAGAAGCATAGTCAGTCCATCCCCACGCTCTACAAGGACGAACTACTCTGATATTAAAATGTAACAACCTAATAATACCATACTATGCTTAAGTCATTATATGACATTACTATTTATTACTCTCAGCTAGCGGAGGTTCTAAAAGTTAAAATTAGTGTAATATATGAAAATAGCATGTAATTTTTTTTTAAAACCTTTATGCTTGAAAACCAAGCCTTTAAGCATTACTTACTTGCATACGTATGGACGTTGTTCTTCATATTGCTAAGTTACTAATCAGACATATGACAAAATGGAAACAACATAACAGAATACCTTAAGCCAAGAATGCAATCATAGATAATCAAGGTCATCATTACACTTAATAAGTATCACATATGTAATAGGTCAAATTAAGCTACATGACTTTCTGTATGCTCTTAATTACACATAAATTGCCCAACTGGGGCTCCTAAGAAAATGAAAATACTATGCTACTATCTCGATTCTCCTTAGCTAGGTGAAGAAACATGGTAGCTTCTCGTCTTATTCGGTCGAGTACCATCCAAAGTGCTACCATGGATGCCATCATCTCCATATGAAGACGACATGGAAATGTAGGAGTGAGAAATGCAAGATTTCTCAGTAAGATCACGACTAGGCAAACATTGTGTCATCGTCATCGTCCTAGCCACTTCGGGTTTAATTATAAAAACGATGGACATGTATAGGTTCAATTTTAATGATTTTGAAAACTTAAGTCCCAAAGCAGATTGCTTTTAAACTTAACATCATAAGCAAGCATACATGCGAAAGTATAGAATAAACATTCATAATGCATATGGACAATACAAATACATGCATTGACATGCAACCTCATAGACTTAACTATGGTTTTACTTTAAAGTTACTTTCATTTTTAGCATGTGCTTAACATTCTTTACCTTTCTTTGAAATAGACTGCTTTTGGACATGAGCTCATTCCGTAACTGTCATTACACAGTACTAAACCAAATCAAACTAAGCCGATATTGGTTACCTCTAAGTTGGACGGTCCTCCATGTCACCCTTGCCTCCTTCATAGAGGTTCCTTGAGTCTTTGTGGATTACCGTCTCTCACTTCTCTGAAGTGATTGAGGGGTCATATCCCATTATTTATTTTCTTATCATTATATTTTATATGCATAATACTTTTTTGACTAGACACATGCAATGATATGACTAAGTCCATAATTTTGACAGAAATTTGGTAGCATAACGGCTAGGCCGGAGCTTCCCTAAAATGCCAATCATAAAACTTTCAATCAACAGACCATTATGTATATCATATCATCATACTCGTCATTCAATCATGAGATAAAGCTCAATCAGACTTATCATTCGTCATGCCAAATGGCATCACACATTCATACCCTAGGGGGGTTTATAGTTGTATTGTTCTTCGTGAAGAATTTTATGAATTATCATATAATTTTCCGTAGTTACCCATGAGAGAATCACACAGTTAAAATATATATACATAGTCTTTTAGTTACTTAGTTCTTACATCAAATTACTCTTTACTTAAGTATACATCTTAGGGAACACTTGTTCAAATTAATTAAGTTAAATGATTATTTCTTTTCCTTGAGATAGTGCACTTAGTGATTCCTAGGTTCATGGTATGCTCAGAGGCTCTAATCATACTTTTGTTCCCAAGGAGTTCGAGATCCTTCTAATCCTTAGGTCATGACAACACATAACCACACTCATGAACCCAGCAACACCATGTTTACTAATCACCAAGGGTGATTTTTAACTTAACCAAGTTACAAAGTTTCAAGCTTTTATCACTAACATAACAAGATATTACCTTAAGTATTATAAAAGTTATCTTCTTTATAAGGTAGTCATAAAGTTTTATCCTTTATGAAAGTAAGTGCCTCTAAAATTATACTCTTGCCTTAAAGATTGAATCTTTATGAAATAATGATAGAAGATACTAGCTTTTGAATTAACAATTCTTGTTCTTTATGAAAGTTCGCACTTTTATTTATTCTAACACCATCAAGGTCTCAACTTTATGATATAAGGTTGTCTTAAAGTCTAAAAGATTCATACTTTATGGACTAGTCATATAAAACATTAACTTTAGAGTTATAAAGTCTTGATCTTTATAAAAGTTAACACTTTTATGGTTCAAAAGTGATCATTTTGCTTAAAGCTTAAAACTTTTCTAATATAATCATCTCAAGACTCCACCTTTACAAGACTTAAAGTGCAAGCTTATAATCTTATAGCTTAAAGTTATCCTCTTGATTAAAGTTTAAAACTTTATGAAGGGATTTGCCTCCAAGAATCAATCTTTAAAACATAAAGCAACAAAATACCATTTCTATAACTCAAAAAGGCCTAATATTCCAAAAAACTTAGACTTTTACATGTAGCTTTGTCTTCAAATTAAAACAAAATAAGACTTTTATGAAGGCACCAAAATAGCACCAACTTTAAGGTTGCAAGTAACAACTTTTTAAAATTTCATGCATCAAGAATGTGTCAAATTAAGGGAAAATGATCAAAGGTAGCAACCTTTCCACTCATAAGCATCATCATAGGAATATAGGCAACTTTCAACTCTAACACCATCCAAAAACATCAAGATCTCATGCATCAAGAGAGGAAAATAGAAACTTTAAGGCACTTAAAGAAGGAAACATTTCAGAAACTCAAGAACACCCATGAACAAGAATGTGAATATATTTTACCAAAAATAGAAACATCAAGAACACTTGAAGAAGAACATCAGCATATTTTGCCAAACATCAAGAACACTTAAAGAAGAACATGAACATATTTTACCAAAAGTAGAAACTTTTGCTCATGAAGAGTATGAAAGATTTTCTCAAGTTCTCACTTGAAGATCTTGGTCATGAAAAGAACCAAGCTTCAAGCTTTCTTGAGCAAACAAAGTAAAAAAGTGAAGATCACTACCTCTGCTTGAAAATGGCGCTACAACAAGAGAAGAAGAAGAAATTGATCGTGGTTCCTTCCTTGAAGATGGTGATGATTTGATCTTAGAAGGTGAGATAACTCTTAAGGTCTCTTGAAAATGATGATAGTAATGTTTAGATCTTTTTTTCAAAGACCTAAAGATGTGGTCTTTGAAGGGCTAAGTGAAGAAGGTTTGTTTATGGAGGTGGAGAAAGGAAGATGAAGAAGAAGAAGAAGCGTTTAGAGAGAAGTGGGAGGATTTGGTTTTAAGAGAGAGAATAAGAATAGTGAAAATGAAAATGGATGAGTGTGGTAGGGAGAGAGGGTGGCGTAAATTATTAAGGGAGGAGAGTGAGATATTTTGCTTAATTTTGTGTTATCTTGTGATTAAGGGGACAAAGTGGATGTTGGAGGGACAAAGACAAAGTCAACTCTTATATAAAGCACTCATATCTAATGCTTTATGCTTTAATGACATCACCTTTTATTTTGTTGTCTAGTTGACTAAATTTGAATTTAATCATATGATTAAGTGCTCTTGTAACTTAATTAACATGATTAAGCAAGGATTAGTGATTAACACACGAGAACATAATTAATAAAAAATTAATCTTGTGATTAAACTTAATTATCCTTAATTAAACTAGATTAAGCTAATTGAGGGTGATTAGTACTTAATTAAGCTATTAAGGGTCTGACTTACTTAATTAGAGACTATCTAATCTCAACTAAGCATTCTCCTAACTTTTTTCATCAAAGTTAACTCATAAACTCTTTGTTGATCCCTTTATTAAGCCTTAATCGCATAGTTTCTCATTAAGTGCCTAATTACTTAGGATTACTGAGGTAATTTAGCACGACATGAATTAAGAATGTTACAGGTAGTCTAGTGAATCTTATTGAGAATTTTAAATCATCACTCCTATGTTTATTTCTGTATTATCTCTAGATAGTTCAAGAAATATTAAAAATGGGCAAAGGTTGCTGTCAGACAAGGTTCATTCAGGTAATAGTAATAATTCCTGAGTATGGTGCCATGATTTAAGCATGATACTGTGCTTGGGAGAGTGTTATACATGCAATCTCATTCTCCTTCTTCTATCCTACCACTTTATGCTTGAAAACATAAGTCTTGAGAAAAATATAAATCTAGAAACTACCACTGGTTCTTACATATGCTCCAATTGTAAGCTTTAACTATGCTCTAAGTGTGCTCTCTAATAAACCAACTCACCTATGATTCATTCTCAAATAAATTAAAATTCAACATTTATATTCAGATCAAAGAAATATCATGTCATTTTCCAGGTAACAATATAGAGCAACTAGCCTACTCTTTATTCTTAACTAACAATTATCAACAAAGATATTACAAGGAAAAAAAAATAGCAAAAAGAAAAAACTTTCCGATTAAAATTACCAACAACAAACATAGGACACAATGGCGGAACCTAGTGGCTGTGGTGATGGCTCTTGTGGTGGTGGGGGGAGGTGGTCCACTATTGGGAAGAAAAGGAAAGAGAAAGAATAGAAAGAATAAAGGAAAACAATTGGGGGAGGGAGTGAGGGTGTTTTGATTTTTTGCCTTCACGATCATTATTGATGGATTTTCTGTTAGTAACTAAATTAAAAAAGCACATTCATTTTGTTAATAATTATTGTTGATGAAATTTTGTTTGTGTTCAATTTGCATAGGAAATTTCAAATTTCATTGGTACCAATGTTCAAAAATTTGAATAGTGAAGGCCAAATCCCTCAATAATTCATTATTTTAAGAAACATAAAAATTAAATCTTTATTAATAACGAAACTATTTGTCAGTAATTTATGGTTTTTAAGAAAATGAAAAATAGTTTTGTCAGTAAACCCTATACCCTAAATTGTGGATAATCATAATTATATGAACGAGTAGTCAGTCAATAATTCTATCAGTAATATTTGCACACTAATTAGCGCCAAAAGTTATCAATGGATTTACCAACGAGTTTTTCTGTTTATCGATAACTTATGCAAGTACTTAAATTTTAATATTTTCGATGGCATTTTCATTGATATCAGTCATTGTCCTTGACAGTTTTCTACAAACTTCTTGTAGTCATTAATTATTCTATGTTGGTAGCTCAGGTAAGTCTTCAAACCCAAATTCATTCGATGCCTCATGTTCCATGCTAAATTGAGCATCTGAGTCTTTATGGTTACACACCCCTGAAGCATTATGTTATATGACACTCCTTTTTTGGTTTAGTATCAAATATTGACGTTGTCGGTAGCGACGATAACTGTCATCACCGGATTCCCTTTTATTTTGGTGTTTGTATTAAGATGGAAAGTACCAAAAAAAGGCTACTTTCACAATGCATACTAAAGAGCAATGCGACAAGGCCAATAGTGTTGGAGCTTTGGAGTCTAGGCCATGTGCAAATGATCACAACCTAGAGCCTACCTGGCATCTGTGGTCCATAATCGGGAGACCTATTATAGAGCCACAGCTGAATATTGCCACCTCAGTGATAAAGCCAGTACACAAAAATCCAGCAGTAGATGATAACATCCTATAACTACTATAGGATCAATAGTAAGGATTGTAAAACTCGAGCAACAACGCGAAATGGAGGATAAACCAAGGTTAAAGGTCAATCAACCTCAACATCGTATGGCGTATGATGACTCACAACCATTGCACTTGAGACACCACAAGCCTCGCTTGGCTCGTATAATTGAACCCTAGCCATCTCAAGAAACTGCACAAACTAGGCACCAGATCATGATTGCATCCGAGCTTGATCCATTTGAATTCAATTCCAATTAAGAAGAAGAACATCCATTTTCTGATTACATAATGAGTGCCTTATTGCCTAAGGGATTCAAGCCCTTGGTTAGCATCAAAGGATACAATGGAACCACCAACTCACAGGAGCATTTGGATGCTTTCTAGTCTTCAATGTATCTAGCAATCATCTTGTGTAACTTCCTCATTTTTCTTAATATAATATAGCAGAAATTGAATTATTTCACTTAGTCGGTACGAGAATTTCTCAGACAGCACTATGCCATGACGATCCTCACTCATAGAACCATAAGATAGTGTAACACTACCGTTGAAATTACAGCATTGCCACATACTAAAAATTGGAAAATTACGGATATATCCTATAGTGTAAACTTTTGTTATTTACAGAATTGTCTCTAGATTTTTTATAATTATACTTGGACCCCAAAGGTTGTTTCTAGTTTGACCCCAAAATTTTTAAAAAATGACATTTAGATCATTGCATCAATAGTATCGGTAGAATAGGATTTTAAGTAGAGCAAAATAACATAGCGAAACTATAGAAACCTAAATCTCAACCAATTGAGCCACAGAGGTATGCAAGTGTGAAATGATATGAAATACCCCCAGACTTACTGAAAATTACGAAAATGTCATTAGTTACAAAAAATAGAAAATATAGTAGAAACTCCGATAGAAAATAGACAAAAAATGCTAAAGGGCTTACAGAGGCTAAAAACTACCTAAAGAACCCCAAAAAAATCCAGAAAAATTATAAATATATTTTTAATATATTTTTGAAGATAAATATCAATTTTTAGCAAATTTGAGCAATATTTACATGATTGCACAAAACTAAACTTATTGGTGTACAAAATAGGCCCCGAAAACCCAATAAAACCCCCTTAATTTGTAGTACGGTAAAGAATCAGTGGAGTGCTGATCCTAGATTTGAAGGACAATGTAAGTGGACCTCTAAATGGGCATTGGTAGCTGCTGAATTGGGCTACATAGTTTTTTAATTATTTTTGGGCCTAATTGTATCAAAAAGGCCATAATTAACTCATAAAATATAAAATAAATTAAATAAAATAAGAAACCCTAACCCTAAGAAAAACCCTAACTAGCTTCTAACCCCCTCGGTTCAGTTCAGTTCAAATCAGGATGAGAATTAATCAAAATCTAACTAAATGTCACTTTCATGTAATATTTACAATAATTAAGTTTTGCCAATTTGTTTAACTTTTTGACCAAACCTTTTACTAAAGAAATTTTGTCCCCTGATCTGATCTAAAATGGCATAGCTGCACATGGTTTGCAGCAGATAATTTCATTATTTTAATTATAGTTAATTAATTATGCTAATTTACTAAAAATAGGCTTAATTAAGGGAAAAATTCACTAAAAATACAAAAGAATTGTAGAAATATTATGGAAAAATTTAGAATATCATCTAACTCATAATTGAACATGGATTTCATAATAGATTAAATAAATTTAATTATTTACTAATTATTTAATTAATTAAAGCTCAATTGTCTAATATAGATTTTAGAAAAAATTGCTAATTATCCATTAATCAAGCCTTAAATCTTTTCTTAAACCTTAATCAATGTATAATATGAGTATTATTTCATGTGTAAATCAGTTTTAATTGGTTGTTAGATTAATTAATCATTGTGGCTTAATTAACTAACAAAATTACCTAATCAAGTCAAAAACTAATTCTATGAGTAAGACTAACTAAAACCACCTTTTGTCTGTAAAAATACCAACACATGCTGATCTCCACAACCTTTATAAACCCTTAGCCAATGCCCAAACTCCCTCATATAGCCGCAGCCCTCTTCTTCTTTCCTCCATCATTTTCTCTCAAGTTCTTCACCAAAACACCATCAAAATACCTTAAACTTCTCATCTTTTCTAACAACCGTCACACACCATCAATCCTCACCCTTGAAACATATATTCAAGCCCCCCAAGAAAAGCAAGAAGCTCATGAATCCTTGCTGCCTAACCTTGGTGATTTCGACTTTCAACCCCACAAAATAATTGGGGTTTTTCTTTTCACCATTTTAGGTTTCACGCATGTGTTTTATGCAATTTTTTGGATTATTTGGGAGTTTTGAGTCTCTATTTTAGAATATGTGTTCTTATTTTGAAGCTCTAATAGTTTGTGATTGGATAGGTTTGTGATGTTTTATTGAGAGGATTTGTGTTCTTTATCATGTTTACACATGTTATAATGCATAAGAACAAATCTTCTTGCACTTTGATGAATTAAATATTCATGTTGGTGCTCATATGCCTCACAACACTCTTACGGTTTATGAGGAAAATATATGATTTGATAAGAATTAATTCATGTGATCATGTTCTTTTGATTGCTCATGAAATATATGCTTGAGTTTACATGAATTTGCATCCTTTAAACTTAAAATCTTTTCCTTTGGCTATATGGTGCTCACGGCCAAAGCATGGTCAGTGAGTAATCTTGGTGTTTCATGTGTTTTTAAGGTTGACAGATGATGAAATGATGCCTTAATGTGTTGCACTTAATTTGTAGAAGCTTAATTCTTATGTAGATGCATTTTTAACATGAAATTTGTGACTTTCATATATGTAACTATGCTGCCTTGTTTTTGGTTTAATTTTCCAGCATGTTAAATCACATGTTAATGTGTGTAAAATTGTCGTCTTGATGTCATATAACCTATAGTTTAATGCTATATGTTTATGTATTAGTTGTATGTGAGTTTGTGCATGGAAACTCATGTTTTAAGTGGCTTTGTGGGCTACCCTGTTTTGGGCAGCACCTTTACTCAATTTGTCTTATGAATTTTGAGCTTTCAAAAGGTTGATTTTGAGTCTCAATTGATGCACTATCACTTGCATAAGTTTGTTGAAATAATACATGCAAGATATATGCTTAATTCTTTAATCTATGCACTTAAATATAAGAACAAGTTTGTTGTATAAAATCTACTCCTCGAGCAGTGACCTTCAACATGAATTTTAAAAGTGTTTTCATGTTCTAAAATGTTGGTTTGCTGCTCAAGAATCTATATTACCATGTTATGGGTTTATATGATAAGTTTCTTGTAATTTTGAGTTAGTTTTATAAATTAAAAGTTCAATTTATTTTCTGCCTAGTTTTGGACAGCAAGCACTTTATTTTTATTTCTTTTGTTTTAGTGGTTTATAAACTTAATTTGATGTCTTGAATCATGTATTTTCACTTGATGAAGCTTTGTGCATAAGTTTAAGAAATTTTGAAGCAAAATACTATGTTTTTGGCTATGTATATGTTTCAGCCTTAAGCTTCTTTTTATTGTGGAAGTTGTTCTAATTGGTTTACTGCATAGAAGTATTTTCAAACCTTTGAGCATGATTTAATTAATGTCATTTACGTGATTGTTTCTTTTGGGACCATTAAGATGTAATAAGATAGTAAAAGTTTCCTAAAACTTGTTAAGAACCATGACCTATGCTTTGGAGTTACGACATTATGAACTTGTACCTTTGCATATGAAGCTTATATGGACTTATCTAGACTATGATGAGAGCTTGTGACTTATATGAGACCTATTTGAGACCTATTAAGGTCATGCCTCTGCATTGGAGAACCTTTGCTTGGACATGAATCATGGACCATGGACTATGGACTCTAGAATGTCTATCGACCTTGGACTTAATCACAATTTTAATCACATTAAAGAAACTTAAACATAAAGATTTAAATTAAAAGTCCCATTAGAAATGTCATATGAACTTGCTAGTTTCATGCTTACAGTAATTTTCTAAAGTTTGTTAACACAAATGTTTCTTGAATTTACCCTTAAAAAATAGTTTATGAGCTTTTATATGATTCATATTAGTATCCTTAGAATCAATATGAAAATATATTTGCTATTTTTAGTATAAGTTCCGAATTTGAATATGATAGTTTAGTTTGAATTATATGGTGCTATGTTTATTCTTGAAGTATGAATTTTAGTGCATGACATTCCATGACTAAATGCCATAGTGTGTGTGTGTGTGTGTGTGTGTATATATATATATAGACTTATCTACCATGAATTGAATATGCTATGAATTTGGTAAAGCACATACATGAATAGGGTTATTTAATAAGCTCAAGAATATGATCACAATTTTAATTTAGTATTTGATCATATGTGCTTTGCTTGGTAATTGATAAGTTGACTATGAAATTTATGCGCATGACATGAATGAAAAATTACATATGTGCACTTTGTGAATGGTTATTATGTATAAATTAATGAATGAGTGTATAGGCCTTATCGTGTAGTGAACAAGCCATGTATTTCACTAAGTGACCTTGGCCTCCGCCATGTTAGCGGATCAAGACTTGGTGTTCATTATGTGATGCCTTGGGCCCCCCAAGATAGCAGATAAGGACTTGGCAATCACAAATCTGACTAGAGGAGAGAGCTCTTATAGATCCAAGTAATTGATGCAAATCCTACAAACTTTAGCTAGCACAAAAGGAAATAGGAAGCAGTAAAAAGGGCTAACAATATACTTGGTATTATTTATGTTGATTATTATGATTTATATTTCTACTTTCTTACTTTTATTATTTTGGCACACATCTATCCTGGTTAACACTGATAAATGGCTAGGAATAACAATTTATGTTATTATCTGCTTGTTACTAGTGGTTTAACTGACTGTATATTATCCATGTTGCAGCACTTCCACCTTTGTTCTTAGTGTTTTTAGGACGAAGAGGGACTCCCCTGGGAACACTACCCTATGGGGAAATTTCTCTCACCCTTTTTTCTTTATGTTTCCAGATGGCACATATTATTCTCAATATTGAGATGAACATGGTTTTTGAGCCGCAATTTGCTAAATAATAGGATTTTACTACATGGTTTGGATTGTACTCTTACTATTACTATTATTATGAACTAGATATCAGAATGAACTGATGTAGCTTAGGACACCCATTTTTGGCATCTTCATTCGACATATTTGATTTTGTAGTTTTGTGGGTTGTACTTGGGTCGAGTGGGGATGATTAGTAGTAGTATAGGGGTCTTGCCTCTTTTTATATTTTAGGCTATGTATTATGACTGTCATATGTACCCTATGATATAATAGTCGTGATGTATGTTTTTTTGTAGACGATAGTTGCCTTATTTGTGGATTTTTTCGACTAGCATGTACTTCCGTCGCGTAAAATAGTTAACTAAAGGATAAAATTAGCAATTAGCGGGAAAAAAAATTTTACTTGCATAAAATTCAAGAAAGTAAGTTAGTAATATTCTACTGGCTAATTATTATTAGGATTAGATAAAGTAAAATTAAGTGATGTGATCATAGTTAGTAGTAGGGTGTTATATCCTGGGTATGATAAAATACCGAGCATTTTCCGAAACCTTATGAAGTGCCACGCTCAAGTGGTTTGTATCGTTGCTTCCAAAGTTGGTGCATTGTTTCTCCAACATTTCAACAAGGTTCTTGTCACATATCTCCACTAGCAAAAGGAAAACCAAGTCCATAGCTAGTTTGATAGGTTTCCACCAAAGACCTAATAAGCCACTTAAGGGGCATTTGGTAAACAGAATGAATTTTCATTCCTGGAAATAGGATATCTAATGAGCCACTTAAGAGACATTTGGTAGACGGAATGAATTTTCATTCCTGGGAATAGGATTCCCAAGAATGCTATTTCTGGGAATAACTTTCTTAGGTATGATATTTTAGGAGCATTTAGTATGCAAATTGTATTCCCGGGAATATTTAATAAATTTTCAAAAATACCCTTAATGGAAGTGGTGGCAAGTGATCGGCCAGTGGCGACCAACGGCGATGGTGGCAGAGGGTGGCTAGCGGCAGTGGCAGAGGATTGTCGGTGGGGATGAATGACAGCGGCTACGAGTGGTGGTTGGTGGCAGGTGGCTTTGGGTGGTAATAGGGGTATTTTGATCATTTCACAATGGCAAACATTCCCTTCCTATAGGAATATTGAATTCCCATGAGGGAGGTGGTAATGTTTTGGAGGTGAAATTCCTTCCAGGGAATGCAATATTCTCGAGAATGTTACTTTAAACCTCCTACCAAATATGGGAGCATTTTAACATTCCCGAGAAAATAAAAAAATTGCTGCATACCATACGCCCCCTTAGGGATTATTTGGATCGGTTCAACAAGGAGTTGCTTTTGTACTGAACTCTTCATGTAGAAAGTTAATTCGGTGGTTGTTTTAAAGGCAATCAATCTAAGAATTAGTTTTCAATTTACTAGAGATTGACTAAATATGTTAGAGAATTCGAGGGAATTTTATTTATTTAATTATCTTTTGATATGGGAAGATTTAAAGAAATATATGATTTTTCTTTAATTATTTTCTAAAAAATGTGACCATTATGAAGTAGGATTACCATAAATACTAAAAATCCCAAAATCTCAATGTGAAACAACTTCCATTTCCATAAAATGGATTTTTGTTTACCTGGAAGAATGAGGTTGGTGCAGATCGCCTTCTCTGAACTAAGAACGACTCTGGTGAGGACCTGCAAAGACATTCCAACTCAAGTTAGTGTCTATTCTAGCAGTATAGCAATGTAATCAAAAGATAATAATACTTGTTGGCCTAGAGCCCTTATGTAATGATGAGGTAAATTAGATCAGGATCTTTCCCATATTGTCGAATATGATGAGATCCCCTTAATTCTTTCCCTGATTATAAGGATAATACATAAGAGATAAATTAGTTAGCATTGATGTAGTGATATGATAGATCCTTCCTATAAACGAGAGATTTGATATTAAATGATAAGGTTCCACAAATATCTTTTCATTTTATGTGTAGATTCAATTATTAAATATAGAGGATTCTCTTTATTTTCATAATATTATAGTAATTGATTATATTAGGATGACAACCGATCTATGTGGCCTGGGACTAAGCTCGCTAAGAGAAGCTTTGTTTGTGCATACAGTTGGGACGCATTTATAACACGTTACCATTTTTTTTTCAGTTTCAACTTTTTGAATTAAAATTACCAACTTTTTCAATTGAATTATCAACCAGTTGCAATATATAAATATCAATTTTTTAAACTAAAATTATCAACTAATTTAAGTGGATTACCAACCAGTTATATACAAAATATCCTATAATTTTATACAGCAACTGATTGATAGCTTAATCAAATAAATTGATAATTTTAATTTAAAAAATTAATAACTAAAAAAACTTGATAATGTGTCAAATACTACAATTTTTACATATCCAAATAACACGACTAACTCGCTAATATTGGGCCAAGCTATAGAGCAATTAAGTCAAGCAACAGGGCCCACATATTTAGTCCAGCACAGGATCTAAATCAGTATATGTGCATGGTTAACCATAACGGGTAAACTAAAATGTAATAATTAATCAAAGACTTTTAAACGAATTAATTCATTAATAAACTGGTCAAAATCATAAGCGACACTTTCAGGATAGAATAGCAAAGGAAGAATTCCATTGTCAGCTCAAGAATAGCTTTTGGGAACTACGTCAAGGGAACAAGTATAAAAGAAGAGAGAGACAAGCGAAAAAGTGGGACAAATAGATAATTATGAAGAGATACTCGTTAAAGTTTGTACGAAATTGTTTTTACTTTTCATATAAATAAAAAACTGTAACATTAGCCAACGCTATTTAATTATTAACAGATACTTTACACATATTATCTTGTATTTTATTTTTGATACGAAAAAATTATCACAAACTCCTAACTAAGATGGTGGGCCTACCTATGCCTAAAAGCTAGTTCATATTTATGTAATTTGTATGATTTATAGTTGATATTACCTTTTTTGCCACATTTACACCCTGATTGTAATACTCCGCACGTACAAAAAATGATGTGCAACAAGCTAAGTATTACGAAAAAATAAAGAAGGTAAGTTAATTGTTAGCTTGATAAATTCTCGCTAACATGTCTTATTGTTTCTTGTTTTAAATTAGTTATAATAAAGAGAACTCCGGCACCTTAGTTTGACTTCTTTTCTTCGTCTTTTTATAAAAGCAGTCATTCCTGACTCAACTTGCAAAAACAAGGAAAATGACAATTTTGTTTGGCTTAGGAAACAAATCTGAATGTTTTGATTTTAAATAAGATTATTGATGAAATTGATTTAATTAGTATTTTAATTATAATTAGCCATTTACCAAGACTTATATATTTTTTATCAATAAGTTATTAACCTACTTAATTTAGAGTTTTGCTAATAAATATTCTAAATACACTTGTTAAGTATATTTTAGAATAAGAAAATATCACGAGTTAGAATTTTTAGATTGTGTGAGGGATTTTAATAAATTATGAAGTTGTCAGAGTACTTTTACTTAACAACCACTTCTGGTCTAAAATTACATAAGCAATTCTTACAGCCAAAAAAAAAAAAAAAAAGAGTTTTTTCGTTTATGATATATTAAATGCTTTAAAAAGTTTACGACACTTGTTACCAAAATCATATCCATTAACTTTGTAATTAATTACACACACAAATAAAAATATGTCTACTTAATTTTAATGCTTAAAACAATACAAAAGAAAGAAATTGTCATATTCCGAAACAAAAGTAAGTTGAACATCATGATGACAATTCATGCTTTCATTAACCTGTGAATAACATAATAAGATCATGTCAAAAGAATGAGATATAAAACCCAAATTAATAGAAATTATATTCTATTATAATTATTGTTTCACCTTTATCTCTTCGATCATAACTCCATTATTTTAGTCAATCACATAGAAGAATCCTCGTCCGCCGAAGCTGCGTACAACCAGCGAAGAGGGTAAATTAAAAATGTCCTTCCTTCTCCCTAGCCAGGCCTAAGTACAGACAAACCCGACCTACATTTGCAGCAGCAAAATCAAAAGTGTAGGACAACACTCAACCAAAGTTTATCTGTATTCTGTATTTTATAATTAATTGACTGCATCATACGAGAGCAGTTAGAGATAAAAAGCACGATTTTAGTAAGAAAACACAACGTCATTAATGATCAAATTGGCATTATAATAATAACAATCAACAATTGCTTGAAAGAAGAATTCATGAATTACGCTACAATATAATTAAAATTCAGTAATATTTAAAAATATTATTGAATTATTAAAAGTGTTATAAAACTCTCTTATGACATAATCTAAATGCAACACTATTAAAAAGTTGTTAAGAGTTTTAACTTCACTTTTTATGTTTTTAACAATATTTTCTAAATAGCAATTTAAATGAATGTTTCTAATAACTAAATATGTAGTAGTGTTAGAAATAGTCTGGATTAGTAAGTTTCAAAACTTTCTTTCTTAAAAGAAAATTAAATGTATTTTTTTTTTGTCAGAAGAAAATAAAAAGTTTAAAAAAGTAAAAATACCCTACTCCTGAAGTTACACATGACGAGTTTTAACAAAACCATTAGAGAGTGTCCAATATGCTAGCCCAATAGGCCCAAGAGACAAGGTTCGGGTTCCTGATGTTCTGAAGATACAACAGGCCCATTCTCATTATCAGTAACTGAGATATTACTCAAGGAGTCTATAGAAGATTGCTAGTTGTCCTCTTTACATGTGCTAAGTCATTCTTTGCTATTGATTCTAGAGAAATGATATTTAAACGTAGAGAAATGGGCACATATGTGGACGCATACAATGGGTCCCATGCCCTCAACGTGAGAGAGTGACATGTGGAGGGGGGCGTTCACATGCGTCGAGTTCTGAGTTCTGAGTTCAACCAAATTTATAGTTCCAGATTCCGAGTTTAGCTAATTAGTTGTGGATACATGCTTTTTCGAGGTACGAGTTCCGAGTTCTAACTTCTTTTAGGTTTCAGATTCTAGTTTTATATACAAATATCATTAGTTAACTACCAATGAATCTGGAACTCTTTTCTCTGACCTTGAAAAACCAGCCACCCATAACTAGTTAGCTTAACCTAGAACCTGGAAGAAGGTGGAACTCGGACCTCAGACTTCAGAAAAGCATGCAACCACAAACTAGTTAGATAAACTCGGAACCCAAAACTTCAAATTTAGTTGAACTTGGAACTCGACCTACACGAACGCCCCCTTCCACACGCCACTCTCTCACATTGAGGGCATAGGGCCAATCGCATGTGTCGACTTATGCATTCATTTCTCTATGTTTAAATATCATTTCTCTTATTTATCATTTGAATAATGTTTAATGAATGCACTACAATGCGATGCATACAGTGCAAAGTACACACATGGCACAAAGGAAGAGTGATGCACGAGGGCGAGTTTCAAGTTCCGACTTCAACCAAGTTTACAGTTTCAGGCTCCAAGTTGAAACTAACTAGTTGTTGGTCCATACCCATCCACCAAGTTCTCGGTTCCGGGTTCTAGATTCATGGGTAGTTAACTAATTTTGAGTTCTGACTTCAACCAATATTACAATTTTGGGTTTCGAGTTGAAGCTAACTAGTTGTGGGTCCATATCTTCCGTCAAGTTCCTAGTTTCGGGTTTTAGGTTCATGGGTAGTTAAGAAATTTTGAGTTTCAACTTTAACTAAGTTTACAGTTTCGAGTTCTGAGTTTAAGTAACTAGATGTTGGTATATACCCTTCAGAGTTCTGAGTTCAATATGTCACTCAATGTTAGAATTCAAATATTAGTTAACTACCCATGGACCTGGAACCTGGAAAAAGTGAACTCTCACATCGAGTAATCATTAGTTAACTACCCATGAACTAGGAATTGGGAACCTAGAACTCGGAACCTTGTGCAAGGCTATGAACCCACAACTAGTTGCTTCAACTTGAAACTCAAAACTGTAAACTTGGTTGAGGTCAGAACTCAGAACTCGCCCCCTGCGCGTCACTCTGCCTTTGTGTAATGTGCCACATTGCAATGCGTCCCCCAAACATTACTCTTATCATTTTTCTTAGAGTGAATTACATTGACCTCCTCTAAGATTCAGTGTTATTATATCAAACATCCCTTTATTTAACTATATTAGACTGACCTCCCTTATTACTAACGGAAGACCAAGTTTTAAGTTACCAAGTTCCGAGCTAAACCTATTTTTTAATGTGATAATTGGCTTTCGATTTCCAAGTTCCGATATCATCCCATGATAGTTCACACCCTCTATAAGCGTAATGATCTCAGAACTCGGAATTCATAAGTCAACTATCATGTCGAAGGATAGATTTAGCTTGGAAATTGGAACTTTGTCTTCTGTTAATAATAAGAAATGTTAGTGTAATATAGCTAAATAGAAGGGTACTGGGTGTAATTACACTGAACCTCAGGAGAGGTCAGTGTAATTCACCTTTTTTTATGGGATATACTCAAGGTTAAGAAAATCGGACCGGATATCAAATCAATCAAGGCAGGGGCTCAAAGGTTTAGAGGTTTAACCGAAAGTTCGAGCGGGACATAATAAAATATATATATTTAATTATTTATATATATAAATATATACATATGATTAATTAAAAAGCAAAAAAATTATGAAAAATTATTAACAATAACATAACTAATGCAAAATAATATTTATCATGAGACACTTTATCAAACATCTTAAATATAAAATCTATTTATTTTAATTTTCACTTACATTTATTTTGAAAAATACTCATAGACAATATAACAATCATTTTTAGTTTTTTATTTTTAAATTAATTTAAGAGTATATAGCAAATAAGTATACTAAAAGAATCAAGGTTATAAAAGAAATGAATTTTTGCTCTGATTGAGCTTCTTCTTTTCTTTTCTTTTTTAAATAAAAGAAACCAAGGAAGAGAGAATTTGGCCAGATTGCCTTGGGTTCACCACAAAACCGGATGTGGTCAAAACCGATCAAGAACTGGTGAACCAGTGTGATATGGACCGGTCAAACTAGTTGACCCCCTTTTTTTTTAATTTTGGTAAAATTGCTATTATTTCTTTTATTAAAAAAATGAAAAAGCTCAATCAAAACAAAAAATTCATTTTTTTCGAAGCTTGATTCTTTTAGTATGCTTATTTGCTATATAATTTTAAATTAATTTAAAAATAAAAAATAAAAAAAATTGTTATACTATCTGTGAGTACTTTTTAAAAGAAATGTAAGTGAAAATTAAAATAAATGAATTTTACATTTAAGATGTTTGATAAAGTACCTCATAATAAATATTATTTTGCATTAGTTATGTTATTATTAATAATTAATATAATTTTTTATTTTTTAATTAATCATATGTATATATTTATATATATATAAATAATTAAATATGTCTCGATTGAACCCCCAGTTGAACCTCTGAACCTTTAAACCTCTGCCTTGACCGGTTCGATGTTTGATCCGATTTTCTTAGCCTTGCAAGAAACAATAGTATTTTTACCAAAATTAAAAAAAAACTAAATCAAGCAATCAATTTGACCAGTCCAGTTCCCATTGATTCACCTATTTTTCCCGGTTCTTGAGTGGTTTTGACTGCATCTATTTTTATGGTGGAGATCGGACTGGCCTGGGGTCCGGTTATAGTTGGACCAGTCGGTCCTTAACTATGGACATACTAGTTGTTGGCGACAAGGATTCAAACATGAAATTTCAAAACATAAATCAAAAGCTCATAACTTCACATTTGTACCGGAAACCTGTTCATTTATTCTCAGTGCGTGTTTAGTTCAGCTTTTGTAGAATTGATTCTGGATAGAATTAATTTTGTTGTAATTGATTTGATTAGAATTGATTTTGAAATAAAGTGATTTATGTTTAGTAGTTCCTCTAAAAGTGATTCTGACAAAAAATAAAAAATTTTCACTTTTCCCAAAATCAATTCTAAAGGCAAGAATGTACTCTGAGAGTATACAACCAAACAATTCGAAAATTGGACATAATCAATTCTCATTCCTTAGAATTGATTTTATTATCACCCCTTATAATTGATTTTGGAAGATTGCAACATGCAACCAAACACACTATCAATCACTTTATGTTGGTCATTGAGACAAAGTCGTGTATTGTAAGCAAAATTACAATAAAATGGACAAATTTGAATTAGAATCTCTAAAACAGCAAATTCATGGACTAAATATAATGATAAAACTTTGTAATGATAAAGCTTTGTATATAAACTTTGTACTGAACTCGTTCTAATACAGTGTATTTTCTTGAACAAATCAAACATTCATACAACGTATTAAGCAAGGCAAAACGGACAAAATGCTAAATGTATAAACAATAATAAAATATTAGGAGAAAAAAGTTCAAAAACTGGATTAATAAATAACAAGGAACAATCAGAAACCAGAATTTTATCCCCAGAAGCTATAATCGCTATACAGTCCGCATCATGGTTGGGGTCACAAAACCGAGAAATACTTGTATGGTTCACTAATATATTTTATATGGGATCTATCATTAATGTATAATTCCATGCAAAATTCACTATATGATTGACCGGGAGCATAGCCACATAATACTCCCACACCCTGCAAGTATTTCTCCACAAAACACCAATCACTTGGTTCCCTCTTTTGATTTGGTTTCCAGCCACTATCTACAACATAGATAGCACTTGCAATGAATGCAAAAAGGGTATTGAAAGATACAGATAGACCCAGAAAAGTTGAATGAGGAGGAAGAGTTTCAGGATCACTATACAAGGGAAAGCACAAAAATCCTAGTTCGCTTTTGAAGGGACTCTGATACGCTTGCCCCTATTTCGTATTATTTTCTTATTGACAATCACCTGAAAGGAAAGGCCCAGTGGTCGGTCCATCCATTATCAGATGACATAGCCCAGCCCAAATAATCTTCTTTTTTCTTAATGAATTTAATTTAAATATATTAATAGTATAAAATAGTTTTATATTATTAGACAATAGAAAATATAAAAAATGTCAATTCATATAAATAATCACCTATTATAATAAGGGACCCATTATAATTTCTTACCTTTTAGTATTTCTATTAGTTGACAGTGTAAAATTATTTTATACTATCAGTATATACCAATTAAACTCTTTTTTTTAATGGTTTAGTAAAATAGAGGATGCAAAAAATAATTTTAAAAAAACAACAGGCCATAAAAACGACCTAGGAAAGAGTAAATAATAATAATAATAATAATAATAATAATAATAAAAGGCTTGAAGTTACTTCAATTATCCTTTTTAATCAAATTTTTTATTTTATTTTTTTACTTATTTATATTATTATCTATTACTAATAAACAAAGATCACTTTTTGGTATAAAATTTATTTTATAAGGATAAATTTATAAACATAACAATAATAAATATTTATGTCCATAGTCAATAATTTTGCAATAAACTGATTTAGAGTTATATTGTCAATATATAGTGTATCAAAATTAATATCTTAAAATTTTTTAACTCTTATTATATTTACTTCAAAATTATTATATTGTGTATCAAAATTAATCTTTGATGATGATGATGATGATGATAATAATAATAATAATATTAAATAATTAATTTTAAGAGTCCAAGACATGAGAAAAGAAGAAAAGAGAAATATAATTTGAAAAGAATAAGCGAGTGAGAGAGATAGATTGCGAGAATTGAAATTCCAAATCCAACCACACAACTATTCTCTTTAGTCAGCAAGGAACAAGAAGTAACTATGGGTGTTCGCAGAGCAATTTAGATTGGTTTTGAGTAAAAAATTCATTCGATTCAAATAATAAAATATATAGCGGTTTGGATTAGATCAATGTAATTGGTTTTTTATTAAAAAAATTTTAATTATAAAATGTTATGAATGAAAAGTACTTGAATCAATAAAATAAATAAATAAAAATAAAAAATAAAAGTGACTCATGTTATGTATAAAATAATATCGAAATAAAAATGATATATAAATATAAAAAATTATATGATAAATTAAAATTATTATAAGTAAAAATACAAACTTAATATTAAAAAATTATATCACATAATATTATACGATTGTATTGGATTGGATCGATTTTAAAAATTAAATTTGAAATCCGCTCCGATCCAAGTGATTTGTGAAAAACAAGATCCAAACTAATCCAAATTTTTACAGTTTTGATCGATTTTTTGTTTAAATTGATTAGTTTAACAATTTTGGTTGGATTCGATTGTATAACATCTCCATATAACATAATGGAAAATGATAAAAGCGTCCTTGGGCAAACTTTTATTATTCACAACCTTGCCCCTAAACTTTTTAGAAAATGACATTTAGTTTCCTATATCAACAGGATTAGTAGAATAAGGTTTTAAACGAAGCAGAATTGCGTAGCGAAAACGTGGAAACCTAAACCTCGACTGATTGAGCTACAGAGATATCCATATGTGAAATGACATGGGATGCCCCTAGACTTACCTATAAGTATGAAAATGCCATTAGCCATAAAAAAACAGAAAACAGAATGCCCTAAATTTGCAAAACATTTAAGTTACATTGTAAATCGATTTATTCGATTTTATTGAGTTTGTCAAGTTAATTAAAAGTTAACTAAAGGTTAACTAGGAGTTGATTAGGAATTAATTAGAGAGAGTGGGATTCAGAAGAATTAAAAGAGAAACATATAAAACCTCACAAGATTCTTCAAAAACCATTTTACCATTTGAAGGAAATCGGTAGAATTTCAGTATTTTAAACTGTCGGAACTGAACCAATAGAATTATATGCCCAAAACCCTATAACCCAATGACTGAATACTCAACCATTTAAGCCCTAAGGGTGGTGCCACAAAGGCCACAAACATGAAGAGAGTTGGCTGAAATTTGGTCTCAATTTCTCAACCAATCAAATTGCAAGTTTCTAACTACCCTCTTTATTAGATTTTTCTCCTTCATCCCATGCTGATTGCGCCACTTTCTCTCCTTGCTTCAACCTTCTTCTTCTTTTCTCCTCTCAACCAACTCCATCAAAACTTCAAGATTTGTTAAGGTTCCATCAATCCAAACTCAAATTCAACAAGATCACATCTAAAGGAGGTAGGATTCAATTTCTGTCCTTAATTTCTCTAAACTGTGGCTATATGAAATTTCACTCTTCTTCAGTTATTTGATGATATATTGGATGTATTTGATGGTTTATGGTTGGATTAACATGAAATCTTGAGTTGGAATTAAATTTAGAAGGAGAAAACTAGCAGAAGTGGAGAATTAGGATATTGTCTAAGTAAGAAACCCCACGGCAGTCCGTACGATGGAGTGTACAACTCTGCCTACAACCATTTAAGATCGATGAAACTATTTTTATATGAAAGTAGACATTTAAGGCTTTCCATACATATATCATATAAGGTCATTGGATTAGTATTGAGAGAGATATGAATTTTGGAAGTTTGACCTAGGTTTTTGAGTTTGATTCTGGGCAGACTAGGTTGTTTAGGACAAAACTTGCCCTATACGACTTGGAATTGAATGAAACTATGTTAGAAATCTTACACATAAGAGAACATTCCATAAAAAGTTCAGAGTTAGATTCGGTCCCGTTTGCTCCCAGTGGTTTGAAGAAATTGCCCTATGTCCAAACTAGGCCAAAACAAAGCAGTTTAGGAAGGCCAAGTTTCAGAGCATATATCTCGAATTATACTCATTCAAATGACGTGCAACTTATTTCATCTGAAAGCTTGATCTATTAGCTTTACATTGATATAAATTTCGCATGATTTGACCTAGATTTCTATTTTTGGGAATTTTCTCTTAGAAGAGTACAATTCTAGCTAGAGACATGTATGAAAACTAGATCAAGATTAGTTAATATTAGAACTCGGGAATTAGCAAATAGAGAGCTAAATCGAGTATACTTAATGTTGAATTCGGAACTTAGTGAATAGGAAACTAGAACAGGTATACCTAATGTTGAACTCGAAACTTAGTGAATAGAAAACTAGATCGAGTATAGTTAATGTTGGAACTTGGAACTTAGGGAACACGTTCATAAAAGTTTTTGAGGACTAAGTATGGTTTAAAGTTAGAGATCGGAAATCACACAGCACATAAATCACCTTAAGATCGAAAGTCAAAGATAGGAATATAAGACCTAGAATGCTTAAACCCGGAAGTCGAGGATGTTCAACTTAAACTCAGAAGTTGGCACCAGAATATGAGACATTATACCCGAATTCCGGAAGTCTAGAACACTAGGATACTTTAAAACTCTTATGCACAGAGTTCCAAAACTCAATCCAGAATTAATCTCGAAGATCGATACATAACCCCGAAACTTGGAAATCAAAACATTAACATTATATACCGGGAAGTTGGAACTTATATAATATTGGAACTCGGGACCTATGTAATCTCAGAAGTCGGTCCTAAGCTCAAACTTGAGAATATTAATAAAAGTTTAAAACTTGCAAAATAGATTAAGACTTATGATTTTAAAGCTTTGCTCATAAGACTTTGTTGTGTGTGACAACTAATGAAGATATGATGTTCTATAGTGGGTTTGTTGTTTGATTAAGATTTCCTAGTTGTCTAGCACTATTCATGGGGAAGCGGACACATTCCGTTATACTGTTGAATTTTCGGCAGAAACATATGAAGTTATAATAGCTTGTGTTATGAAGATTTAAGTTATGATTATGAAATTCTGTATGCAAGGATATATGAAAGTAAATGATGAAGCATATGTATAAGTGCATTCAGCGTGCCTATATATGATTATGTATGAGAATGAAAGGATATGAACATATTAAATATGGATCCCTTCACCTGGAGGCAATTATGAGATCCCTCCTTATGAAGGCAGTTAAATAAGATAAGATTGGATCCCTTCACTTGGAGGCAGTTAATTGAGTCTTTCCCTGTGAAGGCAGTTAAAAGATATGATGAAGGTCCCATATTCCTAAGGAGTGTGACATGGCGATCACACCCCGATGGGGTATGAGATGGCGATCATATTCTGGGATATGACATGATGAGCACATCCTAAGGAACGTGACATGGCGATCACGCTCTGATGGGGTATGACATGGCGATCATACTCTGGAATGTGGCATATAAAGGTTCTATGATAAAAGATATGATGATGAGTACATTCCTAGGAATGTGACATGGCGATCACGCTCTGATGGGGTATGACATGGCGACATACTCTAGAATGTGGTATAATAAAACTATAAGATCCCTTTACCTCGGAGGCACGTGGTCAGATGAGATCCCTCTATATTGAAGGCAAGTGGTCAGCTGAGATCCCTTTATTTTTGAGGCATGTGACCAGGAGCGATCCCTCGAATTTAGAGGCATGTGACTAAAATGAGATTCCTCTAAGACTAGAGGCATGTGAATCCCCTTGTAGGTTAGTTCTGTGTGACGACGGTTACGAGTTGAGCTCACTCCTAGATCAAACTACCCAAGGGTAGTAAAGACTAAAGATTAAGACATATGCAAGCACCTTAGGAATGGCGATATGTAATGCCTAGGTGTGCTAAGAAATGAAAGCAAAGAAAGTTAAAGAAAAACACCAGTGCATTTGCATGAATTCAAATATGAGTATTTTGCATAATTATATCCCATGTTTTATTGATGCTGAGACTGTTCTATCTACTTATGCAGTGATTATTATTTCTAGATATAAAATATTGCCAATGTGACTCAAGTGCATGAAATGAAAGGAACTCTGCTTCGGCCAATATGTTTTCAAACTATAAAATTGAACAATTTATTTGGCATGATCACCATTTTCATAATAAACTGAAGTAGCTGGAGATAAAAACGATGACACGGCATGAAATTCCTTAGTGAATCCTACTAAGAATTTAAAATTCTCACTCCTATTTCCGTGTCATCTCCAGATAGCTCGAAAGATTTCGAAGACGGTTGAAGATGCTGTGAAATAAGGTCCGCTTAGGTAACAGTAACAACTCTTGAGTGTGGTGCTATGACTTAAGCATAGTACTATACTTGAGAGGGTGTTACAGATTGAATTTTGAACACCCCTAGAAATAGCAATCAAATCAAATTGATTAGGGGCATTGTAGTGTTATTTTGACATCACAATGAGCAATCACTCTTACATAAAATGTACAATACATGCAATTCCTGCAACATTTGATAACAAATCTGACCAATCTGCCTGTGTATTTTTTTTTTTTTTAATAGAGATAGTTTCTTGTGTTGCCACTTTTAGAACCTTTGAAGACAGCCTTGGAAAACAATTAACCAAAACTGCACTGCCATATAAAAAATTGTATGGCCATAAAAATAAAATAAAATAAAATCTTAACTCAACATTGCAATAATTTTCCTTACATGCAAAACAAATAATATAGGGTCTCTGTCTCTGACTCAGAGAAAAATAATTGGCTGAGGTAATTGGAGGCCTTTGCTACCCATCGTCTCTCCCAATGCTCCAATTCCAAGTGATTACCACATGCTGTCACCCTCATCCAATTCAAGCCATTACATTTTTTTGTTTTTATTTATTTATTTTTTTTTACCAATTTTGATGTTTAATTCTAAGTACTTGGTTAAGTGTTATTATGTTGATTAAAACAAGATTTTTTTAAATAAAATATTGCTTACCGTGTTTTTTAATAGGTTTTGGTTGATTTTTTAGTAAATGTAACATCACTAAAAAAAGATCTTTTTTATAATATAAAAAAATGTTTAACGATAAAAAATATTTCAATATTACATTTAAATATAAATTAATTTTATATTCTAACATAAAATAATTTTTATCTTTTGAAAAAAAGATTATTTTAAAAAAGATTTTAGAAGAAACTCATCCAAACAAATCCTAAATCACGCTAATTAGATCAAGGAGCAATTGCTTTGTTAATATTTTTATGAAGAAATGAAAAAGGAAATCTCCTAAAAGTTTGTTCGTAAATTTGGAAACAAAAATTGCTTTCAATGCTATTCATGTATTGTGTGTGGAGAAGACAAAGATGAGTTTGAAGGTGAAGAGGATGAGAAGTGTAACATTCAACAGAACTTTCCTTATCATTTTTCATCCAATTGTTCAGTTTTTATCAAATAATTAAGATTAATTAAAGATCAATTAAATGTTTATTTAGGATCAATTAATTAGCAACTAATTGAGTTTAGATATGAGGAAAATAGGTTAGAAGTATAGAAGATTTCATAAAAATTTTCTTAAACCAATTTGCCGATTTAAAGGAAGTCGATAAGATTACGATATCTTAAACTGTCGGAATCGAACCAATAGGATTTTCAACTCATTAACCTTACATTAAGCTCAGCCACTTAACCTATGAAAGTGGCACCACAAAGGCCACAAAAATGAGGAAAGTTGGCTGAATTTCAGTCTCTTGTGTTTTAACCAATCACATGGCAAGATTATACCTATCTCCTCAAAGCTTCACCAATATATTCCTTTCCTTCCCTTTAGCCTAAGATCTGCGCCCTCTCTTCTCCCTTACTTCACTCTTTTCTTCTCTTCACCACTCATCCAACTCCATCAAACCTTCAAGTTCAACCAAGTTTCATTGATCCAAACTCCAAAATCAAGCAAAATTACACACAAAGAGGTAGAGGTTTAATTTTTGTCTTGCTATTCTGGTTGTGGGTGGCTGGTGGTGGCTTTAGTTTCTCAATCCTTAATGTGTTGATTGAATGAATATGATGATATTTGGCTGGTTTGTTGGTTATTTGTGAGGTTAAAATTGATTAGGAAGCAAGAAAGGATGAAAGTAGGAAGAGGAGAGGAGCTGGAAAACCAAGAACCTTAGGCAGTCCGTACGACGGAGTGTACGGCTCTGCTTACCACTGTTCAAATTCAGTGAAACTATTTTTATATGAAACTAGACATCTAGGGATTTCAATACATATATCATATAAGGTATTGGATTAGTATTGAGAGAGATATGAATTTTTGAATTTCGACCTAGGTTTCTAAGTTTGAATCTAGGCAGATTAGGTTGTTCAAGGTAAAACTCATCCTATACTACTTGGAATTGAGTGAAACTAATTTTTTTAGAAATCTTACACATAGAAGAATATTCATAAAAATTTCAAAGTTAGATAAGGTCTCGTTTGGTTCTAGTGATTCAAGAAAGTTGCCCTATATCCAAACCGGGTCAAAATAGGGCAGTTTAGGAAGGTCAAATTTTGGGGCTCATAACTCGAGCCCTACTAAGGCAAATGGAATGAAACTTTTTGAAAATGAAAGATTATCCTGTTAGCTTTAATATGAAACCAATTTTGTATCATTTGAACTAGTGTTCGATTTTTAGTGGATTTTTACTTCTAAGTGTGTAATTTTGGCCAGCTACAAGGCAGGCCGGGATAAAACCTAAATAACTGAAGCTATATTTATCAAAATTAGATGGGACCAAAGAGGTTAGAAAATAGACACATAACAATTTAACATATCCAAAATTCAGGTCCAGATGAGTTAAATAGAAATTGTGGCTTGATTTACAAAAATCGGGTTGAATGATTATGCTGAGGTAGTGACCCTATCTTAATGTAACTAATGCTCTTATGAGTTCAATGTTGAATTATGAATGCTATGTTATGATTTCTATGAGAAATTGATGTTCTAAGTATTGGCACTATTCATGGGGAAGCGGACATGTTCCATTATGCCGCCAAAATTTTGGTAAAGTCTATGCTTAATGTTATAATATATGTGTAGATACATGTGCATTTTCAAGAAAATCATAAAGGTTATTTTATGATGAATATGAAAAGTATGTTATGATGAAAGTTCCATGATACTTGGGTTAGCCCCAGATTAAAGTTAAGGGGAATAAATCGGTGGGGAGGTTGGGGAAAGTAAACCGACATTCCTGTATAGGAGCGAGCTCGATCCTGAAAAGCAAACTATTACCCGGGAGTCTAAATGGCCAAGAACTCCCAGAGGACCAAGTAATGGAAAAGTTTATGAAGAAAGGTTCAAGAATGAGTCTGCATGATTACATTGAATAGTTATTACAAGTTGTTTACCGTTTGTCTATTATATTTACTTATTGTTGTATATTCGTTTATTTTACTCAATATTCTGAGTGTCACTACTTATTAGTTTGTTCTGTTTCTTATGCTGTCTTAAGTAAAACTGAACCTTACCTCGGATTAGACGTTTTCTTAAACCTATTCAAATATGGCTAGTTCAGTTTGAACCCATGTTTTTATAACTAAATAAAAATTGAGACAATTGAGAATGAATGCGGCATTAGTTAAATATCATACGCGAACCCTACTGAGAATTTCTTTAAATTCTCACCTCATTTTGCATTTCTGCATCATTCTCAAACGCTAGTGATGGACTCGACAGCCATTCTTTTCATTGAGATTCCAGACTTGCAGCTCTACCATGACCCCGAGTTGGACTCAAAGCTGGCTCCTGCCATTTCTATCTCTACTTTTTAGCAACAGGAATTTTGCTGTTCCTTTATTTCACTCTGTTTTTGAAGCATATATACTTCTGACCTATATATGTACATATACAGTTGATGATATATCACTTATTCTTATCTTTTCTGTTGTGTTTTATTAAACTTTATTATATTCTACAGTGCTATCCGCATTTATTATATACAGTGCGTTGTCTCGTAGGTATATTTGTTAAATATATACATACATATCAGAGAATAAGAGAACATAATATAATGAATACAGCTATAGATAGAATACTAACACGGTAATGCAACCTATCCAATTTTATGCTATGACTTAAGGACAACATTAAGTTGGTAGGGTGTTACATTTTTGGTATCAGAGCAGTTCATCCTAGCTAGGGCCTGGGGATTGGACTAACTATGCTTCACGCATGTTCTGTATTTTTAGATGATAACATGCACTAGATCTTGCCTATACGGTTGAGATATAGGTATGCATGGGTGAGAAGTGCCTGACTATGTGAGCTGTTATTTACTAGCACATTAGACTTAGTATTGAGCCTGATCAACTCAATAACTTTTGTTTTGTATGCTCAGAACTTAATGGCTTCTGGAAGGCGAGGTAGGCCACATGCAGAACCTGCTCAAGAAGACCCGACTGACTTTATGGCCATGATGCGAGAAATGGCTCATGCGATGCGGGGGCAGGCCGCGGCAACTCACCAAATGATGGATCAATTAGGTAGGCGACCTGAGGCAAATTGTGGAGGAAATCCACATGGCCCAGGAGTTGACTTGGACTACCTTAAGTTTGCTGAGTTCAGGAAGGCAAATTTGCCCAACTTTCGAGGAGCCTATGACCCAGATAAGGCTGATGAATGGATCAAGGCTATGGAGAAGATTTTCTCTGTCCTAGATTGTTCGGATCATCAAAAGGTGACCTTTGCCACCTACATGCTCGAAGTAGACGCAAAATTTTGGTGGAATGGCATATGAAGATTACTTGAGGAATCTCAGACAGTAGTCACCTAGACAGTGTTTAGAGATTTATTCTACCAAAAGTACTTTCCTGCCTCTGTTCGAAATGTCAAGGAACCCGAATTTATGTAGCTTTGTCAAGGAAATGGATAATATCCGAGTATATTGCTAGGTTTGAAGAGCTGTGTAAATTTTCTACAATTTTCCAGAGGAACCCAGATGAAGCTTGGAAGTGCATCAAATTTGAAGGAGGGTTGCGAGAAGATATCCTTACCGTAATTGGGCTAATGGAAATTAGAGATTTCCCTACATTGGTAAATAAATGTCGACTTGTGGAAGATTGCAACTTGAAATTGGCTGCAGCCAGGGCATCTGGTGGTAGTTTCAAGAAGGGGTTGGCCCATCAGGGCCCAAGATTCAAGCCCAACTTACAATGGCAGAGGAGATTCCTGCTGATAGGCAACAAAGGCAAGCAGCCTCAAAGGCCTCTTCCGAATCCAACTCGTACGAAATGCGGTAAGAATCATAGCGATCGGCCATGTTTGGCAGGCTAGAATGTCTGCTATAGGTGTGGTAAGCCAGGCTACAAAATTTATGAATGTCTAACCAGGAATCCACCACAGCTGTCTCGACCCCAACGTTAAGGACGGGTCTTTACAATGAATGCAGAAGAAGCTGACAAGTCCGAGGGACTAATCCAAGGTACCTGTGAGGTGGATGGTGAGACTCTAACTGTACTCTATGATTCAGGTGCCTCACATTCATTTATTTCTCATAATTGTGTGGCTGTTTTGCAATTACCAACTTCTAAATTGCCTTATGATCTACTAGTTTCTACTCCCACCAATGAACCTGTTAAAACTAGTCAAATATGCATCAATGTACTTCTTGGAATTGAGGGTAGGACCTTTGCAGCCAATTTGATTTATCTCCATCTCTCTAGACTTAATATAATGGACTGGCTTTCTGCCAATTGAGTCATGCTCAATTGCTCTGATAAGATGGTGGTATTCCCCCTATCTCATCTTCTGAATCCCAAGCCTTAACACTCTTCTATCTGAACTCTTAATTAGTAAACTATAGTGGGTTGAAGAGTCAAGGATACATCCTTTTGTTAGATAATGTGACGGAAGTTGAACAGAAATTAAAGGAGATCCCAGTTGTTAAGGAATATCCTGATGTTTTTCCAGAAGATATTTCTGAATTCTCTCCTGAGAAAGAGATTAAGTTTACCATCAAGTTAGTTCTAGGTGCGGGACCAATATCTCTAGCCTCGTATTGAATGTGACCTTTGGAGCTGACAGAACTAAAAAGACAGATCAAAGAGCTTTTGGAAAAAGGATTCATACGGCCAAGTGCATCGCCATGGAAAGCTCCAGTCTTGTTGGTCAAAAAGAAAGATAGGAGCATGCGCCTATGTGTGGATTATAGACAGCTAAATGAAATGATAATTAAGAATAAATATCCACTGCCAAGGATTGATGACCTCATGAACCAATTGCAGGGGGCAACAGTATTTTCCAAGATCGATTTGCATTCTGGATATCATCAAATTCGAGTTTGGGAACAAGATATCCCTAAGACAGCCTTTCGAACTCGTTACAGACACTATGAGTATACTGTGATGTCGTTTGGATAATAAATACACCAGCAGTATTCATGGATTACATGAATCGAATATTCCGCCCATATTTGGACAAATTTGGAGTGGTTTTCATCAACAACATACTTGTCTACTCGAAGATGGAGCAAGAGCATGCGGAACACTTGCAGTTGGTTCTGCAAATTTTAAGATAAAAGAAACTCTATGCTAAGTTATCCAAATGTGAATTTTGGATGAAAGAAGTAAAATTTCTCGGCCATGTAGTGTCCTACAAAGGAATCTCTGTAGACCCCAGCAAGGTAGAAGCAATTCTAAATTGGGAAAGTCCGACCACAGTCGTTGAAGCTAGGAGTTTTTTGGGCTTAGCTGGATATTACAGGTGATTCGTTAAGGATTTTTCTCGAATAGCTTTGCCCTTGACCAAGCTAACCAGGAAGAATGTTTCATTTGAGTGGACGTCGGAGTGCAAACAGAGTTTTCAAGACTTGAAGAGAAGATTGACTATGACACCAGTGTTAGCCTTGCCAGACCCTCATGGACCGTTTGAGGTCTATTTTGATGCTTCCAAACAAGGATTAGGATGCGTGTTGATGCAAACCGGAAACGTGGTCGCATATGCCTCCAGACAATTAAAGCCACATGAAAGGAATTATTCTATGCATGATCTCGAATTAGCAGCAGTAGTATTTGCCTTAAAGATATGGAGACATCACCTGTATGGAGTGAGGTTTAAAGTCTTTTCTGATCATAAGAGTTTGAGATATTTCTTTGATCAGAAGGAATTAAACATGAGACAACGGAGGTGGAAGGAACTTCTTAAGGACTACGAATTTGAATTAAAATACCACCCAGGCAAGGTAAACATTGTGCTAGATGCTTTAAGCAAAAAATCATTGACCATAGCCTGGATGATGATTAAGGAGACAAAGCTTATTGAGAGCTTCCGAAATCTTAATTTAGGAATCCTTATAACTCCCAAGACCCTTTAGCTACATCAAATTAAGATAGCTAGTAGCTTTAAGGAGCAGATTTAGCAAGCACAGCAGTAGGATGCTAATTTTCAACATACAATTTATCTTATGCAATCAAGGAAATTAACAGATTTTGCTCAAGATAAAGAGGGCAAATGGCGGTGTCATGACAAGGTGTGTACACCCGAGAGAAATGACCTCTGAAGAAGAATCTTGGAAGAAGCACATAAGGATGAATTTACCGTACATCCTGGCATTACTGAAATATATCAAGACCTCAAGAGAATGTTTTGGTAGCCGGGCATGAAGTCAGATGTGGCAAGCTTCGTGAGCAAATGCTTGACCTGTTAGAAGGTGAAAGTGGAACATCAAAAACCCTTCGGGATGTTACAACCTTTGGAAATCCCTGAGTGGAAGTGGGAGAGTATCTCTATGGATTTTGTAATGGGATTACCAAGAACGCCAATAGGATATGATGCCATATGGGTCATTGTGGATAGATTAACCAAATCTGCTCACTTTTTACCTACTCGAGCAAATTATTTGTTGGAAAAATTAGCTCAGCTGTACATTCAAGAGATTATAAGGTTGCATGGGACCCCTTCAACCATCATCTCTGATTGAGACCCAAAGTTTACCTCACGGTTTTGGGGAGCCTTACAAAAGGCATTTGGTGCTAAGTTGTGCCTAAGCACTGTGTATCACCTACAAACGAACGGTCAAACAGAAAGAACAATTCAAACCTTAGAAGATATGCTACGAGCCTATATAATGGAACAACATAGAAATTGGGATCGATACTTACTACTAGCTGAATCCACATACAACAATAGCTATCACGCTAGCATCGGCATGGCTCCTTACGAAGCATTATATGGATGGAAGTGCCAATCTCCAACGTGTTAGTGCGAAACGAGAGAATTAGCTCTATTGGGGCCTGATTTAGTCGAACAGAGCACTGAGCATATTAAGAAGATTCGAAGTAAGATGCTTGCCGCTCAGAGCTGCCAGAAGAGTTACGTGGATACCAGGAGAAAACCTCTGGAATTTCAAGAAGGAGACCACGTATTTCTGAAGGTTACACCTGCAACAGGGATAGGTAGAGCCATTAAGGTCAAGAAGTTAAATGCTCGCTTTATTGGTCCCTTCCAAATCTTGAAACAAATCGGATCAGTTGCATATCGAGCCGCTTTGCCTCCATATTTGTCAAACCTTCACAATGTTTTTCATATCTCCCAACTTAGAAGATATTAACCTGACCCTACACACTTCCTAGAACCCGAATCAATATAGTTAAAAGAGGACCTGACTTTTTGCGTACAACCAGCATGGATCATAGACAGAAGTAGCAGGCAACTTCGAAACAAAACCGTGCAACTAGTAAAGGTAGCATGGGGAAAAGGAGATGCTGAAGACTACACACGGGAATTAGAATCAGACATGAGGAAAGAGTATCCTGAATTATTCTTAGGTACTAAATTTTGAGGGAAAAATTTTTTTTTAGGAGGGTGGTAATGTAATATCCACTAGAAATTTCCTTATCGTTTTTTGTTTAATTATTCGCTTTTTATCAAATAATTAAGATTAATTAAAAATCGACTAAATATTTATTTAGGATCAATTAATTAGCAACTAATTGAGTTTAGATATGAGGGAATTAGGTTAGAAGTATAGAAGATTTCATAAAAATTTTCTTAAACCAATTTACCGATTTAAAGGAAATCGGTAAGATTACGGTATCTTAAACTGTCGGAATCGAACCAATAGGATTTTCAACTCATTAACCCTACATTAAGTGGCTGAGAACTCAGCCACTTATCCTATGAAAGTGTCCCCATAAAGGCCACAAAATGAGAAAAGTTGGCTAAATTTCAGTTTCTTGTGTTTCAAACAATCACATGGCAAGATTATACCTACCTCCTCAAAGCTTCACCAATTTATTCCTTTCCTTCCCTTCAGCCTAAGATCTGTGCCCTCTCTTCTCCCTTACTTCAGCTCTCTTCTTCTCTTCTCCACTCACCCAACTCCATCAAACCTTCAATTTCAACCAAGTTTCATTGATCCAAACTCCAAAATCAAGCAAAATTACACACAAAGAGGTAGAGGTTTAATTTTTGTCTTGCTATTCTGGTTGTGGGTGGCTAGTGGTGAGTTTAGCTTCTCAATCCTTGATGTGCTGATTGAATGAATATGATGATATTTGCTTAGTTTATTGGTTGTTTGTAAGGTTAAAATTGATTAGGAAGCAAGAAAGGATGAAAGTAGGAAGAGGAGAGGAGTTGGAAAACCAAAAACCCTTGATAGTCCGTACGGCGGAATACGCAGCTCCACCTACCACCATTTAAATTTGGTGAAACCATTTTTATATGAAACTATACATCTAGGGATTTCCATACATATATCATATAAGGTCATTGGATTAGTATTGAGAGAGATATGAATTTTTGAATTTCGACCTAGGTTTCTGAGTTTGAATCTGGGCAGATTAGGTTGTTCAGGGTAAAACTCACCTTATACTACGTGGAATTGAATGAAACCAATTTTGTTAGAAAGCTTACACATAGAGAATATCCCATATTAATTTCAGAGTTAGAAGGTTCTGTTTGTTCCTAGTGATTCAAGAAAGTTTCCCTATGTCCAAACTGGGCCAAAATAGGACAGTTTAGGAAGGTCAAATTTCGGGGCTCATAACTCGAGCCCTACTAAGGCAAATGGAATGAAACTTTTTGTAAATGAAATGTTGTCTTGTTGGCTTTAACATGAGACCAATTTCGTCTCATTTGAACTAGTTTTCGATTTTTAGTGGATTTTTACTTCTAAGTATGTAATTCTGGCCAGCTACAAGGCATGTTGGGATAAAACCTAAATAACTGAAGCTATATTTATCAAAATTAGATGGGACCAAAGAGGTTAGAAAATAGACACATAACACTTTAACATATCCAAAATTTAGGTTCAGATGAGTTAAATAGAAATTGTGGCTTGATTTACAAAAATTGGGTTGAATGATTGTGTTGAGGCAGTGACCCTATCTTAATGTAACTAATGCTCCTATGAGTTCAATGTTGAATTATGAATGCAATGTTGTGACTTCTATGAGAAATTGATGTTCTGAGTACTAGCACTATTCATGGGGAAGCGGACACGTTCCGTTATGCCGCCAAAATTTTGGTGAAGTCTATGCCTAATGTTATAATATACATGTAGATACATGTGCATTTTCAAGAAAATCATAAAGGTTATGTTATGATGAATATGAAAAGTATGTTATGATGAAAGTTCCACGATATTTGGACCAGCCTTGGATTAAAGTTAAGGGAATAGATCGGTGGGGAGGTTGGGAAAAGTATACCCGGCATTCCTGTATAGGAACGAGCTCGATCCTGAAAAGCAGACTATTACCCAGTAGTCTAAATGGCCAAGAACTCCCAGGGGACCAAGTAATGGAAAAATTTATGAAGAAAGGTTCAAGAATGAGTCTGCATGATTACATTGAATAGTTATTATAAGTTGTTTACCGTTTGTCTATTATATTCACTTACTACTGTATGTTCGTTTATTCTGCTCAATATTTAGAGTGTCACTACTTATTAATTTGTTCTGTTTCTTATGCTGTCTTAAGTAAAACTGAATCTTGCCTCGGACTAGATGTTTTCTTAAGCCTATTTAAATATGGCTAGTTCAGTTTGAACCCATGTTTTTATAACTAAATAAAAATCGAGGCAATTGAGAATAAATGCGATGTCAGTTAAATACCATACGCGAACCCTACTGAGAATTTCTTTAAATTCTCACCTCGATTTGCATTTCCACATTATTTTTAGACGCTTGTGATGGACTCGCTGGCCACTCTTTTCATTGAGATTCCAGACCTGCAGCTCCACCATAACCCCGAGTTGGACTCAAAGCTAGCTCCTACCATTTTCTGTCTCTACTTTTTAGTTATAGGAATTTTGCTGTTCCTTTATTTCACTCTATTTTTGAAGCATATATATATAGACTGAAGCGTCGGCTTCTGACCTGTATATATACGTATACAATTGATGATATATCACTTATTCTTATCTTTTCTGTTGTGTTTTATTAAACTTTATTACGTTCTACAATGCTATCCACGTTTATTATATACAGCGCGTCGTTTCGTAGGTATATTCGTCAAATATATATATACATATAAGAGAAGAAGAGAATATAATATACTGAATACAACTATAGATAGAATACTAACACGGTAACGCAATCTATCCAATTTCATACTATGACTTAAGCATAACATTAAATTGGTAGGGTGTTACAAGAAGGTGGATGGAGAAATGGCTGCTGAGGAGGGGAGAAAACTCCAATGCCGCCGCCTTCTTGCTGGAAATATGCGCAGCCATTGCACTTCATCTCTTTGTATCGTTCTTCAAGGAGGGGAGCAAGAGACAAGATAATGTTGTAATTAAAATATTTTTTGGGTTAATTTTAAAACACAATGATTACCTGATTGCAGGTAATAAATTAGGACCTTTAATTCATTCTGATAATAATCTAATGATCCAATCTACAAGAACCATCACTGGATTTCTCCATGCGAGGTCCATGATAAAGACCTTTGAGGATGGCAAAATAGTGGACCCACAATATAAACACCATCAAGCACTTTGAGAAGAAGCATCGACTAGTACGTTGAGTGCTTGGAGTGCCACTAGTCGATAGTGTGAACATTGGCAGATAATCACCCAAATACTGTAATAGAAATCAAAAGTAGCCAAAGCATTGGTGAATTGAAAGCTAAAAGTGGTAACTGAGTGTCAAAACAAATCAGATTAAGATTTCGACAAAGTCTTTTACTCTTGGTCATAGATTTTTCAAAAATCATAAGCAAAAAACACAATGAAGTGTAAAGAGATATAAAGAGATTTTAGGCTTTTTTACCCAAACAAAATAAAAAAATATTATTTTCGCAAATATCTCGTTTCATTTTTATTTTCCAAGATATCCTGTCTTAGTGGTTTATAGGAAATTTGTGTGAGGCTGACACAATTTATAGTTAGTTGAAAATGACTAGAAGTCCTGCTAACCTCACGATATATGAACTAGCAAACCCCTTACCACAAATCGTGTAAGCCTCACATGATCTATGGGTGACTTTCACCTACAAATATGAAATCATGTGAGGCTTACTTCCATTGTGAAATCATGGGTGGAGTTCATTCTGAAATCATGTGAGGCTCTAAGGACAGAGAGAAAGGGAAACTTTGGTAGAGAGAGAGAGGGGAAGTTTTATAGAGAGACTAAGGGAAAGTTTGATAGAGAAAAGCACTACTATATAGAGATGGCATTGAATAATTTACGCCAATTAGATGAGTTTGGACATAGTTCTGTAAATCTAAATGAAAAGGTAATCTTTTAGTATACTTTAATGTACAATCTTTGTTTATTATAGTTTAGTTTAGTTTAGAAAACCTTTGTTTGGTATTTTTTTGAGCGAAAACTTTAGTTTATAGATTTGTTTTAGTCTATTTTTGTATATTTTAATTTACACTTATTTGATATAATGCAAAATTATTGGTTTAGTATTTGAATTTTTAATTTTTCTTTGAAGAAAAAATTTTAGGGTGGTTTTATTTTATTGAATAGCAAAATCTAGATGTCAAGATTTATAGTTTAAATTAGTTTTATTGTAATATATTGCTAAATTTTGATGTTTATTTATATTATAGACCATGGTGTTGTGTAAATTTAGAGTAATTTATTATATCTAGTTTTTCTTTTGTTAATGTTAATCAAGATTATCAGTTTAGGGTTTAGTTTTGTATATTTAGGTTAATTTCATGTAATTTAGTTTTTATCCTACTATAAAGTTGAATTTTGGTGTTTATTTGGTTTATTATAGAATGTGATGAAGTCTAATTTAATTAATGTAATTTTAATATAATTTTAATATATTTTAGTTTACTTTTAGATAATTTTATTCAGCTTTTTTGAGTTTGTTAATGTTAATGATGTTATATTCATGCTTTATAGCCATGTTGATTGTTGTGCACTAGGCGTCGCCATATAAGTCAACCACATGCTCTGATGGAGCCGTATTTGATGTAGGCAGGATTATGGTATGTTGCCCCAAGTTCCATTTTATGAGTATGATAATGTGTTGATCAGTGCCTTTGTGGAGCGTTCACGACCGAAGACTCACACATTCTATCTTCCCTACGGATAGTGCACTATCACATTGGAGGATATTGCATTTTAGTTAAGGCTGCAAGTCGATGGACAACCGGTTAGCAAATGCACGAGTGCATGGGAGAGATATCATGGCTGTAATATATGGACCATATGCTATGACTTACTTAGGACAATGCCAAGTCAAGATGATTAGGATGGATACCTAGTGTTTTGTCTTAGTTCAATAATACATTTCATGACTTGGAACCAAATGCACCGAGGGAGATAGTTGTATGCCATACTCGGGGCATACATTATGCAAATGCTTGGGGGGTTCCTAATGGCAGATAAGTCATGTTCCAAAGTTTGTACAAGGTTGCTACTCTTGCTCCACGACTTTGAGTATTTTGGGAGCTTTAGTTAGGGGTTTACAGTGCTGATGACCCGATACCACAATCTATGTCGCATTGTCAATAAAGCAGTACGCGATATTTCTAGGTGCTTGGTTCTTTTATAGTCATGGGTTTATTTCAGAATCCTAGAGTTGAGACCTCTTCCAGCCAAGCTTAGCTTTCCACTAGCTGCGAGGTAGAGTTATGAAAAAAAAAAAAGTTATTTCTAGTTTATTTACCTTTTACTTTTGAACATTATTAGGATTAGTACTTTATTTTCTTCTAGGTGGGGGCATTATTGATGCATGTCTGCAACCACAAAAGACAACAACTAGCATTACGGAGATAGATCGACGGTTTGAGTATTATGGGGTAAAAAATGTTCCATTTTCATTTGTTTTGCTTGTGAATTTGATGCCTTTATGTTCACCTCATTGATAAAACCTAATGAGTTACTGTTAATCATTTTAGTTTAGGTGGATCCCATACCAAGACCTACATGTTGCTTAGATCACACCCGACTTTATTTATCGGGATTCCCCTTTTTGGCCATCTGTCACAACCTTGATTTGCTTCACTACTATTGAGTTTCAACAGCCAGGTTGTGTTCTCCGGTAGCTTGGAGGATAACAACACATACTAGTTAAGCCGTTGAACATTAACAGGGTTCATGATAAGGATGCCTGCGGAGCCGGTCATTGATGGCTTGATAAGTATAGGGCATATCACAATTGTTGGGATGCATGAACGGATCAGGTAGTTTGGTATCAAGCCCCTTCTGATGATCGTCCATCAGTTGAATACACAAGATGATACTCGAATGTTGCATAGAGGTTTTTGTCTTAAGACTGAATCCTTCACGAACCTCAGCTGGTCGAAATGCCTCGTGATGTACCCAACCACGTTGCACTAGTGCTTGATGTGCCCCTTCTAGCTCACACTCCAGATCGGCATTGTCGGGAGTGTCGTTTACGTGTCAAGACTCGAGCTAGCCACCTCAAAAATGTGCGAAGTGATGATGATGATGTTGATGATTACGATGCAAATCCTAGCCATGGACTTAATGACAATGATAAGGAGGATCCTAGCCACTCCTACTCTTCTGCCAACAACCCGAGCTTGCAGCATATGCTTGAGTATGGTGGATCTAGCCAAGGAAGTATGCTTGGCCCTACTTTGTAGATGATAGGGGGTCCTAGCCAGCAGTACATGATTAGGTCTACCTCCTGGTTTATGTCAAGTCTAGGCTAGCAATACAGCCTTAGGGTGTGTGCGATATGTGCTAAGATTGAAGCTTTCCTAGATGATCCTATTCCACCTACACATGATGAGATACCGACATTAGACTATTATAGGCTGTCATTGGATGGTATTAATCTAAATGCGAGCTTAACTACACCAACGGCAAGTACTTGTCCATTGCAGCCATCATTGTGACCCATGCATGACCTTGCTTACTAGGGTATGTATGGTTTTGATTTATTTGGTAGGACTCCACCATCTGCATTCACCTCTGCACATATTGGCCAGGGGGTTGACTAGGAGCGGTAGGAAGAGTAGGACCAAGATCTACACCCATTGCAAGAGCATGTGTAACATCCTCAATTTTCTGTCATGCTAAGTTATATTAGTAACCCTGAGTAATTAGATATTTAATGAGAAATTATGAGATTAAGGCTTAATTAAGAGATTAACAAAGTGTCTATGAGTTAATTATGAGAAGAAAACTTAAGAGAATACTTAATTAAGGTTGGAGAATCTCTAATTAAGCAAGTCAGACCCTTAATAGCTTAATTAAGCACTAATCACATATAACTAGCTTAATAGAGTTTAATTAAGGATAATTAAGTTTAATCGCAAGATTAATTTTTGTTAATCATGATCACATAAGTTAATCACTAATCCTTGCTTAATTGTGTTAATTAAGTTGCAAGAGCACTTAATCACATGATTAAATTTAAATTCAGTCAACTAAATAATAAAGTAAAGAGTGACGTCACTAAAGTATAAAGCATCAGATAAGAGTACTTTATGTAAGAGTAAGTTCTCTCATCATTCAATTTGTCTCCCTAAAGTTTAATTAACGCAAAATGAAGCAAAAATATCTCTCCCCTTGCCCATATGAGTTCCGGCCACTACCCCCCACATGCATATCCATTTTTCATTTTGTGACTCTTTATTCTCTCTCTAACTCTCAAATCCTCCAACTTCTCTCTACACTCTTCTTCTTCCTTTCTCCACCACCACTTTTCATCTTCCTCAGTTAAAGTAGCTTTGATAGGACTATGCCTATCATAAATTATAAGAATGCCTTCTTGAGGTGTCACATGCTGCTGAAGATTAGTCAAGAAGAATGACTCCACCTCTCTTGTCTCCCCCTCCACCATGGCAAATGTAATTGGCAAAATGTTGGAGTTACCATTTTGGGCAATTGCCATTAATAGTGTCCCACCATACTTCCCATATAAGTGTGTACCATCAACTGTAATTAGCAGCATGTAATATTTAAATGCTTCAATACAAGGGGCATATGTCTAGAGTAAATGATGGAATATCACACAACTATGGTCAACAAAATTTCTAACATAGTATGGCTGGGTTACATACCTACAAATCTTCTATTCATTTTGGAAGCTCATTATAAGACTCTTCCCAATCACCATAAATCTTACCAATGGCCTTTTGATTGGCAAGTCAAACCTTCCTATATGAAGTCTTGAAGCCATACTTTGCTTCCATTGATCCTTGCAAAACTTTAATGGAAATTGTTGGATCAACTTGCACCATGGAGAATATGTTGGCACAGATAACATTAGTATCCAACTGAGGGTGGTCCTACGAAAGCGATGCAGACAAACACGCATGTGGTCTATTGTACTTCCGAATTTCCCACACTCTTTTTTTCGGTGATATGTCACGCGTATCCTTTAACTACATCTATTCCCACAGTTGCCATAATATTTTATGTGATCTGACTCCAGGACTTTGTACTCAATTGATATTTGAACACTGTAAGTTTTAACTGCAAATAATACAGCCTCTTTGTCAGGAAATTATTACCTAACTTCCAAATCATTTTCTCCCAGCAATCCTAAAATATCACCACCATCTACAATGCCTACTGATCCCTGGAGAAGTGCTCCCATGCATGGCTTCCAAATTCAAAGAACCATAGTGAGCCACGTGCTTGTGTGATTGAGATTGGGATCGGAACTGAGATTGGCTACTCCATCGTTGGCTTTGGGCCGTAGGCACTGTCTCCCCTTCGTCACCGTTATCGCTATCACCTGGTACTTCAATTGGCTCATCTTCATCATCTTCATGACCAACAATAAATCAAAACTTGCAATGGGACCATCTCACAAGAATGGTCCCGCTATCTTTATCTCAAGCTATGTAAAACTTAGCTCACCCATCAAATCTTCTGCATTATCTATCTGAACATTTTCGTTTTACATAAGACTCACCACCAAGAAGGTCGATGAACACTCAAGCAGTGACAATGCAATAAATGTTAGATCGAAAGTAGATCTTTTAAAGCTACCGGCAGAGTCTTGTACAATGATGAATAACTCCATAACGCGAATCTCTGGAAACTGGGCGCAGCAATCGAATATTATTTTGACATCTTTGTCATTGCTAATCTCAACATTTTTGTAGCGAATCAAATCTCTCCCAACTGCTATAGGCAACCTGGACAACACTTGCGTTATCTGCTTGTTATTTTGTTGGCATAACTTCTGCAATATTCTACTATACAATTCTAATAAGGACATGGATGGATGATCTCTCATATAAACTAGATTTGGACTGCAAAATGTTATTCCTTCATCTATATTTGTGATTTCACCAATATGATGAACAAATATATAAAATCTCTTTGCCATCTTTTGACTCAAATTTTCTCAAAAATTACACAGATTCTATGTGTGTGTATGTGTAAATGATTTACATAAAGTGCTCACACTGGATGGTGAAAGGGCATATATGTAGTGTGGCATGCATAAGGAAATTGTGTCAGCTTCACACGATCTATGAACTAATGTAACACCCTAATAATACCATACTATGCTTAAGTCATTTGATAGCATTATTAGTTGTTACTCTTAACTAGCAGAAGTTCTTATCGTTGAAATTACCGTAATACACGAAAATAGCATGCAAATTTTTCTTTGTAAAACCTTTATGCTTGAAAATTGAGCCTTTAAGTGCTTACTTACTCGTATACACATGGACGTTGTTTCTCATATCCCTGAGTTACTAATAAGACATATGATAAAATTGAAACAACATAACACAATACCATAAGTTAAGAATGTAATCATAGATACTCAAGAGTCATCATTACACTTAATAAGTATTGTAACATCCCTGTTTTCTTTAATATAGCGTAATAGGAATTTTGAATTATTTCACTTAGGTAGTGTGAGAATTTCTCTAGTAGCACTATGCTATGACGATCCTCACACTTAAAACTATAGGATAGTATGATACTACCGTTGAAATTACTGCACTGCTGTATACTAAAAATTAGGAAAAGATAAAAATGCCATTAGTTATAAAAAAAAATAGAAAACACAGAGAAAACTCCAATAGAAAACAGACAGAAAATACGAAAGGGCTTACAGAAGGCCAAAAACTACCCAGAAGGCCCTGAAAAATTCTCAAAAATATTACAAATACATTTTTAACATAATTTTGAAGATAAATATCAAATTTTAATAATTTTGAGCAATATTTATATAATTACACAAAAATAACCTTACCGAGATACAAAATGGGCACCCGAAAACCATCTAAGACCGCTTTAACTTGCAGTACGACAAAGAATCACTGAAGTTCTGGGCTTAGGCTTGAAGGACCACGTGAATGGCCCTCAAATTTGGCCTTGGCAGCTACAACCTTGGGCCAAACAGTTTCTGAATTTATTTTGGGCTTAATTATACTTAATTGCATCAAAAAGGCCTAAAATAAGTCATAAATCATAAAATAAATTAAATAAATTGAATAAAAAATCAACTAAGCCTAACCTTCAGCCCTAGGACACCCCCAAAAGTCCTCCAGCCCCTAGAATTAGTTTCAAACAAAATGTGAACAAGGATTAGCAAAATTCTAACCGAGACATCAAATAGTCAACAATTCATTAAATTACTTTTACTAATTTACCTTACTTTTTTGACTTAACCATGTTAAAATCTGTTTTGTCACCCAAAATCTGATACATAGGCGCAGCACTTCACATGGATCAGCAGAGATTTTTTTTCATTTAATTGTTAGATAATTAATTAGGCTAATTAACCCAAAATAGGCATATTTAAGGCTAAAATTCAATAAAAATAGTAAAAATTATGAAAAAATTTTGAGTATCATCTAACACATAATTGAACATAGATTTAATGGTAGATTAAATAAATTTAATTATTTGCTAAGTATTTTATTAATTAAAGCTTGAATTGCAAAAACTAGTTTTTAGCAAAAATACTAATTATGCACTAATTAAGGGTTAAACTATTTTAATCTTTTATTTAACCTTAATCAGTCACTAGAAAAGGAAGCAATAAAAGGATCGATAATATACTTGTGATTATTGAATTTATATATTGCTTGATTATATTACTATTTTACTATTTTTAATATTACGACACACTTCCATCTTGTTTGACACTAATAGTAGCTAGGAATAATAATTTATCTTGTTAATTGCCGTGCCTAGATATCTGTCATTTTGCTACTAAATGTTCTGATAGTGTTTGTTTATATGACTTACATATTGCTGCACTCCCGTCTTTGTTCTTAGCATTTTTGGGATGAAGTGGGATTCCCCTGGGAATATCACCCTACTGGGAGACTTCTCTCACCCCTTTTTCTTTGGTGTTTCCAGATGGCATGGATTGTAACATCCCCACTTTAGTAAACGGAACGTAATGGGAACTTTGAATTATTTCCCCTAGGCAGTGTGAGAATTTCTCAAACAGCGCTATGCCATAACGATCCTCACACTTGGAATTATAGGGTAGTGTAACACTGCCGTTGAAAATACGGCACTACCATATGTTAAAAATTAGGAAATGACAAAAGTGCCCCTATCAACTTTTGTTAATTTCACTCTTGCCCAAAAGTTTTAGAAATTGTACTTTAACCTCAAGTGGATATTTCCACAATAACCCTCAAACTTTTCATAAAATGACATTTATGTCCCCACGTCAGTAGAATTAGCAGAATGGGGTTTTAAATGAAGCAGAATCACATGGTGAAACCGTAAAAGTTTAAATCTCTATTGTTTAGGCCATGGAGGCAGTCTGGTGTAAAATGACATGGGGTGCCCCTGGACTTGTTCAAAATTATGGATATGCCATTAGCCACGTAAAATAGAAAACAGAAAATCTCTAAATTTGCAAGAACGATTATTTCACATTAATAAACAATTTATTCAATCTTATTGACTAAATAAGATTAATTAGGAGTTAATTAGATGTTAATTAGGGGAGATTAGGCTTAGGAACAATTAGAATAGAAATATAAAATTTCTCTCAGAATCATTTAGTAAAGTTTCACTGATTTGAAGAAGATCAACGAAGATTCGGTATTTTGAATCGCCAGAACCGAACCAGTAGAATTTTCTATTGGAATCCCTCACTTAAGTGGTTGAAATTCAGCCACCCTTACCACATATGAGTGGCGCCAAGTGTTGCTCAAGATAGTGGAAAAACTTGGCCTTACCTTCATCAGATTTTTATCATTTTCACTTAGTTGCTCGGTTTTATCAACTACTTAAGATTAATTACCATTCGATCAAAATTTTACTTAGAGCCAATTAAGTATCATTTAGAGAAAATAGATATGAGAGAATTAGATTGAAAGCATAGGAAACTTCATAGGATTTTTCCAAAACCGATTTACCGATTTAAAGGAAACCGGTAAGATTTCGGTACTTTGAACTGTCGGAACCGAACCAATAGAAATTATACTGTGAGAACCGTAGGATGGATGGCCAAGATTCAGCCAACACACCCTACAAGTGGCGCCACAATCAGCCTTCAAGAAGGCAGCCAAATTAGATTGGAGAAGGAAAACACATCCACCAATCACAATCTAACTTCCTTCAAAAGTCTTGAAATAATTCCCTTCTCCTCCCCTTCAATTTTCGTCCATATAAGCTGCTAAACTCTCATCCTTTTCCTTCTATTCACACTCCCCTTCACTCCATCTTCAACCCCACTTCAAGTATCATCAAGAGTTTCTTCAATCTAGGACATCAAACCAACAAGATTTCAACTAGACAAGGTAAGAATTCCAACTTCTTTTCTTGTTTTCTTTGAATTGGGCTGATTGGAGCTCCACTTTCTTCCCACTTTCTTGTATGATTCTGATGTTATCTTGAGTGATGAAGATGGATTAAGGCTGGTTTAAGTTGTATTGAATTCAAGAAGGATTCAAGAAGTTATTAGGGTTTTCCCCTCGACAGTCCATACAATGGAGTGTACGGCTCTTCCTACAGTCATTTGAGGTTGATGAGTCTATTTTTATATGAAACTAGACATTCAAGGATTTCCATACATATAAAATATAAGGCCATTGGATTAGTATAGAATTAGTTATGAATTTCTGAAGTTTAACCTAGAAATCTGGATTTTCATCCGGGCAGTATGAGTTGAGAAGGGTATAACTCGCCCTACACAACTCCAAATTGACTGAACCTAATGTTTTTTGAAAACTAACATGTAAGGGAACCTCCCATAAAAATTTCATAACCAGATTCGTTGCCATCTGTTCCCAGCACACCAATGAAGTTGACTTAAGTTTAAACTGGGCTGAGACAGTGTAGTCCAGTAGGGTTAAGTTTCAGGACTCATAACTCAAAATATACTCATGCAAATGCTAAGAAACTTAATTCATTTAAAAGGTTGTTCTGTTAGATTTCATTTGATATAAATTTTGAATGATTTCACCAAGATTTCTATTTTTAGTGAATTTTCACTTATAAGAGCATAATTCTGGCTAAGAACAGGACAACCTGAGGAAAAATACTTATATCTTGAGTTATACAAATCAAAATGAGATGGGACTAAAAGGGTTGGAAACTAGACACATAAGGCTATGACATATTCGAAATTTAGACTTAGATGAGTTGAATTGGGCAAAGAGTGGATTATAACAAAATTGGGCAGAATAGGAGATAGTAAATTGAAAACCCCATAGATGCTTGAATTGAACTTGATGAATGATGCTATGAATATCTATATAATGGCTGATCCATATTGAATTGCAAGTTTGAAAGATTGTACTGGTTGCCTGGCACTATTCATGAGGAAGCGGACTCGATCGGTTATGCTGCCGAATTTTTCGGCAGGAATTTATGAGAACTTATGCTATGGGTGATTATGCTTTGAATATATTTATATTTACATGTCATGTTCATGTACATCATGTATGCAAGCATAATTAGAATATGATTAAGAAATAAGGTATGAGACATATTCATGAATGCACCAAGCATTCGCATGCATGGCACTATATGAAAAGGAAAAGATAATAAGAACTTGTAAGAAAGACGTATCAAGCTACCATGGGAGGCATGTCATATACCCAGCTAGCATGGGCCAGAGCGGTACTATCTAAGACTTGGGCAAGCCCTCGACCAGATTTAAGGGGAATAGACCGATGTGAGGGCCGGGAAAAGTAAACCTGTCACTCATGTATAGGTACGAGCTCGGACCTGAAAAGCAGGCTATTACCCAGGGGTGAGAGAGGCCATTCACCTCCGGGGGACCAAGTACAGAGAAGCAAGATCAAGTTGCAAGTTAAAGAAAGATATGAATTAAGTCAAGTGCACTTGTATACAGACAAGTACAAATATCTTTATGTGCATCTTCAATTATCGCATTAAGTCATAATGCTTTTATGGTTCTTGTTGAAGCATATTATACTATTCGTATTTATATGTCTGTCATATAAAATGGTAAGTGGCTGTTAAAATATATCCCGCTTCGAGTAAGATGTTTTCAACCTAAAATTGAACCACTATTTGTTTATATGTACTCATATTTTCATAATAAACCGAAGTGGTTGGAATGTTTACGATGATGCTGTAAAATTGGTTTGAGTTTACCTACTGAGAACCTTAGGTTCTCACTGCCTGCTTGTATGTTTTTCTTTTCTGTAAATATTCCAGCACCCAAGTTAGCAATCAAGTGTGAGGTGGAGTACTGAGCCTTTCATTGAGCAAGGATCGGGTGTAAACCGGGTCAAGAAACTATTGAAGCTAGCTAATGACTAGTCGGATGTAAATGCTATGTACTATGTCAGTTACAGTTTTTTTTAAAGTGTAGTTATTTTATTATCTATGTATCAAAGATTATTAGTTAGCAATAAAATGAATAGTTCAAGGGCCATGTATTATATTCTCCATATTTTAAAGATTTTTCTTAGCACAGTGACAACCTTTTAATATAACTCCATGACTCGAGCATGGCTTATATGATAGAGGTTGTTACATTTTTGATATCAGAGCAGTTCATCCTGTATAGGCCCGTGGATGGACTGATTATGCTTCTAATGCATACTTTGAGAATCTAGATGCACCATGCTTTAGGCCCTCGCGTGAACAGGGCATAGAAACATTATGCATGGTGGCCTTGTTGTGAGTGTTGTGGACTACCTGTTGCACTTGACTGAATATTGAGCTTGATCACCTCAATATAAGGTTTTGTGTAAGCAGAGTCCTATGACACCCTACAGGCTTATTAGGAACCTGCTAAACATAAATATTAGGGATGAGACTCCCATGATGTAGCAATGGCAATAGGAGACAGACGATTGAGCAAGTCAAAGGGTGCAGAGAATTGGGGCTCCACTCAAGAAAATCGTGTTGGACAGTTTGGCATTGACATAGTAAATCTAGTCATAGCCAAGAAGGATCGCCTCCCAAATACTACTGAGCAGCCGAAAATTTAAGTCATCAAAGGTAGGATCTCAGTTGGTAATGAGTGGAGCAAGAATCTTTTTCACTCTAATGAAGCTTATTCTAAGCTTCATTTGCAACCACTTGATCCAGGCTATCTTCTCTAGATTGAATCTAGGAATTTTCTTGCCTAGTATGGTAGACCTGATTCTCGACAAGATTAAGGCAATTATTCGTTGATAGGGCCATCTTGAGTGGCACTGATGGTACCCTTATTTTCTTCGTAAGTAAGATTCTCTCGAAAGTACTGCACCGGCAAATTCAAACAATGGTTTTTAATCTGGATAATGCCAGATCAGAAGTACCCAATCCTTCATTATGAAGTTTGAAGTGTGAATAGATGAAGCAAAGTTTTAGAAAAGGGAATTAAGGTTAGGAGCCTCAGTTAGGTATAAGGGAAAACCTTTTCAAGACTCTATTCAAATGGTTTTCTTTTTCAAGCACTTGTAAAACTAAGGAGCATTAAGCGGATCTTAGCCTCAAGGGAAAACATTAACAAATTTTGAAGAAATTCATCTAATTATACATTATATCAGAGTAGGGGCGCGATTATATTTCCTATTAACCAGAAGTAGGGACACTTTCAGACTAGGGCAGCACATGAAGCAAGCTTGGTATTTCTTATCCATTAAGGGTAAAGGAGGAATCGGAAGATCGGGTTACACTGGAACTCTATCAATCTTAGTCATCATAAGCACCACATGATGCGACTATTTTCAACATTAGTAAAGAGATGCAGTTATCTGGAGAAGAAATGCGAGATATAAAGGTCATCATTGGACATCATTACGAATGCTATCAGTGGGGAAACTCGAGAAGGAATGTATTCAAATTCAGGTGAGAATAACAAGGAGTTAGAGTGTGCAACGGATCTTGATAGGACAAGATGGCAGGAGTATAGGGGGCCATAATGAGTTAAGGCCAAGATAATCTTCTGCACAAATAATAGGACATTATAAGAAGAGAGAAAGAGGCAGTCATGATTTTCGAGTGGCCTATTACCCAGTATGAAATTATGGTACAAATGAGAATTTGTACTAGGTAACGAAGTAGGCGGTCTTTTTACCGGTAAAGAGCGCAACCAATCTGATACACCCTAGACAAGATCGGGAGATGCACCAATATGAAATTAAAAGATTTGGAAATATGTCCTATGTTGGTTAAGGTTACAATACAAGATTAGGGGTAGTTTGTTAAGTCTTCATACTCGAAGCTAGTTCAGGTACGCATATAGCAGCACTAACGTACCGAATCCCATTAGTACCCTATGGCTAAGCGTGCTTGAGCAAGAGTAATACTAAGATAGGTGACCTTTTGGGAAGTCTCAGTGTTGTAACCCCAACAGGGAGACAAGACTATTAATTCTTTCTCTCACATTGGGTAGTCGCACTTGGATACAAGATAGTACAGTAAATAGTTAAAAGGTTCAGTATTGAGAGTGATATGAAATTTGACCATTAAGACTAATATGCATTGTATGGAGGCTAACCATCGATGAGGACGATAACTTTGGGAACCACAAGACTTCTTAAGTAAGCATTAAAAGACCCGGAGGGATAGATATCAACACATCAAATGAGGAACCTCCGTGTTATTAAGATGAGAAGGATAGGCAAGGTAGGATCCTTGCAAATTTCTCCCATTGAGTTGATTTTGTTTTGAGAAAATAAACTCATGAGGAGCGCTAAGAGTTTTCATAGAAGAGACAATCTGAGACCTTTCTAACATGCATTGAGATACGAAATAAAGCTTATAAAGAAGAAGAAATTCTAAGGCGAAGCTCCTACCTATAATTCTAATGGAGAACTTTAAGCCTTTATAAGGGTCGTGCATCTGAACTAGTAGTATAGTTGATTGAGAATGCCGAGAATAGCTGGATTCATGGAATCTTACTATAATAACTCTAACTAATGAAATAGGAGGGAATGTCCTAACTATCCCATGGATAAAGACACCTATGTTATAGACCCAATATAAATGCAGCATACTTCTTGATGATTAGTACGAGATTTTCTTAAAAGTTGAGTGAAAAAGAACACTCATCCGTAGGCAAGTTGGAACTTTACTCGTGACCTCTGGTATCCGATAACTCAGGTTGAGCCACAAGTTTAAGAAGATTTCACAAGGAAATTTTCCAGTATAACCTCATGACTTGTTAGCCATATGTTAACTGCAGAGGAGCAAGCATGCCCTAAGTCATTTGGGAGTTATTAGACAGAACTAGGCAATCATGCTAAATGACATGATTAGAGATTTGTTGCGAAAGATAATTATAGGTCAAGATCACCATTCAAGATTTAAGGAAGATTGTGACCCTACAAGTGGGATTTAACAAAAAGAGCTTCTACATATGATCAAGGGTGATCACGTAAGTAGAAATTCTTAAAATAGCGAAACCAGCTTCCCAGCACCGAATATAGCTACTATGACTACCACATATTGAAGTTAACTATTGCTATAAGTGGTAACAGCAGAACTTATAAGGCTGTCCGAAGTGATAAAGGAGGCAAGTACCCTTTTGAGGAATACAGAATTGGGTCAGAGTGTTATATGTAGGGTGTTATTGAGGTAAATACCTTAATATTGTCATCATAATCATGACGTGCTGACGTCAAACATGGTGGCAGCTGGTAGCCTTTAAAATCGTGAATCTTCATGAATCGATATTTGCAGTCTTGAATATGCACAACAAAAAGTTTAATGGCTACTACTAAGCAAAGTAGTTGGGCAAAGAAATAAAGAAGATGAGAAAAGTCTCTAATAAATTGGATGCTGGTTTAGGGCGTCATAAAAACCAGACAAACCTGAGCACCAACATACTTCTTATGGATCCTTTATACTTATTGAGACAATACCTCGTAGCTATCAGCAAACAACACTGCGAGAAGCAGTGTCTCTGTAGGATAGGAGATTTTTCCTCAACCATTCTTAGCCACAGAATTTTGAAGACAAAATTCTTTTGAGGTGGGTAGAATGTAACATCTCCACTTTGGTAAATGGAACGTAATGGAAACTTTGAATTATTCCCCTTAGGCAGTGTGAGAATTTCTCAAATAGCGCTATGCCATGATGATCCTCACACTTGGAATTATAGGGTAGTGTAACACTGTTGTTGAAAATACGGCACTGCCATATGTTAAAAATTAGGAAATGATAAAAGTGCCCCTATCAACTTTTGTTAATTTCACTCCTGCCCAAAAGTTTTAGAAATTGTACTTTAACTCTAAGTGGATATTTTCACAATAACCCTCGAACTTTTTATAAAATGACATTTATGTTCCCACGTAAGTAGAATTAGCAGAATGGGATTTTAAACGAAGCAGAATCACATGGTGAAACTGTAAGAGTTTAAATCTCCACCGTTTGGGCCATGGAGGCAATCTGGTGTGAAATGACATGGGGTGCCCCTGGACATGCTCAAAATTACGGATATGCCATTAGTCACAGAAAATAGAAAACAGAAAAGATCTAAATTTGCAAGAATGATTATTTCACATTAACAAAAAATTTATTCGATCTTATTGACTAAGTAAGGTTAATTAGGAGTTAATTAGATGTTAATTAGGGGGGATTAGGCTTAGGAACAATTAGAATAGATATATAAAATTTCTCTCAGAATCATTTAGTAAAGTTTCGTTGATTTGAAGAAGATCAGCGAAGATTCGGTATTTTAAACCGCCAGAATCGAACCAGTAGAATTTTCTATTGGAATCCCTCACTTAAGTGGCTGAAATTCAGCCACCCTTACCAGATATGAGTGGCGCCAAGTGTTGCACAAGATAGTGAAAAAACTTGGCCTTACCTTCATTAGATTTTTATTGTTTTCGCCTAGTTGTTCAGTTTTATCAACTACTTAAGATTAATTAGCACTCGATTAAAATTTTACTTAGAGCCAATTAAGTATCATTTAGAGAAATTAGATATGAGAGAATTAGATTGAAAGCATAGGAAACTTCATAGGATTTTTCCAAAACCGATTTACCGATTTAAAGGAAATCGATAAGATTTTGGTACTTTGAACAGTTGGAACCGAACCAATAGAAATTATATTGTGAGAACCCTAGGATGGATGGCCAAGATTCAGCCAACACACCCTACACGTGGCGCCACAACCAGCCTTCAAGAAGGCAGCCAAATCAGATTGGAGAAGGAAAACACATCCACCAATCACAATCTAACTTCCTTCAAAAGTCTTGAAATAATTCCCTTCTCCTCCCCTTCAATTTTCGTCCATATAAGCTGCTGAACTCTCATCCTTTTCCTTCTATTCACACCCCCCTTCACTCCATCTTCAACCCCTCTTCAAGTCTCATCAAGAGTTTCTTCAATCTAGGACATCAAACCAACAAGATTTCAACTAGACAAGGTAGGAATTCCAACTTCTTTTCTTGTTTTCTTTGAATTGGGCTGATTGGAACTCCATTTTCTTCCCACTTTCTTGTATGATTCTGATATTATCTTGAGTGACGATGATGGATTAAGGCTGGTTTAAGTTGCATATGCGAGTTTGAATTGAAGATTGGATGGATTGATTTAAGGAAAACATGAATTCAAGAAGGATTCAAGAAGCTGTTAGGGTTTTCCCCTCGACAGTCCGTACGGCGGAGTATACGGCTCCACCTATAGCTATTTGAAGTTGATGAATCTATTTTTATATGAAACTAGACATTCAGAGCTTTCCATACATATAAAATATAAGACCATTGGATTAGTATAGAATTAGTTATGAATTTTTGAATTTTAATCTAGAAATCTGGATTTTCATCCGGGCAGTATGAGTTAAGAAGGGTATAACTCACCCTACACAACTCCAAATTGAGTGAACCCAATGTTGTTTGAAAACTAACATGTAAGCGAACTCACATAAAAATTTCATAACCAGATTCATTGCCATCTGCTCCCAGCACACCAATGAAGTTGACTTAAGTTTAAATCAGTCTGAGACAGTGTAGTCCAGTAGGGTCAAGTTTCGGGACTCATAACTCAAAATATACTCATGCAAATGAGATGAAACTTAATTCATTTAAAATCTTGTTCTGTTAGCTTTCATTTGATATAAATTTTGAATGATTTAACCTAGATTTCTATTTTTAGTGAATTTTCACTTATAAGAGCATAATTCTAGCTAAGAACAGGACAGCCTGAGGAAAAATACTTATATCTTGAGTTATACAAATCAAAATGAGATGGGACTAAAAGGGTTGAAAACTAGACACATAAGGCTATGACATATCCGAAATTTAGACTTAGATGAGTTGAATTGGGCAAAGAGTGGATTATAACAAATTTGAGCAGAATAGGAGAGAGTAAACTGAAAACCCCATAGATGCTTGAATTAAACTTGATGAATGATGCTATGAATATCTATATAATGGCTAATCCATATTGAATTGCAAGTTTGAAAAATTGTACTGGTTGCCTGGCACTATTCATGGGGAAGCAGACTCGATCGGTTATGCTGCCGAATTTTCGGCAGGAATTTATGAGAACTTATGCTATGGGTGATTATGCTTTGAATATATTTACATTTACATGTCACATTCATGTACATCATGCATGCAAGCATAATCAGAATATGATATGAGAAATAAGGTATGAGACATATTCATGAATGCACCAAGCGTCCGCATGCATGACAAGATATGAAAAGGAAAAGATACTAAGAACTTGCAAGAAAGACGTACCAAGGTACCACGTGAGGCATGGCATAGACCCAGCTAGCGTGGGCCAGAGCAGTACTGTCTAAGACTTGGGCCAGCCCTCAACCAGATTTAAGGGGAATAGACCGGTGTGAGGGCCAGGGAAAGTAAACCCATCACTCATGTACATGTATGAGCTCGGACCTGAAAAGCAGGCTATTACCCAGGGGTGAGAGAGGCCATTCACCTCCGGGGGACCAATTATAGATAAGCAAGATCAAGTTGCAAGTTAAAGAAAGATATGAATTAAGTCAAGTGCACTTGTATACAGATAAGTACAAACATCTTTATGTGCATCTTCAATTATCGCATTAAGTCATAATGCTTTTATGGTTCTTGTTGAGGCATATTATACTATCTGTATTTATATGTCCGTCATATGAAATGGTAAGTGGCTGTTAAAATATATTCCACTTCGAGTAAGATGTTTTCAACCTAAAATTGAATCATTATTTGTTTATATGTACTCATATTTTCATAATAAACCGAAGCGGCTGCAATGTTTATGATGACGCTGTAAGATTGGTTTGAGTTTACCTATTGAGAACCTTAGGTTCTCACTGCCTGCTTGTATGTTTTTCTTTTCCGTAAACATTCCAGCACCCAAGTTAGCAATCAAGTGCGAGGTGGAGTACTGAGCCTTTCATTGAGCAAGGATCGGGCGTAAACCGGGTCAAGAAACTATTGAAGCTAGCTAACGACTAGTCGGATGTAAACCCTATGTACTATGTCAGTTACAGTTTTTTTTAAAGTGTAGTTATTTTATTATCTATGTATCAAAGATTATTAGTCAGCAATAAAATGAGTAGTTCAAGGGCCATGTATTATATTCTCCATATTTTAAAGATTTTTCTTAGCACAGTGACAACCTTTTAATATAACTCCATGACTCGATGGCTTATATGATAAAGGTTGTTGCATGGATCATCCTCAATATTAAGATGGACGTTATTTACGAGCCTGATATACTAAATAATAGAGTTATATTGCATGTTGTGAATCGTATCCTTACTATTACTATAATAAATGACTTGTTTTATGACGCTATAATATAGCTTAGGACGCTCCTTTTCAGCATCTTTATCGACATATTTATTTTGAGCATTGGTGGGCTGTATATGGGTTGGGTGAAGATGATTAGTGGTATAGGCATCGCGTCCCCTTTCAATATTTTGGGTCCTGTATTATGACTACATTATGTACTCCATGATACAATAGTTATGATGTATGTTTTCTGTAAATGGTAGTTTACCCTATAAGTGAATTTCTCAAACTAGTAAATAGTATTAACTCCGACTAGTATGTGATAGCATTATCTCCGCTGAGCAAAATGATTAATCAATAAGTAAGATTAATGATAACAAACGGCAAAAAAAAAAAAATTTACCCACGCTAAAATTAAACTAGTAACTTTAGTAATACCTTACTGGCTAATTATTATCCAATTTAAGTAAAGGATTTTAAAGCAGTATAATAATAGTTGGTAGTAGGGTGTTACATTATGGTATCAGAGCACCGTTCCTTGGAATGGGCAACTATCATTGGGTAGAAATTGAGCATGTCATAATTCTCTGTACGGTGCTTTGTTTGTGAATTTCTGTTTTGTGTGGTATGTGTTTCTAGCTACCAGGTAGAAGTATTGAGCCTTATCACCTTAATATATGACTAACCTTGTATGTAGAAATAAGATGCCACCAAGATGGAGATCTGCCACTCCTGTAGAAGGAGATGAAGGCAGAGATGCCCTAGAGAATATGGCTGCAGCAATTAGGGAACAGGTGACATTGACCAATAGGATGCTATAGCACTTAGAAGAGAGCAGAAGCCAAAATGGAAATGGCAATGGTCATGAAGCAACTAATGGTGATGTTTCGGGGTTAAATCCCCAATTCTATGGGCTGACTGAATTTAAGAAAATGCAACCTCTGCGATTTAGAGGAGAATATAACCTAGCTATCAATGAAAGCTGGCTGATGCACATTGAGAAAATATTTGAGGCTATGGCATGCACTGATGAACAGAAGGTGACTTATGTCACCTATATGCTCGTTGGTGAGGCAGAACATTGGTGGAAAGGCACCAAGGCTTTATTGCAGGCACAGGAAATTCCCCTTAACTGGGAGCAGTTTAAGGCTATTTTTCTGGAGAAATATTTCCCAGTGAGTGTGAAGAACCAAAAAGAGACTAAATTCTTGCAGTTGAACCAGGGAAACATGACTGTTGGGCAATGTGTCCAAATTCTTATATGAAATTCAACCCAGATGAAAACTGGAAAGCAATGAAGTTTGAATCTGGCCTAAATCCTGAGATTAAGAATGCCATAAGTACAATGGAAATTAGAAATTATGCCCTATTGGTGAATAAATGCAGGATAGCTGAGCAGAATCTGAATGATTTGGTGGCTGAGCGTCAAAATAAGAGGAAAAGAGAAGAGGATAGGAATCGGTTCATGCAATCGAGGTTCCAAAAGAATAAGAATCATCCTTTCAACCAAAACCAAAATCAACTAAGAAGGAACCTGAATAGAGGAAAACTGCCTCTACCTTCACGTAGAGCATCAGTTCCTGTGTAACACCTCTATCATATAAGCCATGCTCGAGTCATGGAGTTATATGAAAAGGTCGTCACGATGCTAAGTAAACTTTAAAATGTGAAAAATAGAATACATGGCCCTTGTACTGCTTCCTTCATTTCTGACTAATAATCTATGATACATGGATAATAAAATAATTACCCTCTAAAAGAAGTTGTGATTAAGATAACTCGCTTGACAGGTCTTTTGATTTTGGCTAGTGCCCAATTCTTGCTCAATGAGTGACCTTGTACTCAGCCTCGTGTTTGACCTCGGCAGGTCTTTGGAATGTTTCACGGAAAAGAAAAAGCACGCTCTGGCGGCGGTGAGAACAAGGTTCTGAGGTAAATTAAACAAATCTCATAATATCGTCATAAACATTCCGGCCGGTTTATTATGAAAATGTGAGCACGGATACATAAGCAGTGGTTCAATTTTAAATGAAAGCATCTTTCTCGAAGCGGGTTATGTTTTAACAATAAACACCATATTATATATGACAAACATAGAAATACCGATGTGCAATATGCTTCAACAAGAATATTAATGATCTTATCATTTAATGGGATAGCGAGGATGCACATGGAAATGCTTGTGCTTATCTGTATGCGAAGTGCATGACTCAATCGTATCTTTCTTTCCTGTGCTTGGTCTTACTTCTGGTGCTTGGTCCCTCGGAGGTGAATGGCCTTTCTCACCTGGGTAATAGCACACTTTTGAGGTTAGAGCTCGTACCTATACATGAGTGAGCGGGTTTACTTTCCACGACCCTACCGCAGGTCTATTCCCTTAAATCAGTGGTGGTAAGTCTTGAAACGATGCTTCACACCACGCTAGTGGGTCTATGCCATGCCTCGCGTGGTAGCTAATGCGTCCTTCTTGAAAGTTCTCGTCATCTTTCCTTTCCCATATCTTGTCATGCGTGCAAATGCTTTGTGCATATATGAATATGCCTCATATCTTATTTTGCATATCATATTCTAATTATGCTCGCATGCATGACATACATGAACATAACATGTGAATGTAATATATTCAAAGTATAATCTCTCATAACTCATATAATACTTAAATTCATATATATCTAAACCTTATAGGCATAACATTCATAGATTTCTGTAGTAATTTGGCATAACGGATCGTATCTGTTTCCCCATGAATAGTGCCAGCTCTCGCGGGCAGTTCAACCATAGTAACATAAATCAATTTAACACATATATATATCAGTATTAAGCTGGTCATCCTCAACTCAAACTTTGTATGTCCATGACTCTTGTGAAGTTATCATTTTGGCCATCCTGCCAATCCTATTAGGTTCTGCCCGAATCTTGTATAATCCACCTTTATCTCTATTCAATTCATTTAGATCTGAAATTTGGATATGTCATAGCTCTATATGTCTACTTTCTAACCTCTTTGGTCCCATGTCATTCTGATTTATATAAATCAAGATATTCAACTTTTACTTCAGCCTGTTCAGTCGCTAGTCCGAATTACACTCCTGGGAATATAAATTCACTAAAAATCGAAACTAAGCTCAAATCTTACGAAATTGGTCTCATATCAAATCTATCAGGATAACCTTTCATTTGCCACCAGTTTCACTCCATTTGTAAGTATACCTCGAGTTATAGGTCTGAAAGTCTACCTTCCTGAACTTCTCCGTTTTGGCCTAGATTGGACATAGGACAACTTCCTCGAATCACTGGACACCATTGGGACCATAACAAACTCGGAATCTTATATTGGGGTGTTCCCCTGTGTGTAAGCTTTCTAACAAAATTGGTTTCACTCAATTTGGAGTTGTATAGGGTGAGTTATACCCTCCTCATGTCACCCTGCCCGGATGAACATTCTAAACCCTAGGTCAAACTTCAAAAATTCGTATCTCCTCAATACTAATCCAATAACCTTATATGATATAGCTATGGAAAGCCCTGAATGTCTACTTTCATCTAAAAATGGTTTCATTGGATTTGACCGATTGTAGGCACGGCATTGCGCTCCGCCATACGGACTGCCGTGGAATCTCCACCAAGACAGCACCCTCATCCATCCATTTCTCTTTGTTTTTCTTCTTCTAATTCTAATTCTAACTCAAATCCTCTATGAATTTAATCACAATCCATCATAATACATCAATAATTCATCACATAAAGAAAGAATTCAATCTCATGCAATCATAGAGCAAGAATTTAAGAGTAGAAGTAGAATCCTACCTTTCGGAGTGTGATCTTGCTTTGAATTGGAGTTTGGATTGATGGAACTTGCCAAAGCGCGAAGATTTGATGGAGTTGGATTTGGGAGAGGAAAGGAAAGCGAAGGCTAAGCAAGGAGAGAGGGAGACATAAATCAGCTGGGAATGAAGAGAAGTCTGACTTAAATAGATGGGGGTAGTTGGAATTGTGGGTGTTGATTGGTTGAAGTTTTGTGATTGAATTTCGGCCATGTCGCTTTGTTTTGTGGTGTGTTGCTCTCCCGTCGTTCCAAAATGGGAATGACAGCCGCTCTATCTGAAATCGGGCTCGTCTTTCTTACACCTTAAGTCGGAACTTCGTGTTATACCAGTTGAGACTTGAGGAAATCTTGTATCAAGGTCAGTCGGAAGTCATGCGGTGGCAATCTATAATCTCGGAACTCCTATTTGAACTGGGAATGCCAATCTGGATGTAAATCGGATCTAGTAACTCGTGTGGAAATTGGCTCAAGGGTCCGAACTCGTATCCACCCAATTGAGTTTAACATTAAGAGTCGGAACTACGGAATTGAATCACATTTCCAAACCCAAATACTTAAACTTCGGAAGTGACTTATACGGTTGCGACATCGAGGCGGGTATATTTTCCTTGAGACATGAAGTGGATCTAAGTGGAAATAGTTCATGTGTTAGGATGGGGGCCAAAGTCGGAGTCGTGAAATAGCGAAAATATAATAGTTTAAATCGGAGTCGGAAGTATACCCAATATACTTGAACTTAGAGATTGGAACTCGGAGTCCCTCGAAATTAGAATATGAAGTTGGAAATCCGGAATAATCAAAATTGAAGATGAAATCGGAAATCGGGAAGGACATGAAGTCAAGACTAACTCGGAACTCGGAAATAGTCATCCTATTGAAATCCAAAAATGAAGTCGGAAATTGGAATTGGTCAATCCTGATGGCGAAGCGGCTCGAAATCGGAGACGTTACATCACACTTTGCCCTGGCTCCTATTTGTACAAATTGTGGAAAGAGTCATGGGAATAAACCATGTTTGAAAGGGAAAGGTGTTTGTTTCAACTGTGGGCAACCAGGACATTTTTCATGTGAATGTCCACGGAATCAGCAAAAGGGAGAGTCTTTGCCTTGAGTGGCCAAGAAGCAACTCAAGATCCTAATCTGATATAGGGTATATGTATTTTAAAGAATAAAACCTTAATTGCACTGTTTGATTCTGGATCTTCTCATTCCTTTGTTTCTTTAACTCATGCAAATGAACTTGAATTGTCTATATCTTCTTTACCATATGACTTGATTGTGTCTAAGCCCACGGGGAGTAGAATTTTGACTTCTTCTATTTGTTTGAATTGTCCTATCCAAATTGGTACTCATTACTCTGCTGTTGATCTTATTTGTTTACCTATGAAGGATATCGATATTATTCTTGGAATGAATTGGTTATTTGCTAACAATGTCCTTCTCAATTGTCGAAATAAAACTATACAGTTTCCTGCCCAAAATACCCTCACAACTTCTCTAGTGGAGACTGCTGAATCCCTTGCCAATCAGATAGGGGAATGTTTGTCTAAACATACCTTAGGATGTGTTCTGTTATGCTCATTGGAATCAAAGGCTGATGATCAGCTAAAGATTGAAGAAATCCCTGTAGTGAAAGTGTTTCCTGAGGTATTTTCACCTGAAATTGAGAGTTTACCTCCTAAAAGAGAGATAGAATTTTTTATTAACCTCTTACCTGGTAATGGTCCAATATCCATAGCACCCTATAGGATGTCACCTCTTGAGTTAAGTGAATTGAAGAAACAAATAGAGGACTTATTAGGGAAAGGATTCATTAGACCTAGTGCTTCACCCTGGGGAGCGCCAGTGTTATTCGTGAAGAAAAAGGATGGTAGCTTAAGGTTGTGTATAGATTATCGTCAATTGAATAAGGTTACCATTAAGAGCAAGTATCCCCTCCCTAGGATTGATGATCTTTTAGATCAACTAAAAGGAGCCACAATGTTTTCTAAGATAGATCTAAGGTCAGGATACCACCAGATTAGAGTTAAGGAAGAAGACATACTCAAGACTGCCTTTAGAACTAGGTGTGAACATTATGAGTTTCTGGTGATGCCTTTTGGATTGACTAATGGTCCTATTGTTTTCATGGATTATATGAATAGGATTTTTAGACCTTTCTTGGATAAATTTGTTGTGGTGTTTATTGATGATATTTTGATTTATTCCAAGACTGAGAAAGAGCATGAAGAGCATTTGAGAGTAATTTTGCAAATCTTAAAAGAAAACCAATTGTATGCAAAATTGGAGAAATATGACTTCTAGTTAAAGGAAGTAAAATTCCTAGGCTATGTGATCAATGAAAATGGTGTGTCCGTAGATCCTAGTAAGGTGGAAGCAGTGTTATCTTGGGAAAGACCTAAGATAGTGATGGAAATTAGGAGTTTCCTAGGTCTTACAAGATATTACCGAATATTTATCCAAGGATTTTCCCAATTAGCTTTTCCTTTGACTAGGTTAACTAGAAAAGGAAAACCTTTTGTATGGACACTCGAGTGTGAAGCAAGTTTCCAAGAGCTTAAACATAAGCTCACGTCTGCCCCAGTATTAGTGATTCCTGATCCTGAAAAAGACTTTGTGGCATATAGTGATGCCTCTAAGAAAGGATTAGGCTGTGTTCTGATGCAAGAAGCGAAGGTAATAGCCTATGCTTTTAGGCAATTGAGACCACATGAGGAGAACTACCTTACCCATGATCTAAAATTAGCAGCCATAGTGTTCGTACTCAAAATATGGAGACATTATCTACATGGAGTGAAATTTGAGGTTTACACCGATCATAAGAGTCTAAAATACTTATTTGATCAAAAAGAGTTGAATCTAAGACAGACAAGGTGGTTAGAATTTCTTAAGGATTATGAATTTGAAGTTAAATACCACCCAGGTAAGGCAAATGTAGTTGCTAATGCACTCAGTAGAAAATCCCTACACGTGTCAAGCTTAATGGTTAAAGAATGGGGGTTATTAGAGAAGTTTAGGGATTTGAATCTTGCAGTGACTCTAGAGTCTAATCACTTAAGTTTGAATCAACTAAGGATAGAAAATGATCTTAGGAAACAAATCATTGTGGGTCAAAAAGAGGATCAACTCTTGCAAGTTTATAGGGAGTAAGTGATCAAAGGGGAACAAAAGGATTTTAGTATTGCTGGAGATGGAGCTTTGTTATATCATCATAGGCTGTGTGTACCTAGAGTTGGAGGTTTTAGGAAATTAATCCTTGATGAAGCACATAACAGTAGGTATACCATTCACCCTAGAGCCACTAAGATGTATAGAGACCTTAAGCAATTCTTTTGGTGGCCAAAAATAAAGAGAGATATAGCGGAATTCGTGCCAAAGTGTTTGACTTGTCAAAAGGTTAAAATTGGGCATCAGAAACCCTCAGGTTTACTACAACCTCTAGAGATCCTTGAATGGAAGTGGGATAACATAGCCATGGATTTTGTGATAGGTTTACCTAGGACAACCTTTGGACATGATGGTATTTGGGTAATAGTGGATAGATTGACTAAATCAGCTCATTTTCTAGCCGTTAGAGCTACCTATTCACTAGATAAGTTAGCCCAGTTGTACATTGATGAGATTATCCGATTACATGGTGTACGCATTAGTATTGTGTCTGATAGAGATCCTAGGTTCACCTCTAGGTTTTGGGGAGCATTACAGAAAGCTTTTGGTACTAGATTAAGCCTTAGTACTGCATATCATCCCTAGACTGATGGACAAACTGAGAGAACCATTCAAACCTTAGAGGATATGTTAAGAGCCTATGTTCTAGAATAGAAGGGGAATTGGGATAGTTACTTGCCATTAGTAGAGTTCTCATACAATAACAGTCACCATTCTAGTATTGGGATGGCACCATATGAGGCATTGTATGGTAGGAAGTGTAGATCCCCACTTTGTTGGTATGACGTTGGTGAGAGAAAAATGTTAGGTCCTGAGATTGTTCAAAAAACCACTGATCAGATTAAGTTCATCAGGGATAAACTGCTGACAGCTCAAAGCCGGCAAAAAAGTTATTCTGATCAGAGAAGAAAGCCTCTAATATTTCAAGAAGGTGAACATGTATTCCTAAGGGTATCTCCTATGACATGGATAGGTAGGGCTCTAAAAACTAGAAAGTTAAGTCCTTGTTTCCTTCGTCCCTATCAAATTCTAAATTGTGTTGGCTCAGTTGCTTATCATCTTGCTTTACCCCCAAATCTTTCAAACCTCCATGATGCTTTTCATGTGTCTTAATTAAAGAAGTATTGTCCTGATCCTTCACATCTTCTCCAGGATGACTTTGTGCAATTAAGAGATGATTTAACCTATGTTGTTAGACCTGTTAAGATTTTAGACTGCAGCCTCAAGGAACTCAGAGGTGGTAAGACAATTCCTTTGGTGAAAGTTTTGTGGGAAGGACTATCCCCAGAGGAAGCAACATGGGAAAAGGAAGAAGATCTTTAGAGAGATTATCCAGAGATATTTAATTAAGGTACTCAAATTTCGAGGACGAAATTTCTTGAAGGAGGGGAGAAATATAACATCCCTATTTTCTTTAATATAGCGTAATAGGAATTTCGAATTATTTCACTTAGGCAGTGTGAGAATTTCTCTGGTAGGACTATGCCATGATGATTCTCACACTTAAAACTATAGGATAGTATGACACTGCCGTTGAAATTACTGCACTACTGTATACTAAAAACTAGGAAAAGATGAAAATGCCATTAGTTATATATATAAAAAAAATAGAAAATACAAGGGAAACTCCAATAGAAAATAGACAGAAAACACTAAAGGGCTTACAGAAGGACAAAAACTATCCAGAAGGCCTTGAAAAATTCTCAAAAATATTACAAATACATTTTTAACATAATTTTGAAGATAAATATCAAATTTTAATAATTTTGAGTAATATTTATATAATTACACAAAAATAATCTTACCGAGGTACAAAATGGGCACCGAAACCATATAAGACCACTTTAACTTGCAGTACGGCAAAGAATCACTAAAGTTCCGGGCTTGGCCTTGAAGGACCACGTGAATGGGCCTCAAATTGGGCCTTGGCAGCTGCAACCTTGGACCCGACAGTTTTTGAATTTATTTTGGGTTTAATTATACTTAATTACATCAAAAGGCCTAAAATAAGTCATAAATCATAAAATAAATTAAATAAATTGAATAAAAAATCATCTAAGCCTAACTTTCAGCCCTAGGACACCCCAAAAGTCCTCCAACCCCTAGAATTAGTTTCAAACAAAATGTGAACAATGATTAGCAAAATTCTAACCAAGACATCAAATAGTCAACAATTTATTAAATTACTTTTATTAATTTACCTTACCTTTTTGACTTAACCATGTTATAACAGATTTTGTCACCCAAAATCTGATACATAGGCGCAGCACTTCACATGGATCAGCAGAGATTTTTTTCATTTAATTATTAGATAATTAATTAGGCTAATTAACCCAAAATAGGCATATTTAAGGCTAAAATTCACTAAAAATAGTAAAAATTATATAAAAATTATGAAAAAATTATGAATATCATCTAACACATAATTAAACATAGATTTAATGGTAGATTAAATAAATTTAATTATTTGCTAAGTATTTTATTAATTAAAGCTTGAATTGCAAAAACTAGTTATTAGCAAAAACACTAATTATTCGCTAATTAAGGGTTAAACTATTTTAATCCTTTATTTAACCTTAATCACCATATAATATGAGTATTTTATCATGTATAAATAATTTTTTTTTGTGGGGGTTAGAATAATTAACCAATGATGTCTTAATTAACTAACAAAACCACCTAATTAAGTCAATAACTAATTAAATGATTAAAACTAACTAAAACCACCATTTTTCTATAAAAAGACTTGCCCCATCAGACCTACACACACTTTAGAACCCTTCACCTCAGCCCCAAGCACCTCCAAAATGTGCAGCCTTCCTGCCCCCCTTCCTCCTCCATTTTCTCTCAAGTTCTTCACAAAACACCTTCAAAACACCACCAAATCTTCACCCTTTCCAACTAGCCTCATACACCATGAATCTTCATCATTGAAACACACATTCAAGCCCTCAAAAAGAAGCAAGAACCACGTGGGTAGCTGCTGCCCAACACTTGGTGCAGTTGGAGTTTTCAAGAGCTAACTCAAGTAGGGTTTTTCTTTCACTCTTTTAGGTTCAAGCATGAGTTTCTTGCTAACTTGTGATGTTATTTGAAGCTTTGGGTGTTTATTTTCAGAATATATGATGTTATTTTGAACTTCTAATAGTTAGTGATTGTTTGGGTTTGTGATGAATTTTTGAAAGGATTTGTGTTTCTAATGATGTTTACTTGTGTTTTCTATGCAACTTGTGATTTTCATTTAAAGATGTTGCTGTCCTGTTTTGGGCAGAATATATTCTCATTCTTTCTCATCTATTTTATGATATTGAAGTGTTGGTTTGATACCTTAGATGTAGTATTTTTTTGTGTAGAAGCCTTGTGTGCTTTGCTTTGAAGTTTAGAAGCTAAATAACCATAACTTGTCACAAAACTCAATCTCGGCCATGTACGGGGCAGCCACTATAAGTTATGCTCTTGAGATGTTATGAGTTGTATTTTGATGAAATTTAAGTGTTGGATCCATATAGATATGTATCCCTTTGTTTGTGAAGCATAAAAACATTAAAATACATGATTTTGGTGATGTTTTGTAAGGGTTATGCATGCTATACATGAAAGAGTTGGGCTGTCCTGTGTTGTGCCTAATGTTCCAACATGTTTCTTGAATGGTTTAAGCAAGAAAATTTATTATATTGGTGTCACATAACCTACAGTTTAATTATATGTGATTATATGCTAATTTTACATGACTTTGGTGCATGAAAGTTTGTGTTTCAATGGGTTTCATAGGCTGCCCTGTTTTGGGCAGCAGTTTAAGCTAATTTATATCATGTATCTAAAGCACCTTAACGGTTGATTTTAGGTCTTGATTAATGAGTTTTCATTGGAATAAATTTTGAGTTAGTGTATGTAAGATTACAAGCTATTTTCCTACCTAAATAACTTGATGATCTTGAAAATGTTTGAGTTCAAAATTCTGCACCCATTGGCTGTGTACTTCCAGCAGGTTTTTGAAAGTGTTTTTAAATGTTGTATTGATGTTAGAGAATCTATGTGATCATATTAAGTAATTGTATGATAAGTTTCTTGTGTTTTGAGTTGGTTTTCTAAGTAAAAGTTAGATTTTATTTTCTGCCCTATTTTGGACAGCATGTTTATCATTTCTATTTCTCTTGATTTAATGTTTTATAAACTTCATTTGATGCCTTAAATCATGTAATTTCAGTTAATTAAGCTTTGTGCAAAAGCATGAGAAGTTTTGAATCAAAAGCTTTGTTTTTGGCCTCATGTATATTTTGGCCATGCATTACCTTTCTATAAGTAAGTTATTTTAATTAGTTTGTTACATTGAAGTGTTTTCAAACCTTTGAGCATGATTGAATTAGGGTAGTTATATGATAGTTTCTTTCTGGGACTAATAAGGCACTAAAAGCTACTTAAAACTTAATAAAATGAATCATTACCTTTGCTTGGAGTTCATGACCTTGACCTATGTTATTGGAGTTTAGATGAACTCATTTCAATTTGTATGAGACTATGAGACTTATATGATACTTATTTGAGACCTCTTTGGGTCATACCTATGCATGGAGTACCTATACTTGAACATGAACTGTGGACCTTGAACTATGGAACATTGTACTATGACGACGGACTTTGGACTACGACTATGGACTAAATCACACTATTATTCACATTAAATAACCTTAAACATAAAGATTTAATTTAAGAGTCCCATTAGAAATGTCACATGAACTATCTAGCTCCTTGTTTGAAGAGGTTTTCTAAACTTTGGTTTAAAAATAAGGATTTTGAACTAGTCTTTGAAGTATTTGTGAAGTCTTTAATTGGCATATGAATATGATCATTTATATATGTGAATTTCGAAATTTATCCATGAATATGTATGTGAATCATGTGTGTCCTTAGGCACTTTGAACTTTTGTTAATAAAGTGTTATAATATGTGCATATGTGTAATCTATGATTAAGCTTCTTTTTGCTATGAATGATCAAGATTATGAGAATTTCTTACCATGAATTAAGTTTGCACAATATCATGCATATCCGCTAAGATATTATGTGCTTTTGGTGCAATTATAAGTTTTGTGTGCACCAAAATATGCTCAAAATAGTTTGTGTTATATGCATTCTGTGATAGAAATGAAACTATGCACCGTTTGAATGGAAATTACAGATGTGCACTTATGTCTAGCTGTTATATATGACTCAATGAATAAGTGAGTATGTGGGTCCCACCATGTAGTGGACAAGCCATGCATTTCACTAAGTGACATCTTGGGCCTCGCTTGTTAGCAGATCAAGACTTGGTGATCACTAAGTCTAACAGTGGATTTGAAATAGTACCTTGGGCCCCACCAAGTTAGTGGGCAAGGACTTGGTGTCAGTTATGTGAATACCTTGGGCCCCACCAACGTAGCAAATAAGGACTTAGTAATTCACTGATCTGACTAGGGGACGCCCTAGCAAAGAGAGCTCTTGCAGATCCAGATTATTGATGCAGGCCCTACAGACTTCAGTCACTAGAAAAGGAAGCAGTAAAAGGATCAATAGTATACTTGTGATTATTAAATTTATATATTGCTTGATTATATTACTGCTTTACTATTTTTAATATTATGACACACTTCCATCTTGTTTGAGACTAATAGTAGCCGTGAATAATAATTTATCTTGTTAATTGCTATGCCTAGATATTTGTCATTTTGTTACTAAATGTTCTGACAGTGTTTGTTTACATGGCTTACATATGCTGCACTCCCGTCTTTGTTCTTAGCATTTTTGGAATGAAGCGGGATTCCCTTGGGAGCATCACCCTACTAGGAGACTTCTCTCACCCCTTTTTCTTTGGTGTTTCCAGATGGCATGAATCATCCTCAATATTAAGATAGACATTGTTTACAAGCCTGATATACTAAATAATAGAGTTATATTGCATGTTGTGGATCGTGTCCTTACTATTACTATAATAAATGACTCGTTTTAGGATGCTATAATATAGCTTAGGACGCTCTTTTTTGGCATCTTCATCCGACATATTTATTTTGAGCATTGGTGGGTTGTATATGGGTTGGGTGAAGATGATTAGTAGTATAGGCATCTCGTCCCTTTTCGATATTTTGGGTCCTGTATTATGACTATATTATGTACTCTATGATGCAGTAGTTATGATGTACGTTTTCTGTATATGGTAGTTTACCCTATAAGTGAATTTCTCAAACTAGTAAATAGTAGTAACTCCGACTAGTATGTGATAGCATTATCTCCGCCTAGCAAAATGATTAATCAATAAGTAAGATTAATGATAACAAATACGAAAAAAAATTTACCCACGCTAAAATTAAACTAGTAAATTTAGTAATACCTTACTGGCTAATTATTATCCAATTTAAGTAAAGGAAATTAAAGTGGTGTAATAATAGTTAGTAGTAGGATGTTACAAGTATTATATATGTAATTGGTCGAATTAAGCAACATGACTTCCTATATGCTCTTAAGTACATATAAACTGCCCAACTAGGGCTCTTAAGAAAATGAAAATACTATGCTACTATCTCGATCCTCCTTAGTTAGGTGAAAAAACATGGCAGCTCCTTGTCTTATCCAGCAGGTACCATCAAAAGTGTTACCATGGATGCCATCAGCTCCATCTAAAGACGACACGGAAATGTAGGAGTGAGAAATACAGGATTTCTCAGTAGGATTGTGACTAGACAAACATGGTGTCATCATCATTGTCCCAACCACTTCGGGTTTGATTATAAAAATAGTGGACAGATATAGGTTCAATTTTAACAATTTCCAAAGATATAAATCCCGAAGCGGATTGCTTTTACATTTATCATGATATTCATAACATCATACATAGGCATACCTACTAACACATGGGATTAACATTCATAATATGCATGAGAAATATAGAAACATGCATGACTATGCAACTCATTAACTTGACCATGGTTCTACTTTGACTTTACTTTCATTTTTAGGACGTGCTTAACATTCTTTACTTTTCTTTTGAAATAGACTGCTTTTGGACATGAGCTCATTCCGTTACCGTCATCCTGTAGTACTAACCAAATCAGACTAAGCCAATATTGGTTACCTCTAAGTTGGAGGGTCTTCCATGTCATCCTTGCCTCCCTCATAAAGGTTCCTTATGGATCACTGTCTTTCACTTTCTGGAAGTGATCAAGGGGTCATATCCCATTGTTTCTTTTCTTATCATTATACTTTGCATGCATACTACTTCTTTGACTAGACATATGCAATGATATGATTAAGTCGATAATTTTGATGGAAATCTAGTAGTATAACGGCTAGACCAGAGCTTTCCCAAAATGCTAATCATCAACTTTCAACCAACAGTTCATCATATCTATATCATATCATCATACTCATCATTCAATCATGAGATAGAGCTCAATCAAACTTGTCATTCATCATACCGAATGGTATCATACATTCATACCCTAAAGGCGTTCATAGTTGTGTTATTCTTTGTGAAGAATATTATGAATCATCACATGATTTCTCATAGTTACCCATGAAAGAATCACATAGTTAAGATATATGTGTAGGGTCTTTTAGTTACTTAGTTCTCATATGAAATTATTCTTTACTTAAGTTTATGTCTTATGGAACATTTGTTCAAATTAATTAAGTTAAGTGATTGTTTCCTTTCCTTGAGATAGTGTACTTAGTGATTCTTAGGTTCATGGTATGCTCAGAGGCCCTAATCATACTTCCGTTCCTAAGGAGTTCGAGATCCCTCTAATCCTTGGGTCATGACAACGCATAACCACATCATGAACCCAACAACACCATGTTCACTAAACACCAAGGGTGATTTTTAATTTAACCAAGTTATAAAGTTTCAAGTTTTTATCACTAACCTAACAAGATCTTATATTAAATATTATAAAAGTTATCATTCTTATAAAGTAATCATAAATTTCTATTCTTTATAAAAGTAAGTGCCTCTAAAATTAAGCTCTTGTCTTAAAAATTAGATCTTTATGTAATAATGATACAAGTTACTAGCTTTTTAACTAAAAAGTCTTGTTCTTTGTGAAAGTTGACTTATTTAATTATTCTAAGACCATCAAGATCTCAACTTTATGACTTAAAGTTGTCTCTATATTAAAATGGTTCCTACTTTATCAACTAGTGATATGAAACATTAACTTTAAGGTTGAAAAGTCTTGATCTTTATAAAAGTTAACATCTTTTAACATTGTTTTTGTTCAAGACCTAAATTTTATGAATTAAATGTTACAAAACAACACTTTTATAACTTAAAGGTCTCATTCTTGATTAAAGTTTGAAACTTTATGAAAGGTCTTTTCTTTAAGGTTTGATTTCTAAGACATAAAGTGACAACATATCATTTTCTAACTCAAAAAGGCTTATTATACCAAAAAGCTTAGACTTTACATGTATTCTTACTTTCAAAATAAAACAAAATAAAACTTCATGGAAGCTTAAAAGTTGCGCCACTTTTAAGAAATCAAGAAGTAAACTTTTTAAAGTTTTAAGCTTTTAGGATGTTGATAATCTTATCTAATCATGAAAACATAAAAAGATGAAGCTTTTCTAACCATCAACTCATCATAAGAAAAGGAACAACTTTAAACAAGATATCATCAAGAACACTCAATAATAAGAATATATTTTCCAAACGTAAAAACATCAAGAACACTTGAAGAACATCATGAACATATTTTGCCAAAAAAGGAAATATCAAGAACACTTGAAGAATAACAATAACATATTTTTCCAAAAGTAGAAATATCAAGAACACTCGAAGAACATTAAGAATATATTTTTCTAAAAGTAGAAACACCAAAAGTAGAAACATCAAGAACACTTTAAGAATAACAAGAACATATTTTTCCAAAAGTAGAAACATCAAGAATATTTGAAGAAAATCAAGAACATATTTTGCCAAAAGTAGAAACATCAAGAACACTTGAAGAACAACAAGAACATATTTTTCCAAAAATGGAAACTTTTGCTCATGAAGGATCTTCTCAAGTTTTCACTTAAAGATCTTGGTCATGAAAAGAACCAAGCTTCAAGCTTTCTTGAGCAAACAAAATAAAAAAATGAAGATCACTACCTCTTTTTGAAGATGGCGCAAAAACAAGAGAAGAGAAAGAAAAAGATGAAGGCTCCTCTTGATGATGATGGTGGCGGTTTTGCAAGAAGGAAGGAGAAGCTCTTGAGATCTTGTGGAAATGGAGGTTATAGTATTTAAATCTTGTCCCCAAAGACCCAAAGATGAGGTCTTTGAAGGGCTAAGTGAGAGATTTTGGGTGGTGGTAGTGGAGAAAGGAAGAAGAAGATGAAGAAGAAAAAGAGACTTTTAGAGGGAGAATAGGAAGACACAAAATGAAAATATGAGTGTGTGTATTGTGTTGTTGTGGCCGTAAGTCTCATGTAGGTAGGGGAAAAGATATTTTCTTAATTTTGTGTTAATTAAGGTTTAGGGGGACAAATTGGATGATGGGGGAATAAAACATATATAATCTCTTACAAAAAATAGCTTTATCTTATGCTTTATGCTTTTATGACATCACTTTTTACTTTATTGTCTAGTTAACTAAATTTGAATTTAATTATGTGATTAAGTGTTCATACAATTTAATTAAGATGATTAAGTAAAGATTAGTGATTAACATACAAGAACATGATTAATAAAAATTAATCTTGCGATTAAGCTTGATTAACCTTAATGAAACTCGATTAAGCTAATTAAGGGTGATTAGTGCTTAATTAAGCTATAAAGGCTCTGACTTGCTTAATTAGAGATCATCTAATCTCGATTAAATATTCTCTTGACTTTTCTCATCTGAGTTAACTCATAAACTCTTCATTAACCCCATAATTAAGCCTTAATCTTATAATTTCTCATTAAGTGCCTAATTACTTAGGGATACTGAGGTAATTTAACACGACAAGAAATTGAGGATGTTACAACTAGCAAAATGCCTGACTATAAATCGTGTGAGGGTGGCACAATTTCTATACATTTCAATTGCACTAAAATCGTGTGAGGCTGACACGATTTCTGGTCATTTTCAGCCAGCTATAAATTATGCCAACCTCATACGATTTCCTTGTAAACCAATAAAACAGGACATTTTGAAAAATAAAGATGAAATGAGACATTTACAAAAATAATATTTTTTTAAAATTTTATTTGGGTAAAAAAGTCGAGATTTTTTTATTTTTAAAATGGTGAAAAGGTGATTGCTATGATGGCTCTCAATAACTGTGAATTTGGTGGATTTTCCGATGTGGATAGTGAGGATTGTGACATGTGTCTTTAGAATAGCACACATTGGAAAAATATGGTGCATATATTATAAAATGTGGAACTCGGAACTTGTATCAAAGTAGAACTCGGAACTTGCATCGAGTCCAATCCCTAGCTTCATCATCTTCTAAACTCGTATCAAAGTTAAACTCGGAACTCACATCAAGTGGAAATCGAAACTCGAAACTAACATGAAAGTGAAACTTGGAACTCAGAACTCAGCATCGTCATCTTGAGAGGTTACTATTGTGCACCACTAAACTACAAAAATCCACAAAATTCATGATTTTACAAGTCTACTAGAGAATTGGCCTGGTGGAAAAAATTGCCTTGCAACAACAAAGTCTAATATGCAAGACGAAGAGATCCTTTTATCCATGAACGAGAGGAGCTCATAAAAATCATGAAAGTACCCGAAAGGCAAATTTGTAATTTCGACTATAATGAAACTCTAAAAAATCACTTCATTATCATTAAAATCTATGTACATGTCACATTATCTATTCTCCTAATGGTCAATTATCATCTACAGTTAAATGTCATGCCAACTTAACTCTCAAAAAAGTTAATATAATTTTTGAAATAAGAAATTTCAGATTTAATTACACGAAATTACTTGGTCCATAAGTGATCATTATCATTAAAATTTATGTACAACTTTTGACATTACCTATTCTCTTAATGGTCAATTATTGTCTACAGTTAAATATCATGCCAACATAACCCTCAAAAAGTAAATATAATTTTTGAAATAAGAAATCTCAGATGTAACTACACAAAATTACATTAGTGGTCCATAAGTGGTCATTGTAACTTTCCCTTTCAATTTTTTTTATGAGTATTTCCCTTTAAATTATGATAACATCATCTCATGAATGCAATGATCTATGACCTTAATTAAGCAAGTTCATGATCACTGAAGTTTCTATTTGTAGTATAATTCTTGTGAAATTTGCTACAGTGTTTCCATTCACAACAAAGAATTCCAAATCTTCTGAAGCGAACTTGAAGTGTATATGGCGTAATTTGCAAAGTCTATGGCATGAAATCAGGATGAAAAAGTTTCTGCCAAGCATGCATATTGCCCTCTTTGAAAACTTTTGCCACCAGAAAGATATATTCATCAGTTTGGATGATCTATACAGATAGGTGAAATAGACGGCTATAGAAAAATACTTCATGCATGTACATAAGGATTCAAACGGCTATTCGATTCTTGACGTACAAAACCAACAAACGAATGAAACGAAGTATGGAAAACTATCTTCACCTCGCCCACTGTGGTCAACATCAACATTGCAGGATCGCTATTCATATTAAATTAGAACATAGATTCTTATACTACTAAATAAGTGAACTGCACGATTTCTAGGACGCCACTCAGTTGAGAAATTATATGTTGTTACAAGAGTCATCTAAAAGAGGCATGTTTAGCATGTATATGCACTTATTATTCTCCAGATGTCATTACATACATCAAGAGAAGTCATCTTTAAGGCGTCATATTCAAACTCCTCAACTACATTTTTGTCCTTTTCCACAGTATCTGCAATGAAGATTTAAGGAGCATGTAATTTTTGCATTTTTGAAGGACCAAAAACATATGCAGAAGACCTGAAAAGGAATGATGAGGGGGCAAAGTGTAGTAAACTCAACAAAAAGGATACAACCTGAAATTTTGGACTGATCATCCAAGTTTGGCACAATATTTGTCACAGAAGCATACATCGAAAGTACCATCCTGAAAAAGAAAAGAACATTTATGTTCCAATTTATATAAAAAAATGTGAATAGCAATTAGAGGGCATAATTACCTGACTTAGACTCTAATATAAAAGATAAGATACATAGCAAATAACGTTACATGTACTAGGCAATTTTACAATCTTTGATTCAAGCTTTGCAATGTAGCTACTGTGTCCTCAGCTTATCATGCTCATTTTTCACTGAAGTCTTCTTTTGCTCTTGTAAAGTAATCCGCTGCTGCTCTAGATCATTGAACTCGATACTAATGGCAGTGTTGATGCGAAATAGATGGTAAGGTATGTTATGTCAGCAAGTTAACAATGTAAAAAAAGCATTGCAATTGAAAAGTTGAAAACAACTAGAGACTTATCTAAATTCCTCTTTCAACATGCGTTCTTTATCAAGTTCCTCCTCCAATTCTCTCTGTAGAAGGTCCAGTTCAGCATCAGCAGAACTCTCACTTCTAGCTTCCTCTTTTTTCTGCTTGCATGCATCTATCTTTTTTCTGATAATCTGATCCATATAAGCACTAGTCAACGACACGATACAGCTTGAAGACCTACTCATCATAGATAACTTGAATATGAACTAGCAGAGATAAAATAGAACTTGTTGGAGTTCTATTCATTACAATGGAAGGCATAACATACACGACCTACATCTGCGTGATTCATAGGCAAACTTTATCAAATCCAGCATCTTTCCATTTAACATTATCATTATTTAAATAAATCACAAAGGTGATGCCCAAAACCAAGGGAGAGAGACACGCACAGAAGGGGAATGCATATGCTAACATTGGAAACTTGAATCTGGCTGAGAACTTCCAGTCCACTTCTTATGATTTATAGTTTATAATATTGCTCAAGTTTTCAAAATGTCACTTTTGGTTAGAAGTTCTAGATCCACACATTCACCAAACTTGCAGCATCTCAACTAATAATAAAAGACAAATTAAAAGGGATTTAGACATTTCTGATGAAAACAAACCCAATTGGCAAAAACACGAGTACTAACCCCAAGCACAACATTAGCAACAACAATAACCAAGTCATATCACACTAGATGGTAAGTGCAACATTAACAATGTACATTAAACTACATCCCTCTTTGCCAAGGTAAGCAATTATAAGAATGATAACCAACAAATAATGATAAGCCTACGTTAATAACGAGGAATACAATAGCAGGAGCACAATAATAACAATAAAATAGAATAGAGTTATCTTTAAGTTAACTTTCATGGTTTCTGCCTATGAGTGGTATTATTGGGTTATGTATGGCTTATTAAGTGTCCCACTGTCCTATTTATAAGTACCAAGGAATTATAATGGGTTTGGGTTAGTAGTAAGTGTCAATAATTGTATGTTGGGAGTTGTATGTAGCGAGTAATTATAATTTGAATTCCCTAAGAGTTGTAATGTGGAAGGTTCTAGTTTGCACGATAAAAGATAGACCTTAATCTTTGTATGGTAGCTATCTCTTAATAATATTTCAGAATTATAAAGAAGAACTTTCTTTTTTCCTGGTTCGCAAAGGAAGAGTCCCAAGGCCTACCCAAGCACAAGAGTTGGCTGAGATTTGAATAATAATTAGGCTACTCGCACAAGAGGTGCAGAACCTGTGTAGAGAACAGCCTGGAATTTGAATGAGAAACCAAAGAATAATCATACAGAATCTGAGGAAGATGAGGAGTATATCAACCCTTTCCATGATTCCGCGAATTGTGATCAGCCCTAGCACAGTGGACGTGAGGAGCGGTTGGCAAGAGCTCCAGTTGAATTCTGGAGTTCTTGTTGAAGTTGATAATTTTCATGGGAAGATACATGCTAAAGACTTCCTTGACTGGGAATCCTCCTTGCCAACATTTTTCGAGTGGAAACCTGCGACCGAAGAGAAGGTGTAGTTTGTGAAGCTGAAGCCTAATGGAATTGCCCTTTAATGGTTTAGAAGAACAGCGTGAAAGGCAACATAAGGAAAAGATCAGGAAATTCCTGCTGATTATATAACACATTTCATGGGTTGAAACAACAAAATTGCAGTGTGGAGGAATATACAACGAAGTTTTACCACCTTCAAATAAGGCTTGGCTTGAATGATCAGCCCGCTATTTATATTGATTAAACTCTGCTATCCAGGATGATTTGAAGCTCGCATATGTACCCTGAAGGTGCATATCAATTTGCTCTTAAAGAAGAAGAAAGAATAGCTCGTTTGGGATCAAGGCATCAGATGAATACTGACACTAATTTGAGGTTTACATATGTTGTCAAAGGAGAAAAGGTAATTGTAAAAGACCATACTCCAGAAGGGATAAAGGTGTATAAAAGGAAGAAATATAGGGGCATTAGTGGTAATGTAACTTAGGTTTAGAATGAGGGAATTGTGGGGAATGTTTCGTGTAACTAACTTGCTGACTCAGCAAGTTTGTGCGCGTGTGAGGTGCTGTGAGTGGAAAAGGGAATATTTGTATGGAAGTGAGGAGTGTAGGAGGTAGTTATCATTTTGGGTTAGGCTTGGAGAAGGGGGCTACTTAGTGCCCGGATTGTTCTCCATTTTCTTGCATATCTTTTCTTGTTTCTTCTCCTACCAAAGTTGATATCACATTGATATCTTTTAGGGTCTGAATAATACACACTCTTTTCTTCTCTATCCTTTGTCTAGTTTCTGTGGTATCTTGCAGTATGCTAGCAACACAAAGTAGCCATCAAACATGTTAACAAAATTGTTTCCAAAACCATGGGGGAATTCACAAGGAATGAAAAGAAGAAGGAATTAGGAAGACCAAGGGCTTGTTTGAAAATGTTTTTACTTTTTAGTTTTTTAAAACTATTTTAAAAAATAAGTTTAAATTTAGTTTTAGAAAACAAAAGAACAAAAAAATCTGTTTAGATAATTATTTTTAAAAACAAGTTTTAAAAATAACAAAATAAAAAACTTGTTTGGCAAATATTTTTAAAAAATAGTAAACAAGTATAATATAGATGTATTATTATAAGAGCATCTCCAATACTAATTCTATTTTAAATTTCAATTTTAACTCTAATTTTTGTCATACTTCTGTTTGGTACCTATGTGATACATTGGGTAAACAATTGATTGTTAAATAAAATAATAATTATTAAAATTAACTTAATGAAATGATTAAAGTTTAATAATTTGAACCTGGGCAATGCATAACAAATAAATACGAATTTTAAATACATAATAAGAGCTATAATTATGAAATAATAGCAAAAACAAATAAAAAATTTATCCCCTAATATATTACCCTATTAAAATGAATATTGCAAAACTAATGTTAAGAATCCATGCGATGCATCGAAGTAAAAGAGAACATATTAAATGTAATACTTTTAAAAATTCATTTCATTAAGATGTTACAATATAACAATGAATTTTTAAAGTGAAATTGGTAATAAATAATAAATACTAAAAGTGATAAAAAAATGGTAAATGATAAAAAGCTATAAATAATAACGTATAACATACATACAAACTGAAACTAATTATAAAGTATATTACAAGTGTTCATAAATAACGAATATGATCATGAATATTAAAAAGAACACCAATGAAATTCAATAATTACTAAGACATTAAGTAAAATTAATTCCCAATCCAATTACAAAATATAAACCTTAAAAAAATTACGTTTAGATTATGTTGATAAAGAAATAAGGTAACAATAAATAAATAATTTTTGTAGTGAAATTATTTTCTATATTTTTTTATTAAGTATACGTCCAAAATTTATCTGCTATCATCAGATTAATACCCTTCTTACGGATTAATTGTGAGTTAAGAGTAAACATTGGTTTGGATGGAATATTCTAATGCTAATCATTGAATTTTGGTGTCAATGGATGGCTGCATGTTGAAGTTGTCACACGAGGATCAGTTTCGTACCTTTCTTTTTCGGTGATAGAATTGGATGGCAAAGGGACAAAAAGCATCCAGAAAATGCAATTTTGAGTATGAAGAGTTAGGGGGATTTGCGGTTGTTGGGCTTCACGAATTTGGAGGCGAGGACAAATCTAAGAGGCAGTGGGTGAACCGCAGCAAAAGAAGGAGGAGTAAAATCGTGGTGTGTGAGATCAGAAAGTATGGGGGCATTTTTAGGCTCAGTGAGAATTGAAGACAGTGTAACATAAAAGATACAACATAATTACATACATGCCCTTTTCATTGTTTTTAAAAACAAAATCGTAAAAACAACTCTAAGCTGTTTCCTATTTTCTGTTTTTAAAATTCACAGCCTGTTTTATAGTTTTCAAAACCAATATTAAAAAAACAACTTACCAAACATGTTTTTTTGTTTTTCGATTTTTAAAAACTGAAAACTATTTTTAAAAATCATTGCCAAACAACCCCCAAGTATCTTTGGCAAAACTAGCAACTCTTCTATTTGCTATTTTTCTTGTGGTTTGCGGTATCCGTCCTTTTCATGCCTCCATCACCATGTTAATTTTGTAGAAGGTGGTAAGGAAAAAGATGGGGAGTAGAACCTGCTTTTGGTGAAAGGTGAAGGGATAGATCTACTACCGGTGGAGGGTGAAACTTTAATTGCAACAACAACAACAACAATAAAGGTTGAGGAGATTGAAGAATGGATGAGGCACAACATATTTTGAACTACAGTCACTTGCGGAGGAAGAGCATGCAATGTTATTGTTGATAATGGTAGCAGTGAGAACATAATTGCCAAGAAAGCAGTGGAAAAACTAAAGCTCCTTAGAGAAGCATCCTCATCCTTATAAGATTGCTTGGTTTCAAAAAGGCATTGAAGTACTAGTTACTGCGAGGTGCTTGGTGCAATTCAGAATTGGCAATGATTACAAAGATGAAATTTGGTGTGACATTGTCCCTATGGATATTTGCCACATGGTATTTGGAAGACCATGGTAGTATGACAAGAATGTGAAGCATTTTACTACTCGTAAAACATATACCTTTCAAAAGAATAGAAAGACTTTCACACTGCATCCTTTGAAGAGGGAAATAGTAGGTCAAAGTAACAAAGCAATTGGAAGCTTCTCATGCAGAAGGCATAGAACCTGGTTGAAAGATGTCTTGGGGAGCATGTCGGTTAGTTAGGAAGTTTGTTAGTGACCGTTATTTCTGTTACTTTCTGTTACAGGGTTTGTATTGCCATGTATCTAGGAGTGGTTCACGTATCTTACTCCATTCATTTCCTATAAATTGTAATCTCCCTGTACTTTCAATTTAGATGAAAGATTTATCACATTCATTCATTTTTCTCATGTCACATTCTCTGATAGTATAAGCCTTAGGGCTCTATTATGCGTCACGCTTCCATGGCATGAAACTCTAACAACAACTAATCGGTTTGTAGCAAATGCTGCTCTTGAATCTTCACATACTGTTGTTCATGGCGATCCTTCCCTGAATCCTTTGAGTCCCTACCATATCCATGCTAGTGAAACTCCATCTCTGGTTGTTGTTCCGAAGGTGCTCACAGGCACAAACTATCATGTTTGGGCGCGATCAATGTGAAGAGCTTTGATCTCCAAGAGCAAGTTCAAGTTTCTAGAAGGTACCATCACAAAACTGGATTCATTTGATTTGTTGTATGAAGCTTGGGATCGATGCAACACCACTATCCACTCATGGTTAATGCACTCAATTTCACCTACAATTGCAAGAAGCATTGATTCGATTGAAGATGCGGCTATAGTTTGGCAAGATCTGAAGGAGAGATTCTCTCAAGGTGATTTCCTCCTGCTATCAAAGCTGCAGCAAGATTTGTATACTTTCAAACAAGGTAATCTCTCTGTAGTTGAATATTTCATTGAGTTGAAGTCGTTGTGGAAAAAGTTGGAAAACTTTCAACTCATATATGAATGTGTGTGTTCAGTTAAGTGTTCATGTCTTGCTACACATAACAACAAGCTCTTTAGAGAGCAAGATCACGCTCTCAAGTTTCTCGATGGCCTAGATGAAAAATTTTCTCATGTTTGCATTCAAATTCTCATGAAGAAAATGTTACCATCTCTTAATCGTATTTTCACCTTAGTATCTCAGCATGAAGTAGATTTCAATATACCTACTGGTCTTAAGGAGTCTCGGATCTTGATTAATGCCTCCAATGTCAATTCAGGACCTCGTGCCTATAGTAGAGGCAGAGGACAAAGCTTTAGCAAGGTATGCACATTCTATGGTAAAATTGGACACACCGTAGAAGTTTGTTATCGTAAACATGGTTTTCCACCAAATTTTAAATTCAAGAATCAGAGCACAGCTCACAATGTTTTGACTGAAGAAATTGAGAATATAGATGATTCAGTTTCAGTGGCTAAGGTAGACTCAACAATTAATCCATCTCAGTTTTACTCCTGAGTAGTATAAGAGCTTTTTGGCCATGATACAGCACTAGAATGATCAAGTTTCAGCACAAGGTTCTTCGGTCAGTGTTGCTCAAGTAAGCTGTTCTTTGACCAACTCTGTAGGTATTCATCACTTAACCAATCCTTTTGGTAGTTTTCGGATATTAGATTTAGGAGCTACAGACCATATCTGTAATTCATTGTCATGGTTTACATCGCATTGCTTGATTGAGCCCATACAGGTCCGGTTACCTAATAACCATCATGTGTTAAGCACCATTGTAGGAAATGTTTCTTTTCCCAACTCTCTTAGTCTTACTAATGTACTTTGTGTACCTAAGTTCAATTTTAACCTTATATCTATCTCAAAACTTACATCTAACAACTATTACTCACTCATGTTCTCTACTCATGGTTGTCAAATATAGGATTTGAAATATATGAGGACAATTGGTTCGATTAGTTTGATTGGTGGTTTCTATTACTTGCTAATCAAACAAATAGCTAGTTGTCCAGCTTCCTTCTCACCCCTTTAGGTTAACCATGTCGGCAGCATCTCCCAGGAAACACTATGGCATTTTAGATTGGGCTATCGCTCTGCTCATCGCATGTCTCTTATTAGTCAACAATTTCCTTTTGTAAAATTTCACAAAATTGAACCATGTAATGTATGTCATTTTGCTAGACAGAAGAAATTGTCATACATTGTTAGTAGTAGTTGGGCTTCGAATAAATTTGAGTTACTCCACTTTGAAATTTTGGGCGCCTTTCTCCACTACTAGCAGTCATGGCCACAAATTTTTCTTAACTGCTGTAGATGAATTTACATGGTTTACTTGGGTTATCCTATTAAAATCGAAATCTGAAGTGAGAAATGGCATTAAAAACTTTGTTATCTTTGCTGAAAGTCATTTTAATGCCAAAGTCAAATTCATCAGGAGTGATAATGGAGCATAATTTATAATCCCTAAGTTTTATTTGTCCCGTGGCATAATTCATCAAACTAGTTATCCTAAGACCCATCAACAGAATGGAGGGGTCGAAAGAAAGCATCAACACATCTTGAGTGTGGTTGAGCATTGCTATTTCAATCAAATCTTCCAAACCATTTTTGGTCTTACTGACTCGAGTGTTGAGCTTGGTCAAATTATAATAAAAACTGAATTGCACTAAACTCGTAGCAAGGGTGCAACCCGGGTCGTTTCCCAGCGATGACAATGTTATATGATCAGGAAATTGGGGGGGGGGGTTTAGGAATTTAAAATACTTAAATGAATATAAAAGAAATGAACAGAATTTGGAACATCCAATCCAAGAACCAAGAAAGACAGTGGCTAACCTGTCATCGGATTCTAAAAATAATCATTCAAATCAAATCAGTGACTGACATCAAACCCGAAAGAAACCTCTGTTCGGATATGACATTGCACACGAAAACCTTCATGCATTCAATTAATAGATAAATGATTAAATTCAGAAACCTCTAGAACCTAACCAATTCATGTTAATTTTCAAGCACCAATGTAATCAATCATCAAATTCAAACCTGAAAATGATTCTACTCACGCAATTGCATTACACATTAATCAATCGAGCAATATGCAAGTAAGCAAGCAATTATAATCCACCACAATTCCGAATTAAAAACCTTCAAATCCGAAATTGGATTAATCACAATGAAAGAAAAGGGAGTAGAAAACTGATTTGATTTGATGAAGTTTGGTTGCGCAAATCCTCAAGACAGCCAATGCTTCTTTGAATCCTTGGATTAGATGGAAACTTACTCCTCCATGAATGGAGGAAGACGAGTTGTTAAGGTGGGAGGGGGGGCGTGAGAGAAGAGAGGAGAAGAAGAACCAAAAAAAATCGAAAATTTCCTATTCCAAAATCTGTCTAGTTACAATTCTGGCTTCCCCCTAAGTCAGCCAGCCAAAACCGAATCAAAACGTCTCCAAATCAATCCATAACAGCTATTACATTAATCCCCTCTCTCTTCTCTGAATCTGGACACCTTATTTGCTAAATTCTGAATTATATGAAGAAAGTTATGCTAAAAACATGCAAGTATGTTTTCTAATCCAGTCAGTAACGTTTGTCCGCATTTTTGGCAATGAAAACGCATCAGTTTGGATTTGTGGTCTGAAGATCACTTAAAGCTTTGGATGTCAGCTTCAAAATTCCACTGGAATGGACTCAATTGGGCTACTATGGACCAAGATATGGTCCAAATACTGCACCCTATTCAGTAACCGTGATTGCACCACTTCAGTTCATGTCTAGGCCCAATTTCAGCTCCTTAACACCAGAATTGGCTTCTAACTTCTTCATATCACTTGTAGGCCTATCTCTCAGCTTTCCTACAAATCAAGAATCACAATAAAATGAGCTCTATAACTCAAGATATAACCCAAAAACCAAAATAGTGTTAGAATTCGCCTAATGCTGGAAAATTTAACTCAAACCCAAACAAAAATCCAAACAATACAAAATGGTCCAATTCAAAACAATTAGGCACAAGAGAGAATTAATGAGCTAGGAATGAGGGAAAATAAGTATATAAAAATCCAATTGATCACTTACTCAGTTATACATGTTGTTTATCTCATCCATCCAGTTCCAACTCCTTTTTTTGCAAAATTGCTCTCCTTTTGATCTATTATCTGAATCTAAACTTGATATCTAGATTTTAAAAATGTTTGGTGGCCTATGTTTTGCATCAACATTCTCTGCCAATCGACACAAGTTTGATCCAAGGTCTAAGAAATGCATTTTCTTGGGTTTTAGAACTGGTTTAAAAGGTTATGTGCTTTTAGACATATCAACTAGTCCCGTCTTTTTGTCCCGAAATGTTGTTTTCTATGATCACATCTTACCATACATAGTTTCTTTTGCTGTGTTTGACAAGGTCACAAAATCACTCGATCAACCACTTGCCCAACCACTCCACCAAACACTTGACCAAATACTTGACCAATCTGCTCCCAAGCTTACCTACCCAACAACCATCCAATCCCACAAACCTCGGCCACCTTTTAATACTACTGCCGACATTGGAACTTGTGTCTCATTTAGGGTGAGAAGGCTACCTAGCTACTTGGCTGATTATCATTGTAATAGTGTCATTAGCTTAGATTGCAGTCCCACTTCTTCCTGACCTGTTTCGTATCCCTTATGTCATTACATCAGTTACTCAAACTTGTCTCCCACACACAAATCCTTTATTCTTGCTATTTCTACTAACACTGAATTGGAGTCTTATGCTGAGGCTTGCAAATTTGAGTGCTGGAACAAGGCTATGCAGGCTGAAATTGCTGCTCTTGAGCAAACTTAGACCTGGACCATTGTTGATCTTCCCCATGGTGTGGTACTTATTGGAAACAAGTGGGTTTATAAAATTAAACAGAAGGCTGATGGCTCCATTGAGCGATACAAAGCTCACTTAGTGGCTAAAGGTTACACTCAAGTTGAAGGAGTTGATTATTTTGACACCTTCTCCCCTATTGCTAAAATGACCATCATTTGGCTTTTCCTTGCTGTTGCATCCATTAAGGGATGGCACCTTCACCAATTGGATGTCAACAATGCATTCCTCCATGGTGATTTACATGAAGAGGTATACATGCACCTCCTACTTGGTTTCCATTCTCCTGGCTTGAATAAGGTGTGCAAGCTTCACAAGTCATTATATGGTTTTAAGCAGGCAAGTCGCCAATGGTTTGCCAAGATTTCGACCCTTCTCATTACTTGTGGTTATTGTCAAGCCCCATCTGATCCTTCTCTTTTTACCAAGAAAAATGGTTCGTTCTTTACTGCGCTCTTGGTCTATGTTGATGACATTATCCTCGTAGGGAATTGCTTGACAGAGTTTACATACATCAAGCACACTCTAGATGATAATTTCAAAATTAAGGATCTTGGTCAACTTAAATATTTCCTTGGCTTAGAGATTGCTCACTTCAATAAAGGCATCTCTTTATCATATTGCTAGGAGTTGCTAGCAGATTCTGGTCCCACCAATTCCAAGCTTGCTTCCACCAATCGATTGTGCTACTCAGTTTCATCAAGATCACTGCAGCCCCTTTTCTAATGTTGGTGGCTATAGATGTCTTATTAGCAGGCTATTGTACCTTACCACTACTCGCCCTGATATAACTTTTGCCACCAAACAATTGAGTCAGTTCTTGGCTAAACCTACCAGTGTCCATTATAAAGCTGCAATGAGGGTGTTATGGTACTTAAAGGGAAGTCCTGGTAGAGGCTTATTTTTTCCTGGAGACTCTTCTCTCCAGTTGTGTGGATTTAGTGATGCTGACTGGGCTGGGTATCCTAACACTAGGTGCTCCATTTTAGGCTTTTGCTTCTTTCTTGGCTCATCCTTGGTATCATCAAAGGCAAAGAAGCAGCAAACAGTGTCTGGATCATTTTCTGAAGTTGAATACCATGCTCCTAGTTATGCTACTTGTGAATTGCAGTGGCTATCCTTCCTTCTCCACGACTTGTCTATTGAGTGTTCTAAGACTGCTGCAATTTACTGCGATAATCACAGTGCTTTTCACATCGCAGTTAATCCAATCTTCCATGAACAAACAAAGCATCTTGACATTGATTCCCATATTGTGTGGGAGAAGGTCAATGATGGGTTGATGAGGTTGCTCCTAGTCTCCACTACTAATCAATGTGCAGATATTTTTACTAAGGCTTTAACCTTCAAGAGCTTTACTACATTCCTTCCTAAGCTCTGCTTGGTGGATGTTTACCACTAGCCAGCTTGCAGGGGGTAACAGAGCAATTGGAAGCTTCTCATGCAGAAGGCATAGAACCTGGTTGAAAGATGTCTTGGGGCGCACGTTAGTTAGTTGGGAAGTTTGTTAGTGACCATTATTTCTGTTACTTTCTATTATAGGGTTTGTATTGCTATGTATCTAGAAGTGGTTCAAGTATCTTACTCCATTCATTTCCTATAAATTGTAATTTCCCTGTACTTTCAATTTAGATGAAAGATTTATCACATTCATTCATTTTTCTCATGTCACTTTCTTTGAAAAGGGCTAGTAATAACAAGGCTAGCTGTTTTATCAAGGCTGGCTTATTTAAAGAGGAATGCAGACCCTTGTGGTAGTTAGTAGAATTACTGAAAGTGAAGAAAAGTAGGAAAGCTACCATTATCACCTAAAGTTAGGAAGCGGTTTGCTTACTTTGATGAGCTAGTTAGTGAAGTATTACTAAAGGGGTTGCCTCCCATGCAATGTACAGCATGCTATGATCTAATTCTAGGAGCAGCATTACCAAATCAGGCTGCATATTGCATGCCTCCACAATAAAGGGCTGAAGTAAGGTGACTTCTAGAAGATTTGATGGGGGTTATTGAGAGTATGTTTGTTAAGTTCCAACTGTACTTACACCAAAGAAAGATGGTTCATTGAGAATTTGCATACACAGTCCTGCCATTAACAAAACTAATGTAAAATATTGCTTTCTAATTCCATAGTTTGAAAAGATGCTAAATTTTCTTGTAGGGTCAACTATCTTACAAAGCTAGATTTAAGGAGTGAATACCATCAATTTTGGATTGATAGTGGGGATGAATGTAAGATAGTATTTAAGACACAAGATGGGCTATTAGAGTGGCTAGTCATTCGAAGTGGACTTTCTAATGCTCTTAGCTCGTTTATGTAAATATGACAGACATATTGAGACCTTTCCTTAATTCCTTTGTTGTAATCTATTTTGATGATATACTCATCTCTAGTAATAACAAATCTGAACATTTGAGTCACCTAAGACATGTTATGGAGATCCTTCAGCATGGGAAGCTTTATGTTAATTTTGAAGAAGTGTTCTTTCTTGACCAACAATTTGGTGTTTTTGGGATTTATTGTTTCAAATGAGGGTTTAAAGCATGACTCAAAAAATAAATAAAAAAAAATAAAAGCCATAGTTGATTAGCCTTCAACCCAATCAATTGGAGAGGTGTGTAGTTTCCATGGGCTAGCATCTTTTTATAGGCAATTTATTCATAATTTCAATTCAATTACGAGTCCAAAATAAATTTCCTTGAGACAGCAAAATTCAGGTGGACAAATGAAGCAAAGAAAGCTCTTGACCATATCAACAGCCAAAACCCAGGCTCCTATGTAACATCCCCCATTTGTTTAAGTGGAGTATAATAAAAACTTTGAATTATTTCTCTTAGGTAGTATGGGAATTTCTTAGGCAGTGGTATACCGCGAAAATCCTCATACTCAGAAATATGGGGTAGCATAACACTGCCGTTAAAAATATGGCACTGCCATATGCTAAAAATTAGGAAATGACAAAAGTGCCCCTGTCAACTTTTGTTAACTACGATCTTGCCCAAAAGTTTTAGAAATTGTACTTTAATCCCAAGTGGATATTTCTACAATAACCCTCGAACATTTCATAAAATGACATTAATGTCCCAACGTCGGTAGAATTAGCAGAATGAGGTTTTAAACGAAGCAGAATCACGTGGTGAAACCGTAAGAGTTTAAATTTCTACCATTTGGGCCATGGAGCCAGTCTGGTGTGAAATAACGTGGGGTGCCCTTAAACTTGCTCAAAATTACGGATATGCCATTAGCCACGGAAAATAGAAAACAGAAAAGCCCTAAATTTGCAAGAACGATTATTTCATGTTAACAAACAATTTATTCGATCTTATTGACTGAGTAAGGTTAATTAGGAGTTAATTAGATGTTAATTAGGGGGGATTAGCCTTAGGAACAATTAGAATAGAGATAAAATTTCTCTCAGAGTCATTTAGTGAAGTTTTGCTGATTTGAAGAAAATCAGTGAAGATTCGGTATTTTAAACCACCAGAACCGAACCAGTAGAATTTTCTATTGGAATCCCTCACTTAAGTGGCTGAAATTCAGTCACCCTTACCACATATGAGGGGCGCCAAGTGTTGCTCAAGATAGTGGAAAAACTTGGCCTTACCTTCATCAGATTTTTATCGTTTTCGCCTAGTTGTTCGGTTTTATCAACTACTTAAGATTAATTAGCATTCAATTAAATTTTTACTTAGAGCCAATTAAGTATCATTTACAGAAATTAGATATGAGAGAATTAGATTGAAAGCATAGGAAACTTCATAGGATTTTTCCAAAACTGATTTATCGATTTAAAGGAAATCGGTAAGATTTCGGTACTTTGAACTGTCGGAACCGAATCAATAGAAATTATACTGTGAGAACCCTAGGATGGATGGCCAAGATTCAACCAACACACCCTACAAGTGGTGCCACAATCAGCCTTCAAGAAGGTAGCCAAATCAGATTGGAGAAGGAAAACACATCCACCAATCACAATCTAACTTCCTTCAAAAGTCTTGAAATAATTCCCTTCTCCTCCTCTTCAATTTTCATCCATATAAGCTGCTGAACGCTTATCCTTTTCCTTCTATTGACACTCCCTTTCACTCCATCTTCAACCCCTCTTCAAGCCTCATCAAGAGTTTCTTCAATCTAGGACGTCAAATCAACAAGATTTCAACTAGACAAGGTAGGAATTCCAACTTCTTTTCTTGTTTTCTTTGAATTGGGCTAATTGGAACTCCACTTTCTTCCCTCTTTCTTGTATGATTCTAATGTTATCTTGAGTGATGATGATGAATTAAGGCTGGTTTAAGTTGTATATGTGTGTTTGAATTGAAGTTTGAATGGATTGATTTAAGGAAAACATGAATTCAAGAAGAATTCAAGAAGCTGTTAGGGTTTTTCCCTCGACGGTCTATACGGCGGAGTGTACAGCTCCGCCTACATTCGTTTAAAGTTGATGAATATATTTTTATGTGAAACTAGACATTTAGGGCTTTCCATACATATAAAAGATAAGGCCATTAGATTAGTATAGAATTAGTTATGAATTTTTGAAGTTTAAACTAGAAATCTTGATTCTTATCCAGGCAGTATGAGTTGAGAAAGGTATAACTCACCCTACACAACTCCAAATTCAGTGAACCCAAGGTTGTTTGAAAGATAACATATAAGGGAACATCTCATAAAAATTTCAGAACTAGATTCGTTGCCCTCTGTTCCCAGCACACCATTGAACTTGACTTAAGTTTAAACCGGGCTGAGACAGTGTAGTCCAGAAAGGTCAAGTTTCGGGACTCATAACTCAAAATATACTCATGAAAATGACATGAAACTTAACTCATTTAAAAACTTGTCCTGTTAGCTTTCATCTGATCAAATTTTGAATATTTTACCTAGATTTCTATTTTTAGTGAATTTTCACTTAAAAGGGTACAATTTTGGCTAAGAATAGGGCAGTCTGAAGTAAATTGCTAATAACTTGAGTTATACAAATCAAAATGAGATGGGACCAAAAGGATTGGAAACTAGATACATAAGGCTATGACATATCCAAAATTTAGACTTAGATGAGTTGAATTGAGCAAAAGGTGGATTATAATAAAATCGGGCAGAATAGGAGGGAGTAAACTGAAAACCCCATAGATGCTTGAATTGAACTTGATGAATGATGCTATGAATATCTATGTAATTGCTGATCCATATTGAATTGTAAGTTTGAAAGATTGTACTGGTTGTCTGGCACTATTCATGGGGAAGCGGACTCGATCCGTTATGTTGCTGAATTTTCGGTAGGAATTTATGAGAACTTATGCTATGGGTGCTTATGCTTTGAATATATTCACATTTACATGTCATATTCATGTACATCATGCATGCAAGTATATATTTAGAACATGATATGTTATATAAGGTTTGAGACATATTCATGAATGCACCAAGCATCCACATGCATGACAAGATATGAAAAGGAAAAGATAATAAGGACTTGTAAGAAAGACATACCAAGCTACCATGTGAGGCATGGCATAGACCCAGCTAGCGTTGGCCAGAGCGATACTGTCTAAGACTTGGGCTAGCCCTCGATCAGATTTAAAGGGAATAGACCGGTGTGAGGGTCGGGGAAAGTAAACCCGTGACTCATGTATAGATATGAGCTCGGACCAGAAAAGCAGGCTATTACCCAGGGGTGAGAGAGGCCATTCACCTCCGGGGGACCAAGTACAGAAGAGTAAGATCAAGTTGCAAGTTAAAGAAAGATATAAAATAAGTCAAGTGCACTTGCATACAGACAAGCATAAGCATTTGTATGTGCATCTTCAATTATCCCATCAAGTCATAATGCTTCTATGATTCTTGTTGAAGCATATTATACTATTCATATTTATATGTTTGTCATATGAAATGGCAAGTGGCTTTTAAAATATATCCCGCTTCGAGTAAGGTGTTTTCAACCTGAAATTGAACCACTACTTGTCTATATGTACTCATATTTTCATAATAAATTAAAGCGGCTGGAATGCTTATGATGACGCTGTAAGGTTGGTTTGAGTTTACCTACTGAGAACCTTAGGTTCTGATTGCCTGCTTGTATGTTTTTCTTTTCCATAAACATTCCAGCATCCAAGTTGGAAATCAAGTATGAAGTGGAGTACGGGGCCTTTCATTGAGCAAGGATCGGGCGTAAGGCAGACCAAGAGACTATTGAAGCCAGCTAACGACTAGTCGGATATAAACGCTGTGTACTATGTCAGTCACAATTTCTTTTAAAGTGTAATTATTTTATTCTCTATGTATCAGAGACTATTAGTTAGTAATAAAGTGAGCAGTTAAAGGGCCACGTATTATATTTTTCATATTTTAAAGATTCTCTTAGTATAGTGACAACCTCTTAATATAACTCCATGACTCGAGCATGACTTATATAATAGAGGGTGTTACATTTATTGGTATCAGAGCAGTTTGTCTTGTATAGGCCCGTGGACGGACTAACTATGCTTCTAAAGCATGCACAGAGAGTCTAGATAAACCATGCTTTAGGTCCTCATGTGACAAGGACATAGAAGATTTTGCATGGTAGTCTTGCTGTGAGTGTTGTGGACTATCTATTGCACTTGACTGAATGTTGAGATTTATCACCTCAATATAAGGTTTTGTGTAAGCAGAGACCTATGACACCCTTCAGGCTTATTAGGAATCTTCTAAACATAAATATTAGGGATGAGACTCCCAGGAAGTAGCAATGGCAATAGGAGACAGACGATTGAGCAAGTCAAAGGGTGCAGAGAATTAGGGCTCCGCTCAAGAAAATCGTGTTAGACAGTTTGGCATTGACCTAGTAAATCTAGTCATAGCCAAGAAGGATTGTCTCCCAAATTACTACTAGACAATCGAAAATTTAAGTCATCAAAGGTAGGATCTCAGTTAGTAATGAGTGGAGCAAGAATCTTTTTCACTCTAACGAAGCTTATTCTAAGCTTCATTTGCAACCACCTGATCCAGGCTATCTTCTCTAAATTGAATCTGGGAATTTTCTTGCCTGGTGTGGTAGACCTGATTCTCGACAAAAGTAAGGCAATTATCTGCTGATGAGGTCATCTTGAGTGGTACTGATGGTACCCTTATTTTCTTCGTAAGTAAGATTACATCGAAAATCTTGCCAAGCAAATTCAGTCAATGGTTTTTAATCTGGATTATGGTAATGCTAGATCAGAAATACCCGATCCTTCATTATGAAGTTTGAAGTGTGGATAGATGAAGCAAATTTTTAGAAAAGGGAATTAAGGTTAGGATCCTCAGTTAGGTATAAGGGAAAACCTTTTCAAGACTCTATTTAGAGGTTAAAATGGTTTTCTTTTTCGAGCACTTGTAAAACTAAGGAGCATTAAGCAGGATCTCAGCCTCAAGGGAAAACATTAACAAATTTTGAAGAAATTCATCTAATTATACATTATATCAGAGTAGAGGCGCGGTTATATTTCCTACTAACTAGAAGTAGGGACACTTTCAGACTAGGACAGCACATGAAGCAAGCTTGGTATTTCTTATCCGTTAAGGGTAAAAGACGAATCAGAAGATTGGGTTACACTGGAACTCTATCAATCTTAGTCATCATAAGCACCACATGATGTGGCTATTTTCAACATTGTAAAGAGATGCAGTTATCTGGAGAAGAAATGCAAGATATAAAGGTCATCATTGGACATTATTACGAATGCTATCAGTAGGGAAACTTGAGAAGGAATGTATTCAAATTTAGGTGAGAATAACAAGGAGTTAGAGTGTGCAACGGATCCTAATAGGACAAGATGGCAGGAGTATAGGAGGCCATAACGAGTTAAGACCAAGATAAGCTTCTACACGAATAATAGGACATTATAAGAAGAGAGAAAGAGGCAGTCGTGATTTTCGAGTGGCCTATTACCCAGTATGAAATTATGGTACAAATGAGAGTTTGTACTAGATAACGAACTAGGCGGTCTTTTTACCGGTAAAGAGCACAACCAATTTGATACACCCTAGACAGGATCGGGGGATGCACCAATATGAAATTAAAAGATTTGGAAATATGTCCTATGTTGGTTAAGGTTACAGTATAAGATCGGGGGTAGTCCGTTAAGTCTTCATACTCGGAGCTAGTTCAGGTATGCGCATAGTAGAACTAACGTACCGAATCCCATTAGTATCCTATGGCTAAGCGTGCTTGAGCAAGAGTAATACTGAGATGGGTGACCTTCTGGGAAGTCTCAGTGTTGTAACCCAACAGGGAGACAAGACTATTAATTCTTTCTCTCACATTGGGTAGTAGCACTTGGGTACAAGATAATGCAGTAAATAGTAAAAAAGTTCAGTATTGAGAGTGATATGAAATTTGACCACTAAGACTGATATGCATTGTATAGAGGCTAACCATCGATGAGGACAATAACCTTGGGAACCACAAGACTTCTTAAGTTAGCATTAAAAGACCCGGAAGGATAGATATCAACACATCAAATGAGGAACCTCCGTGTTATTAAGATGAGAAGGATAGGCAAGGTAGGATCCTTGCAAATTTCTCCCATTCAGATGATTTTGTTTTGAGAAAATAAACTCATGAGGAGCACTAAAAGTTTTCATAGAAGAGACAATCTAAGACCTTTCTAACATGCATTGAGATACAAAATAAAGTTTATAAAGAAGAAGAAATTCTAAGGCAAAGCTCCTACCTATAATACCAAAGGAGAACTTTTTAAGCCTTCATAAGGGTCGTGCCTCTGAACTACTAGTATAGTCGATCGAGAATGCCGAGAATAGTTGGATTCATGGAATCGTACTATGATAACTCTATCTAATGAAACAGGAGGGAATGTCCCAACAACCCCATGTATAGAGACACATATGCTATAGACCCAATATAAATGCAGCGTACTTCTTGATGATTAGTACAAGATTTTCTTAAAAGCCGAGTAACAAAGGACACTTATCCTTAGACAAGTTGGACTCTACTTGTGACCTTTGGTATCCGATAACTCAGGCTGAGCTGCAACTTTAAGAAGATTTGACAAGGAAATTTCCCAGTATAACCTCATGACTTGTTAGCCATATGTTAACTGCAGAGGAGTGAGCATGCCCCAAGTCATTTGGGAGTTATTAGACAGAAGTAGGCAACCATGCTAAATGACATGATTAGAGAGGTGTTGCGAAAGATAATTATAGGTCAAGATCACCATTTAAGCTTTAAGGAAGATTGTGACCCTACAAGTGGGATTTAACAGAAAGAGCTTCTACATATGATCAAGGGTGACCACGTAAGTAGAAATTCTTAAAATAGCGAAACCAGCTTCCCAGCACTGAATATAGCTACTATGACTACCACATATCGAAGTTAACTATTGCTATAAGTGGTAACAGTAGAACTCATAAGGCTGTCTGAAGTGATAAAGGAGGCAAGTACCCTTTTGAGGAACTCAGAATTGGGTCAGAGTGTCATATGTAGGATGTTATTGAGGTAAATACTTTAATATTGTCATCGTAATCATGACGTGCTTACATCGAACATGGTGACAGCTGGTAGCCTTTAAAACCGCGAATCTTCATGAATCGATATTTGCAGTCTTGAATACGCACAACAAAAAGTTTAATGGCTACTACTAAGCAAAGTAGTTGGGCACAGAAATAAAGAAGATGAGAAAAGTCTCTAATAAATTGGATGTTGGTTCAGGGCGTCATAAAAACTAGACAAACCCGAGCACCAACATACTTCTTATGGATCTTTTGTACTTATTGAGATAGTACCTCGTAGCTATCAGCAAACAACACTGCGAGAAGGAGAGCCTCTATAGGATAAGAGATTTTTCCTCAACCATTCTTAGCCACGAAATTTTGGAGACAAAATTCTTTTAAGGAGGGTAGAATGTAACATCCCCCATTTGCTTAAGTGGAGTATAATAAAAACTTTGAATTATTTCTCTTAGGTAGTGTGGGAATTTCTCAGGCAGTGGTATACCGCGAAAATCCTCACGCTCAGAAATATGGAGTAGCATAACACTGCCGTTAAAAATATGGCACTGCCATATGCTAAAAATTAGGAAATGACAAAAGTGCCCTTGTCAATTTTTGTTAACTGCGATCTTGCCTAAAGATTTTAGAAATTGTACTTTAACCCCAAGTGGATATTTCTACAATAACCCTCGAATATTTCATAAAATAACATTTATGTCCCCACGTTGGTAGAATTAGCAGAATGGGGTTTTAAACGAAGCAGAATCACGTGGTGAAACCGTAAGAGTTTAAATTTCTACCTTTTGGGCCATGGAGCCAGTCTGGTGTGAAATGACGTGGGGTGCCCCTAAACTTGTTCAAAATTACGGACATGCCATTAGCCACGGAAAATAGAAAACAGAAAAGCTCTAAATTTGCAAGAACGATTATTTCACGTTAACAAATAATTTATTCGATCTTGTTGACTGAGTAAGGTTAATTAGGAGTTAATTAGATGTTAATTAGGGGGGATTAGGCTTAGGAACAATTAGAATAGAGATATAAAATTTCTCTTAGAGTCATTTAGTGAAGTTTCGCTGATTTGAAGAAAATCAGAGAAGATTCGGTATTTTAAACCACCAGACCGAACCAGTAGAATTTTCTATTGGAATCCCTCACTTAAGTGGCTGAAATTCAGTCACCCTTACCACATATGAGGGGCGCCAAGTGTTGCTCAATATAGTGGAAAAACTTAGCCTTACCTTCATCAGATTTTTATCATTTTCACCTAGTTGTTCGGTTTTATCAACTACTTAAGATTAATTAGCATTCGATTAAATTTTTACTTAGAGTCAATTAAGTATCATTTAGAGAAATTAGATATGAGAGAATTAGATTGAAAGCATAGGAAACTTCATAGAATTTTTCCAAAACTGATTTACCGATTTAAAGGAAATTGGTAAGATTTCGGTACTTTGAACTGTCGGAACCGAACCAATAGAAATTATACTGTGAGAACCCTAGGATGGATGGCCAAGATTCAGCCAACACACCCTACAAGTGGCGCCATAGTCAGCCTTCAAGAAGGCAGCCAAATCAGATTGGAGAAGGAAAACACATCCACCAATCACAATCTAACCTCCTTCAAAAGTCTTGAAATAATTCCCTTCTCCTCCCCTTCAATTTTCGTCCATATAAGCTGCTGAACTCTCATCTTTTTCCTTCTATTCACACTCCCCTTCACTCCATCTTCAACCCCTCTTCAACTCTCATCAAGAGTTTCTTCAATCTAGGACATCAAATCAACAAGATTTCAACTAGACAAGGTAGGAATTCCAACTTTTTTTCATGTTTTCTTTGAATTGGGCTGATTGGAACTCCACTTTCTTCCCTCTTTCTTGTATGATTCTGATGTTATCTTGAGTGATGATGATGAATTAAGGCTGGTTTAAGTTGTATATGTGAGTTTGAATTGAAGATTGGATGGATTGATTTAAGGAAAACATGAATTCAAGAAGAATTCAAGAAGCTGTTAGGGTTTTCCCCTCGACGGTCCGTACGACGGAGTGTACGGCTCCGCCTACAGTTGTTTAAAGTTGATAAATATATTTTTATATGAAAATAGACATTCAGGGCTTTCCATATATATAAAATATAAGGCCATTGGTTTAGTATAGAATTAGTTATGAATTTTTGAAGTTTAACCTAGAAATCTGGATTCTTATCCGGCAGTATGAGTTGAGAAGGGTATAACTCACCCTACACAACTCCAAATTGAGTGAACCCAAGGTTTTTTGAAAGCTAACATATAAGGGAACAATCATAAGAATTTCAAAACTAGATTCATTGCCCTCTGTTCCTAGCACACCATTGAATTTGACTTAAGTTTAAATCAGGCTGAGACAGTATAGTCCAGAAAGGTCAAGTTTGGGGACTCATAACTCAAAATATACTCATGAAAATGACATGAAACTTAATTCATTTAAAAGCTTGTCCTGTTAGCTTTCATCTGATATAAATTTTGAATGATTTTACCTAGATTTCTATTTTTAGTGAATTTTCACTTAAAAGGGTACAATTCTAGCTAAGAACAGGGCAGTCTAAAGTAAATTGCTAATAACTTGAGTTATACAAATCAAAATGAGATGGGACCAAAAGGATTGGAAACTAGATACATAAGGCTATGATATATCCAAAATTTAGACTTAGATGAGTTGAATTGAGTAAAGAGTGGATTATAATAAAATCGGGCCGAATAGGAGGGAGTAAACTGAAAACTCCATAGATGCTTGAATTGAACTTGATGAATGATGCTATGAATATCTATATAGTTGCTGATCCATATTAAATTGCAAGTTTAAAAGATTGTACTGGTTGTCTGGCACTATTTATGGGCAAGCGGACTCGATCCGTTATATTGCTGAATTTTCAGTAGGAATTTATGAAAACTTATGCTATGGGTGCTTATGCTTTGAATATATTTACATTTATATCTCATATTCATGTACATCATGCATGCAAGTATATATTTAGAACATGATATGATATATAAGGTATGAGACATATTCATGAATGCACCAAGCGTCCGCATGCATGACAAGATATGAAAAGGAAAAGATAATAAGGACTTGCAAGAAAGACGTACCAAGCCACCATGTGAGGCATGGCATAGACCTAACTAGCGTGGGACAGAGCGGTACTGTCTAAGACTTGGGCTAGCCCTCGACCAGATTTAAGGGGAATAGACCGGTGTGAGGGTCGAGGAAAGTAAATCTGTCACTCATGTATAGGTATGAGCTCATACCTGAAAAGCAGGCTATTACCCAGGGGTAAGAGAGGCCATTCACCTCCGGGGGACCAAGTACAGAAGAGTAAGATCAAGTTGCAAGTTAAAGAAAGATATAAAATAAGTCAAGTGCACTTGCATACAGACAAGTATAAGCATTTGTATGTGCATCTTCAATTATCCTATCAAGTCATAATGCTTCTATGATTCTTGTTGAAGCATATTATACTATTCGTATTTATATGTCTGTCATATGAAATGGCAAGTGGCTGTTAAAATATATCCCGCTTCGAGTAAGGTGTTTTCAACCTAAAATTGAACCATTACTTGTTTATATGTACTCATATTTTCATAATAAACTGAAGCGGCTGGAATGTTTATGATGATGTTGTAAGGTTGGTTTGAGTTTACCTACTGAGAACCTTAGGTTCTCATTGCCTGCTTGTATATTTTTCTTTTCCATAAATATTCCAGCACCCAAGTTGGAAATCAAGTGTGAGGCGGAGTACAGGGCCTTTCATTGAGCAAGAATCAAGCATAAGCCAAACCAAGAGACTATTGAAGCCAGCTAATGACTAGTCGGATGTAAACGCTGTGTACTATGTCAGTTACAATTTCTTTTAAGGTGTAATTATTTTATTCTCTATGTATTAGAATCTATTAGTCAGTAATAAAGTGAGCAGTTAAAGGGCCATGTATTATATTTTCCATATTTTAAAGATTCTCTTAGTATAGTGACAACCTGTGAATATAACTCCATGACTCGAGCATGACTTATATAATAGAGGGTGTTACATCCTACGCTTGTTTTGCCATATTTCATCAGTTATTTGTTGTTGAATGCTGTTACGACCCAACCAGGATTATGACCGGCACATAGGGACACGTCCTTAGCAAGTCTATATTAGACCATTTCTAAAGAAAATCAAGCAAAATTTCCTCTGTATTTGAGACTATTCCCAAATGACGATTCTCTACCTACACAAACAGTACAACCACGCAAAATCGTTGGAGATCTAGGCTTTCTTAGAATGCACCTCACAATACATAATAAAAGAGTATAAGACACAATCATGCTTATGAAAATATGAATACAAACTCATAGTTATTACTAATCAAACTAGTCATAATTAAAACAACTACACTTTCATTACAATACATAAACCCATACAGGAGGGACCCTGCTTGTAGGCTAATAGAGCATTACTAGGATTATATATACAATTGTATGCAAAGTAGTATAAATCTCCACATGGATAACCTTTAGCAGCCACACAAACAAGGGTGTAGAATTATAGAAATATCCAATGACTTCAGCTGGTCGAGAGCATAGAAGCATAGCTTATACCTCTCTAAAAATATGAAGAGAAAGAAAGAGTGAGTCATACAGACTCAATGAGGGATAATATATCTAGAACAAGAGTAGGACAAGCTTGAACATAAACTTTTAGCACATATATCTTTATAAGTTTCTTCAGAAACTCATACATCATTTCTTAATCACAATGCTTTGTCTATATGTTAACATACTATAAAATTTCGGTGAAACATACCTAAAGTATAGTTTGTGCTTAAAACATCCATAGGTCCTTAAATCACCTTCTTAATTCAATTGGATAAAAAACCTTCGTAACATATATAAGCATAATACTTTTAAAACTAGCTGCAATAAATCACATATAATAAGGATATATAAATTGGGCTTAAAGATATAAACACTTTCTCATAATATGAAAAGTAAATACTTGTTTCAAATAATAATAAAACTTAAGGGAGGATCCTATTTAGAATCTATATTCTAATCATTTCTACATCTGAGTGTTACGTATCACTATCCCCAAATATAGTTCCTTTATCAATCACCTCTGGGCATTATGCATCGTTGTCCCCAAGGTGTTCATATTTATTCCAGATATGTCGACCAAACATGCTGGGCTAGAAACTATCCTGCTAGCTGGACTTTTCAAGGTGCACCAAGGCTAATGCCAACTGCCATTAGCAAGTAGTTTCTAACACAGTTTCCTCCTCTTAGGTAAACTTAACTCTTTGCTTTTCACTAGAACTTTCCTTTATCTCAATTCATATACTTTCTTGCTCATATCATTTAACAAATAATAAGATTTAAGAAAACTTCCGTATTCTTAGCAAACATAGGTTTAGAGTATAATGTTTTCGAACTATTCATCTTAAGGTATTTAGAACTCTTCCATAAAACATTAAATTCAAACTATCTCCTAAAATCAAGTCCTTGATTGTAAATACATAGCTCAAACTCTTTAAAATTTTAGAATTTCATGGAAATCAATATTAGACTTGCTTTATAGAAATCCATAAATTCTAAACATTATATTAGTTTCAAAAACTTTATATAATCAATTTTCAATAACATGAACTACATTGTTTCCATCAAACTATTCAAGTATTAGAAATTAGCTTCTAAGGCACTTGTCCCACATACATACATAATCATATATAAAGAGAGAGAGGAGTAATATCTTTTTGCCCTTCAAGAATTTACTAAGATGCAATTTCAACTTTCAACATTTAATAGTATAACCATAAACATAATACTTTTTAAAATCATGCATACATTCAAAATAATCTATAGACATTATCACTCATAGTCCAAGTCTGACGAAGCCTTAAAGCCACCAAGGGATTCCAGAGAGTATCTAGCATGACAAATACATATATTAGATTCCCACAACTTAACTATTGTAAGAGTTTACTAGGATTAGCCTCATAGGGCAAAACCCCCCCAATTCTAAAGCCCTAAACCCCCCTTTATAAGCTTAAACCTTGAATGCATGGAAGAACTAGTTAATCTGTGGCAAAATAAGGATGATTGAGCTAAAAAATTACCTTAGAAAGTGTAAGAAGGCGGTAGAGCAGGAGGAGAGCAATGGGTCTTCTCCCATTATCACTTTATCTCATTAGAAAAGAGGAGAGAGTGAGAGCTACAAGGGAGAACCAAGCTAAGGTATAATGAGGATGACGATGGAAGAAGATGAATTTGATGGTGGCTTGAGTAAAAATGTGAAGGGTTTATGGAAATCATGTAGGGGAAGAGCAGAATGAGAGAGAAGGAAGAGAGAGAGAGACATGGTGGAAATGGGGGAGAAGGGTCGAGATTCCCTTCTTATCTCCACCTAGCGGGCACCTGGGCTCCTGTTCACTTGAAGCTTCAACAATCATCAGCACAGCTAGCGCCTAGGCGTTGGTCTTGGGCTAGGCACCTAATCCCTTTTTTTTCTCCTCTTCGAAACACTTCTCAACAAATATCATCATATGCTTAAAACATAAATGTAAATAAGGGAATATTCCCCCTATTTGAATCCAATAAAAATATTGGAAAAATCGAACTACTTAAGAATCAAAATCCAACTTTTGGATTTTAGTACAAAATTTCAAAAACTTGCATTTTCTTAGACTTCTGTGCTAAAACTGGAAGGGTTAACGACTTATTAAAATTCATTAAAAATCACTCTTCAATTCTTAGATATCTAATGAACAATTGCCGGGACTTTTAATCCCATGAAAATGTCCCAAACATATAGCCCTCTAAGGAGGCATAGGATCCAGACTTAAAGCTTTTGCGGGATCCAACAGGACAAAATTCATAGTTCATGCACTCTTGGCTTAGTTGTTACAAATGCAATGCATCCTATTTGGGAATACAAACTTTCCTAGCCAAGAGAGTAGATTTGTAGCCTTTTTCAATGAGAACCTCGTAGAACCTAGGCAGCACTATTCAGCCTATGATCTACAATACAATGCTTTTGTTTAGGCTTTGCACCACTGGCAACATTATTTATTGCACCAAGATTTTGTTGTCTATTCAGATCGTGAGTATCGTAGAAACCTCAATTCACCAAAGAAGTTAATTCCAAGGCATGCTTCACAGAGCTCATTTCTTCAGCAATTTACATTCTCTATTAAGTACAGTAGTGGCAAATCGAATAGGGTGGAAAATGCATGAGCAAAAGATCTTATTTACTATCAACTTTACACAACAAAGAAATTAGCTTTGAGTTATTGAAGGATCAGTACATGAGTGATCCATTTTTCAGCCAAATAGTTAAAGAATTATGATACTTAGCTACAACAACAATGCCCCAATCATTTCTTATGCATGATGGATTCATATTTCATGGGAATCAACTATGTGTACCTGAAGAATCTCTTTGGGAGAAGATCATGAGAGAATTGCATGGTGGTCGTTTAGGGGCATTTTGGGACAAACAAGACCTTGGCTATTGTGGTTGAACAATCTTAAGAATGAGTCGTGATGTTGAAAAACTAGTGAAGCAATGCAAAGTTTGCCAATATGCTAAACCGACTTCGCAAAATACTAGCTTATATACTACACTACCTACTGTCATTCTCCTTGGGTCCATCTTATTATGGATTTTATGCTTGGACTTCCAAAGACATCCAAGGGGTTTCACTCTCTATTGGTTGTGGTTGATCTTTTCCTAAAATGGCACATTTCATTCCATGAACTAGGACTGCTGATGCATCTCATGTAGTGTAACGTCCGAAAAATCTTATCGTTAACAACTAAGTTGTTCGGTTTTATCGAATAAGTGGGTTTAATCAGAACTTGATTAAACATTTACTTAAAGCCAATTAAGGGTGATTTGAGAAGATTGGGCTTGATGGAATTAAATTCGGAGCATAGAAAACCCCACAGAAAATTTTTAGGCTAATTTACCGATTTGAGGGAAATCGGTAAGATTTCGGTATTTTAAACTGTCGGAACTGGATCAGTATAATTTTTCTATGAGTGCCCTAGAATCAACAGCTAAGATTTAGCCAAACAACCCACCCAAGTGGCACCTAGACAGCCATGGATGATGGGGAGTAGACCAGATTTTTGACCAAGACTAAGTCCACCAATCAAATTCAAGCCACCTTGAAAATATCTTCACTTTTTCTCCTTGTGTCCTCATCCATTTTCAGCCACTTCTCCCAGCTGAGCTCCCTTCATTTTTCTTCTCCTCATTCTCACCTCCACTCCATTTTCATCTCTTCTTCAAGCCTCATCACAAACTACTTGCACCAAAGACATAAAATCAGCATAAACTCAACTAGACAAGGTAGGAAATCCTACTTCTTCTCTTATTTTCTCTGATTTGGGGCTGTATGAGGAGCGTGCTTAATCTGATGATGATGATGATGTTTTATGACTGGTTTTGCATGTGTGTTGTGATTAAAGTTGGATTTGAGGGCAAATAGCTTGAAGAAGGAAGACAAATCTAGAAGCTGTTAGGGTTTTCCCTCGGCGGTCCGTACGGCAGAGTGTACGGATCTGCCTACCGCCTTTTAAATTGGATGAAACCATTTTTATATAAAACTAGACATCTAGGGCTTTCCACACATATATCATATAAGGCCATTGGATTAGTATAGAATTAGTTATGAATTTTTGAAATTTACCCTAGAAATATAGATTCCTATCCGGGCAGTAGGAGTTGAGAAGGCCATAACTCACCCTATACAACTTCAAATTGAGTGAACCCAAGTTTGTTTGAAATTTAACATGGAAAGGAATATCCCATAAAAATTTCAGAACCAAACTCATGGCCGTTTGCTCCCAGTGCACCAAGGAAGTTGGCTTAAGTCTAAACCAGATTGAACCAGGGTAGTTTAGTAAGGCCAAGATTCGAGACTCATAAATCAAAATATACTCATGAAAATGACATAAAATTTAGTTCATTTGAAATCTTATTCTGATAGATTTAATTTGATATTAATTTCGTATAAATCCACATAGTTTTCTATTTTTAGTGAATTTTTACTTATAAGGACCCAATTCTGGCTAAGAACAGGGCAGTCTAAGGTAAATTGTTTATATCTAGAGTTATGCACATCAAAATGAGATGGGACTAAAAGGGTTAGAATCTAGATAGATGAGGCTATGACATATCCAAAAATTAGATTTAAATGAGTTGAATTGAATGAGAAATGAGGCACACCAAATTCGGGTAGAACAGAGGGGATTAAACTGAAACTCTATTGATGTTTAAATTGAAATTGTTGATTGATGTTATGAATGTACATGGATAATTGCTGCTCTATACTGAAATTGTAAGTTGTATAAATGTACTGGTTGTCTGGCACTATTCATGGGGAAGCGAATATGCTGCCGAAATTTCGGTAAGAAATTCATATGTTATGAAATTTATGACAACTTGAGTACATCATATGTAAAGAGACAAGATAGATGTGCATTCATTTCATGACATTATAAAGAATTCCACATCACTTGGGCCAGCCCCGGAATAAATTAAGGGGAATAGATCAGTGGAAAGGTCAGGGAAAGTAAACCCAGCCATCCTGTATAGGAACGTGTTCGGTCCTGAAAAGTGGACTATTACCCAGGAGTATATGGCCAATGACTTCCAGGGGACCAAGGATGGAAATAAGTTCTAATAGGCGAAAGCCTCCAAGAATAAGATGCATCTTCTCATTGCACATGCATATGTACAGTGTAATACTTTTCTATTGATTGTTTTAGATCCCTGTTTATTATCCTGAACATGCTATTGTTCCACCATGACTGCTGTTTGATTATATCAGTGTATCTGTTAACTAAAACTGAATTTGTTTCGGTGTATACTTTACAAACAAGTATTTAAGTTAAATATTATCATTTTTTATCGTACTATTTGAAAATTATTGCACGACCGAAACAACTGGGAATGACAGCGATGACATATGTATAGAACTAGGAATTCCTATTGAGAAATTTCTATTTCTCACCCTACTGTATATTACCGCGTCATTCTTAGACCATGGAGCACGCCGCGACCGGAGTCCTATTCATTGAGTTTCCCGAGCTTCACATCCACCTCGACCCATTTCTAGATTCGGTATACATATCTGGCAGGTGCCAGTTTCGTTTGTACTTCTTTTTCTAGAGAGACTTTGCCATACCACTTATGCATCCACTGTTTGACCCCGCTGCCCCGTATATTGCCATTCCCCTCCATATGACCCATCCATTTCCACCTCCTCTAGCAGCAGCAGTAGCACCAGCGGCAGCAGCAGCCCCCGCTCCTATGGATCCTCTTGCTTCACCACCACAGCCGATGCCTTCCACCTCGTCACCAGAGGAGGACCCATCTGAGGCAGCGAGTTCCTCCTCATCCTCTACTTCCGGCACGGGCCACCCTCTTACAGATGCACCCATGGCAAATGGGTTTCTTTTTTCAGATTTCGGTTAGATAGTGGGTTTACTGTAGTGGTAGTAGATGTACAGAATGGCCCTCTTTTGGCAGTTTGGGTCATGGATAGATGGATATATGTTAGGAATGTACATACAATGTCCCATGGGGACCACTTAGGATACTGTTCGTAGAAACTGGCCGTTTTGTTTTGTATTTGCGGTCTCATTTTGTTACCTTGTATCATTTTGACAAATTTGAAAATCAGATATATATGTACATATTTATGATGCATTTTGCATTTGTTCTATCCTTATTGTATTTTTATTATGTTACATTATTTACAGTATATTGGTTAATCAGTATTTATTCTGCTGTCACACAGAAAATTTTGTTATGCAATTAAGTATTCTTATGCGAGTAATTTATACTAATACCAGAAATAGAATTTAGCTAGTATCATACGTAATCACTTATCAGATAATTTATTATGACTTAAGCATAGTACTTTATCTGGTAAGGTGTTACATTTTTGGTATCAGAGCAGTTTATCCTGATATAGGCTTGAGGATTGGACTGACTATGCTTCGCATATGCTCTGTATCCTCTGGATCTTATTATGTTCTGAGTCTTGTCCATACGGATAGGATGTACGTGAAGGAGTTTTCCTAACTGTATGCTATTATTTACTAGCACGCTGAACTTAGTATTGAGCCTAATCAACTCAATTACTCTTGTTTTGTGTGTTCAGAACTTAATGGCTTCTGGGAGGCGAGGTAGACCGCGAACTTCCCCAGCCTAGGAGGGATCCACGGAGTTCCTGGACGCAATGTGAGAGATGGCGCAGGCTATGCGCGAAGAAGCAGCCGCGGCAACTCAAATGATGGGCCAACTAGGAAGGCAGTCAGAGGTAGAACGTGGGGGAAATCATAATGGCCCTGGGATGGATTTGGAATATCTCAAATTTGCTGAGTTTCGGAAGGCTAATCCACCCAGCTTCAGGGGAGCCTTTGACCCAGATAAAGCAGATGAATGGGTTAAAGCTATGGAAAAGATTTTCTCCATGTTAGATTGCACAGACCATCAAAAGGTGACTTTTGCCACCTATATGTTAGAAGCTGATCTAGAATTCTGGTGGAACGGTACACGGCGATTATTAGAAGGATCCCAGACAGAAATTACTTGGGACTTATTCAAAGATGCATTCTACCAGAAGTACTTCCCTGCGTCTGTCCGCAATGCCAAAGAGTTGGAATTCATGCACCTCCATCAAGGAAATAGTAGCGTGCTGGAATACATTGCCAAATTTGAGGAATTGTGCAAATTTTCCACTATTTATCAACGGAACCCTGATGAAGCATGGAAATGTATGAAATTTGAGGGTGGATTAACAGAGGACATTCTTGCCAATATAGGACCAATGGAGATCAGAGACTTTCCTACCTTGATAAACAAGTGCCGCTTAGTGGAGGACTATAACAAGAAGTTAGTTGCTGCTAGAACATCCGGCAACAACTTTAAGAAAGGGCTAGCTCCACAAGGTCCGAGGTTCAAGCCTAACTTACAACAGCGAACGAAGTTCCAGCCGGCAGGTAACAAAGGCAAACAACCTCAAAGGCCTTTTGGGAACCAGATTTGTAGCCAGTGCGGTAGGAATCATGGCGACCGCCCCTGCTTGGCGGGTCAAAATGTCTGCTTTGGATGTGGCAAACCAGGCCATAGAATCTATGAATGTCCTACCAGAAATTCTCAACCGACTCGTAGGCCGCAACGCCAAGGGAGAGTTTTCACTATGGATGCATAGGAAGTCAAAAAGTCAGAAGATTTGATCCAAGACACGTGTGAAGTAAATGGTAAAATCTTAACCGTTTTATATGATTTAGGTGCATGTCACTCTTTCATCTCTCATGATTGAATGATAACCCTGCAGCTACCTATTTCTGAATTATCCTATGACTTGTTAGTTTCTACTCCTACAAATGAGCCCATTAGAACCAACTACATTTGTATGAATGTCCCTTGTCAAATAGGAGGTCGAACCTTTCCAGCTAATTGAATTTGTCTTCCCTTGACCGAACTTGACATTATTTTGGGTATGGACTGGCTCTCTGCCAACCAAGCCCTGCTAAATTGCTTCGATAAATCCATTATACTCCCCCCATTTCATCTTCTGAATCAGTAATCCCCGTAAGTCTTTATTTAGATTCCTTAACAGTACACTCTTGTGGGAATGGAAGTCCGTGGTATATTTTCTTATCAACTAGCATAACAGAAGTTCATCAAGAATTAAACAATATTCCAGTTGTTAGGGAATATCCCGATGTGTTCCCCGAAGATATCCCTGAGTTTCCTCTCGAGAGAGAGATTGAGTTTACCATCGAATTAGTGCCAGGAGTTGGACCAATATCTCTAGCACCGTACCACATGTCACCTTTGGAATTGGTTGAACTTAAGGGGCAGATTGAAGAACTTCTAGATAAGAAATTCATTAGACCAAGTGCATCACCGTGGGGAGCTCTAGTCTTGTTAGTTAAGGAGAAAGATGGACGCATGCGACTCTGTGTAGATTACAGGCAGTTGAATAAGATGACAATCAAGAACAAGTATCCATTACCAAGGATTGATGATCTTATGGATCAACTATAAGGGGCCACTGTATTTTCCAAGATTGATCTACGGTCTAGATATCACCAGATTCGGGTCCGAGAAGAAGATATTCTGAAGACGGTGTTTTGGACTCGTTATGGACATTATGAATATACTGTGATGTCCTTCGGATTGACGAATGCACCGGCAATATCCATGGATTACATGAACCGAATATTCAGGCCATACCTTGATAAATTTGTGGTGGTATTCATTGACGACATACTTGTCTACTTGAAAATGGAACAGGAGCATGCGGAGCATTTGCGAGTAGTTTTGCAGATTCCAAGAGAGAAGAAACTTTACGCTAAGTTGTCCAAATGTGAATTTTGGATGAAAGAAATAAAGTTTCTTGGCCACATGGTATCCCATGGGGGAATTTCAATGGATCCCAGCAAGGTAGAAGCAGTATTAAACTGGGAACGACCAACGACAATTACGGAAGTCAGGAGCTTCTTAGGGTTGGCAGGATACTACAGAAGATTTGTTAAGAACTTCTCTCAAATAGCTCTGCCTTTAACCAGATTAACCAGAAAGAACGCCCCATTTGAATGGACACTAGAGTGCGAGCAGAGCTTCCTAGAAATAAAGGAAAAGTTGACAACAGTCCCAATACTTATTTTACCGGATCCTCATGGACCGTTCGAAGTATACTGTGATGCTTCTAAGAAAGGATTGGGTTGTGTGCTAATACAGAACAAAAACGTTGTGGCATATGCTTCCAGGCAATTGAAAACTCATGAAAGAAACTATCCAACGCATGACCTCGAGCCGGCAGCGGTAGTGTTTGCCTTGAAGATATGGAGACATTATCTCTATGGAGTGAAGTTTGAAGTATTTTCTGATCACAAAAGTTTGAAATATCTTTTTGATTAGAAGGAATTAAACATGAGGCAGTGAAGGTGTATGGAGTTTCTTAAAGATTACGACTTCGACCTGAAGTACATCCAGGCAAGGCAAACGTGGTAGCAGATGCCCTAAGCAGAAAATCGTTGACAGTCGCATGGATGATGATCAAAGAAGCGGAACTTATAGAGAGTTTCCAAAACCTTAACTTGGGGATCTCTGTAACCCCTAGTGCCATTCAACTGCACCAACTTAAGATAATTAGTACTTTTAAAGACCAAATCCAGCAAGCACAGTAAGGGAGTGATGACTTCCAACATACAGTGCAACTAGTACAATCCGGCAAGCTAACAGGATTTTCCCAAGACGCAAACGGAATATGGTGATATCATGGGAGAATATGTGTACCTAAGGAGGACAACCTTAGGAGGAAGGTCTTGAAGGAAGCCCATAAGAGTGAGTTTACTATACATCCTAGCATTAACAAGATGTACCAAGACCTCAAAAAGATGTTTTGGTGGCCAGGCCTTAAGACAGATGTGGCCAATTTTGTGAATAAATGTTTAACTTGCCAGAAGGTGAAGATGGAGCATCAGAAGCCGGCAGGGACATTACAACCTTTAGAGATTCCAGAATGGAAGTAGGAGAGCATTTCCATGGATTTCGTGATGGGCTTACCAAGAACCCCCTCAGGATATGATGCCATATGGGTCATAGTGGATAGACTAAGCAAGTTTGCTCACTTTTTACCCATTCAAGCGAATTCTCCTCTAGAAAAGTTGGCTCAACTATATTTTTCAAGAAGTGGTACGGCTACATGGTGTTCCTTCAACAATCATTTCCAATTGAGATCCAAGGTTCACCGCACGATTTTGGGGAGTGCTCCAGAAGACATTCGGTACTAAGCTATGTCTAAGTACTGCATATCATCCACAATCGGATGGCCAAATAGAGCGGACGATTCAGACTTTGGAAGATATGTTGTGAGCATACATTCTGGAATAACGAGGGAATTGGGATCGATACTTACCGTTAGCCGAGTTTGCCTATAACAACAGTTACCATGCTAGCATCGGCATGGCTCCATATGAGGCTTTATATGGACGAAAGTGTCAATCTCCCCTATGTTGGTATGAACCAGGAGAACAAAGTCTGTTGGGTCCAGAACTAGTCAGACAAACTATAGAACAAATCAAAAGAATCCGTAGTAAAATACTTGCAGCTCAGAGCCGTCAAAAGAGCTACGCGGATGTCCAGAGGAAACCCTTGGAGTTTCAAGAAGGAGACCACGTGTTTCTAAAAGTCACACCCACAACTGGGGTAGGTAGAGCCGTTAAAGTCAAAAAGCTAAGCCCATGCTTTATAGGTCCCTTTCAAATTTTAAAGTGAATTGGGCCAGTTGCATATCAAGTTGCCTTACCTCCGCATCTATCCAATCTTCATGATATTTTCCACATTTCACAACTCAGAAGATACCAGCCGGATCTTGCTCACTTGTTGGAACCTGAGTCAATCCAATTGAAGGATGACTTGACTTTTCATGTGCCTCCAACACGGATAGTGGACTGGAGTATCAAACACCTCCGGAACAAAGCGGTACAATTGGTGAAGGTAACATGGGGATGTGAAGACTCAGCGGATTGTACGTGGGAATTAGAACATGATATGATGAGGGAACATCCCGAATTATTCTCAGGTACTAAATTTTGAGGACAAAATTTTTTTTAGGAGGGTAGAAAAAATATAACGTCTGAAAAATTTTATCGTTAACAACTAAGTTGTTCAGTTTTATCGAATAAGTGGGTTTAATCAAAACTTGATTAAACATTTACTTAAAGCCAATTAAGGGTGATTTGAGAAGATTAGGCTTGATGGCATTAAATTAGGAGCATAGAAAACCCCACAGAAAATTTTCAGGCCAATTTACCGATTTGAGGGAAATCGGTAAGATTTCGGTATTTCAAACTCTCAGAACCGGATCAGTAGAATTTTTCTATGAGTGCCCTAGAATTAACAGCTAAGATTTAGCCAAACAACCCACCCAAGTGGTGCCTAGACAGCCATGGATGATGGGGAGTAGACCAGATTTTTGACCAAGACTAAGTCCACCAATCAAATTCAAGCCACCTTGAAAATATCTTCACTTTTTCTTCTTGTGTCCTCATCCATTTTCGGCCACTTCTCCCAGCTGAGCTCCCTTCATTTTTCTTCTCCTCATTCTCACCTCCACTCCATTTTCATCTCTTCTTCAAGCCTCAACACAAACTACTTGCACCAAAGACATAAAATCAGCATAAACTCAACTAGACAAGGTAGGAAATCCTACTTCTTCTCTTATTTTCTTTGATTTGGGGCTGTATGAGGAGCATGCTTAATCTGAGATTTGGATGTTTTATAGAGTGATGATGATGTTTTATGACTGGTTTTGCATGTGTGTTGTGATTAAAGTTGGATTTGAGGGCAAATAGCTTGAAGAAGGAAGACAAATCTAGAAGCTATTAGGGTTTTCCCTCGGCAGTCCATACGGCGGAGTGTACGGCTCCGCCTACCACCATTTGAATTGGATGAAACCATTTTTATTGAAACTAGACATCTAGGGCTTTCCAAACATATGTCATATAAGGCCATTGGATTAGTATAGAATTAGTTATGAATTTTTGAAGTTTACCCTAGAAATCTGGATTCCTATCCGCGTAGTAGGAGTTGTGAAAGGTATAACTCACCTTATACAACTTCAAATTGAGTGAACCAAAGTTTGTTTGAAAGTCAACATGTAAAGGAATATCCCATAAAAATTTCAGAACCAAACTCGTAGCCGTTTGCTCCCAGTGCACCAAGGAAGTTGGCTTAAGTCTAAACCAGATTGAACCAGGGTAGTTTAGTAAGGCCAAGATTCGAGACTCATAAGTCAAAATATACTTATGCAAATGACATAAAATTTAGTTCATTTGAAAGCTTATTTTGATAGCTTTAATTTGATATAAATTTTGTATAAATAACCTAGTTTTCTATTTTTAGTGAATTTTTACTTATAAGGACCCAATTTTGACTGAGAATAGGGTAGTCTGAGGTAAATTATTTATATCTAGAGTTATGCACGTCAAAATGAGACGGGACGAAAAGGGTTAGAATCTAGATATATGAGGCTATGATATATCCAAAAATTAGATTTAAATGAGTTGAATTAGATAAGAAATGAGGCACACCAAATTCGGGTAGAACAGAGGGGATTAAACTGAAACTCTATTGATGTTTAAATTGAAATTGTTGATTGATGTTATGAATGTACATGGATAATTGCTGCTCTATACTAAAATTGTAAGTTGTATAAATGCACTAGTTGTTTGGCACTATTCATGAGGAAGCGAACTCGATCCGTTATGCTACCGAAATTTTGGTAAGAAATTCATATGTTATGAAATTTATGACAACTTGAGTACATCATATGTAAAGAGACAAGCTAGATGTGCATTCATTTCATGACATTATAAAGAATTCCAAAACACTTGGGCCAGCCCCGAAATAAATTAAGGGGAATAGATCAGTGGGAAGGTTGGGAAAAGTAAACCCGGCCATCCTGTATAGGAACAAACTCGATTCTGAAAAGCGGACTATTACCCAGGAGTATATGGCCAATGACTTCCAGGGGACAAAGGATGGAAATAAGTTCTAATAGGCGAAAGCCTCCAAGAATAAGATGCATCTTCTCATTGCACATGCATATGTACAGTGTAATACTTTTCTATTGATTGTTCTAGATCCCTTTTTATTATCCTTGACATGCTATTGTTCCACCATGACTACTGTTTGATTATATCAGTGTATCTGTTAACTAAAACTGAATTTGTTTCGATGTATGCTTTACAAACAAGTATTTAAGTTAAATATTATCATTTTTTACCGTACTGTTTGAAAATTATTGCACAACTGAAACAACTGGGAATGACAACGATGATATATGTATAGAACTAGGAATTCCTACTGAGAAATTTCTATTTCTCACCCTACTGTATATTACCGCGTCATTCTTAGACCATGGAGCACGCTGCGACCAGAGTCCTATTCATTGAGTTTCTCGAGCTTCACATCCACCTCGACCCATTTCTAGATTCGGCATATATATCTGGCAGGTGCCAGTTTCGTTTGTATTTCTTTTTCCAGAGAGACTTCGCCATACCACTTGTGCACCCACTGTTTGACCCCGTTGTGCCATATATTGCCATTCTCCTCCATATGGCCTATCCATTTCCACCTCCTCCAACAGCTGCAGTAGCAGCCCCCGCTCCTATGGACCCTCTTGCTTCACCACCACAGCTGATGCTTTCCGCCTCATCACCAGAGGAGGACCCATCTGAGGCAGCGAGTTCCTCCTCATCCTCTGCTCCCGGCACAAGCCACCCTCCTGCAGATGCACCCATGGCAAATGGGTTTCTTTCTTCATATTCCGGTTAGATAGTGGGTTTACCGTAGTCGTAGTAGATGTACAGAATGGCCCTCTTTTGACAGTCTGGGTCATGGATAGATGGATATATGTTAGGAATGTACATACAATGTCCCATGGGGACCACTTAGGATACTGTTCGTAGAAACCAGCCGTTTCGTTTTGCATTAGCGGCTTCATTTTGTTACCTTGTATCATTTTGACAAATTTGAAAATCAGATATATATGTACATATTTATGATGCATTTTACAGTTGTTCTATCCTTATTGTATTTTTATTATGTTATGTTATTTACAGTATATCGATTAATCAGTATTTATTCCGCTGTCACTGATCAATTGGATTTTTATATACTTATTTTCGCTCATCCCTAGCTCATTAATTCTCTCTTGTGCCTAATTGTTTTGAATTGGACCGTTTTGTATTATTTGGATTTTGTTTGGGTTTGAGTTAAAATTTCTAGCATTAGGCGAATTCTGACACTATTTTGGTTTTTGGGTTATATCTTGAGTTATAGAGCTCATTTTATTGTGATTCTTGATTTGTAGGAAAGCTGAGAGATATACCTACAAGTGATATGAAGAAGTTAGAAACCAATTCTGGTGTTAAGGAGCTGAAATTGGGCCTAGAAGTGAACTGAAGCGGTGCAATCGCGGTTTCTAAATGGGGTGCAGTATTTGGACCATATCTTGGTCCATAGTAGCCCAATTGAGTCCATTCCAGTGGCATTTTGAAGCTGACATCCAAAGCTTTAAGGATCTACAGACCACAAATCCAAACTGATGTGTTTTCATTGCCAACAATGCGGACAAACGTTACTGACTGGATTAGAAAACATACTTGCATATTGTTAGCATAACTTCCTTTATATAATTCAGAATTTAGCAAATAAGGTGTCCAGATTCAGAGAAGAGAGAAGGGATTAATGCAATAGCTGTTACAGATTGATTAGGAGACGTTTTGATTCAATTTTGGCTGGCTAACTTAGGGGGAAGCCAGAATTGTAATGGACAGATATTTGGAATAGGAAATTTTTCGATTTTTATTTTTTTGGTTCTTCTTCTCCTCTCTTCTCTCACGCCCCCCCACCTTAACAACTCGTCTTCCTCCATTCATGGAGGAGTAAGCTTCCATCTAATCCAAGAATTCAAGGAACATCATCACTCAAGAGGATTGGCTAACAAGAGTTCAACTATTCCATTCGGTTTCTTCTATCCTTTCTCTCATCTTAATTCGGTTTTGGAATTGAAGGTTTTCATTCTAAAATTCTAATCAAGAGTTCAATTGTCTCATATCAATTTGTGATTGTTCGATTCAATTGTTGAAAGAAGAAGAATTAGAATTCAGGTCTGAGTTCTAAGGTTAATGCATTGGTGATTAAAACTGATACAACTCAACTAGGTTTTAGAGATTTCTGAACATTGGTTGATTATGTGTTAGTCAAATGCATGAAGGTTTTTGTGTGAATGCTAAAATTGGATTGAGGTTTCATTCAATTTTATGATTAACCATTGAGTCGAATTGTTGATATATATATATAGAATTCGATGATTGAGTGATAATTGTTGCCTTTTGGTTCTTGGATTGGATTTCAAAATTCTGTTCATTTCTTTTTCTACTAATTTTGGTATTTTAAATTCCAAAACCCTCCCAATTTCCTGATTATATAACATTGTCATCGCTGGGAAACGACCCGAGTTGCACCCTTGCTACGAGTTTAGTGTAATTCGATTTTTATTGTAATTTGATCGAGCTTGGCACTCGAGTCAAATTTTGGCGCCGTTGCCGGGGATGATTGATGTTATTTGGTCATGTTAATATGTGTTTATAGCATTGCATATTCTGTTTTGATGTGTGCCTGGTCAAGTTGTTAGTCTTAATTCATAGTTAGTAGTTCGGTACTACGGTTTTTGACGACTAACTCATTTTAGTTGATTTAGGCGACTTGATTCCATAGTAAAACATCATTCTGAGAAAAACTCAATCCTTTGGATTGAGCCCCCCCTTGTTTTTGTCAAATTCCATCGTTTAGATAGGTTTTTAGAGGTTTCTTGATCTTTTAGGTATTTTTTAGGGATGTAATGGGTATTTTTGTAAAAGATTTTGTGCTTTGATTGACTTGAAAATTGGTCAGTTGAAGGAAAATGGCCTTCTGATCAGGATCAACAGCAAAGCTGTTGACTTTTTATTTGTAAGTCAAATTCCTTTGTTTAGACCACTTTATTTGACGCAGAAAATTTTGTTACGGGATTAAGTATTCTTATGCGAGTAATTTATATTAATACCAAAAATAGAATTTAGGTAGTATCATACATAATCACTTATCAGATAATTTATTATGACTTAAGCATAGTACTTTGTCTGGTAAGGTGTTACATGTAGCAAATTTATTTATGTGGAGAGGTGGTGCATTTACATGGAGTTCCTGAGTCCACAACATAAAGAGATGTGAAGTTCATGGGACATTTTTAGCAAACTTTGTAGAGGAAGATGGGGACACAACGGCAATACTCTAGCATATAACATTCACAAACGGATAGAGAAATGGAAGTAGCTAATCGAAGCCTTAAATTTACTACATTGGCTAGTTGGAGAAAATGTGAAGACATGGGACATGATTCCCCCCAAGCTAAATTTGCTTGCAATAACTCTATCAATCACACAACCAAGAAGACTTCTTTTGAGGTTGCATATGCCACAAAACCTCGAGATGTTTTGTGCTTAGATGAGGCTAGGGTTAGAGAAAATGGAGCAGCATATGCTGATCATATCCATCACATAGATGATGAAGTAAGAGCTGCCATTAAAGCTAGTAATAAGTGACTCGAGTGCCGAGCTCGATCAAATTACAAAATAAACCGAATTACACTAAATTCGTAGCAAAGGGTGCAACTCGGATCATTTCCTAGTGATGACAATGTTATATGATCAGGAAATTGGGGGGGGGGGTTTAGGAATTTAAAATACTGAAATGAATAGAAAAGAAATGAACAAAATTTGGAATATCAAATCCAAGAATCAAAAGAAGACCATTTTCATTCAATCATCGATTTTAATTGTATGTCAACAAACCAATCACTGATTAATGTCAAGTTCGAATGAAACCTCAATTCGACCTCTGCATTACACATGGAAAACTTCACACATTCGATTAACACCTAAATGATTAAACTCATAAACCTCTAGAATCTAATCAATTCATGTTAATTTTCAAGCACTAATGCACTTAATCACCAAGTTCAAATCTAAAACTTGATTCTACTTGTCAAAACAGTAGCATTACAATATTAAACAATTGAGTAATATGCAAGCAAACAAAAAACCAAGTAGTTAATCACAATACCGGATTGAAAATCTTCAAATCCAAAATTGAATCAAAAACAAGGAAAAAGGGAGTAGAAGAAACCGAATTGATGAACTCTGAAACAACAACCCTCAAGAATGCTAATGTTGTCTTTGAATCCTTGGATTAGATAGAAGCTTACTCCTCCATGAATTGAGGAAAACGAATTGTAAGGTGGGGGGCTGTGAGAGAAGAGAGGAAGAAGAAGAAGTTCAAACCGAAAATTGCTTATCCAAAATCTATCCAATGAGTTACAAGTCTGGCCTCTTTCCAAACCAGCCAAATCAGAATCAAAACCGACTAAAAATATTAAATTGTAATTACTACATTAATCCTCTCTCTCTCCTTTGAATCTGGACACCTTATTTGATAAAATCTGAATTATAGCAAGAAAGTTATACTAAAAATATGAAATCATTATAACTAATTCTGTAAGTAACGTTCTTTTACCATTTTGGCTATCAAAACGATTCTATTTGATTTTCACTTTGAAGAAGAATTGTAGCCTTGGATGTCAGCTTCAAAATGCCACTGGAACAGGCTTAATCGAACATCTGTGGACCAAGATATGGCCTAAATACCAGACCCTGCTCAGAATCCATGACTGCACTACTTCAGTTCACTTCTAGGCCCAATTTCAGCACCTTAACACCAGAATTGGCCTCTGACCTCTTCATATAACTTGTAGGACTATCTCTCAGCTTTTCTACAAATAAAGAATCACAATAAAATGAGCTCTACAACTCAAGATATAACCCAAAAATCAAAATAGTATTAGAATTTGCCTAATGCTGGAAAATTTAACTCAAATGCAAACAAAATCCAAACAATACAAAATGGTCCAATTCAAAACAATTAGGCACAAAAGAGAATTAATGAGCTAGGAATGAGGGAAAATAAGTATATAAAAATCCAATTGATCAAATTCTCCCACATTTAACTCTTGCATGTCCTTATACAAGATTCAACTAAGGACATAGAAACATGCAACCTAAAAATCATGGAATAACCCAAAATGAACAAGCAAACTCTCCAATGAATCATCAAAAGTGCCAAGCTTAGGAACATAAGAGCATACAAGGCATCAAGATTTCCAACAATCAAATCATTCAACACTCCATCTCTCAAAAATGTAAGTTAAGCAATATCCTTCAAAATGCAAATAGATCAAGCATGAAAGGCTTAACAAGATGGTGTTTAAATCTCTCAACTCTCAAGTGTATGGGCAAAAGTGTTTCACTCAAGTCACCTCAATAGACAATGCATTACCATAAGCTTGTTAATCTTCTACTTCTCCACTACTCACAATTATACGCAAACATAAATCAAGAGGACTTTATTCAAGGTTGTAATGGGGCCAAGGTAAGGGTATGAAAATATGAGGATATGACAAGTTACAACCTAAGAGAATAGAAGTGACATTGGTCATTAGACAAATCAAGCTATCACATACTTACTCTCTTTGAACTTTCTTTTCCCTTTATCAAGAATCCCTATTTTATTTTATTTTTTTCTTTTTCTTTTTCTTTTTCTTTTTCTCCTTTTTTTTTTCGCTTTCCTTGCATCCTTTCAAACCCCCACACTTGATCCCAAATACAACAATAATGATGAAACCAATGCATTCCTTATTCCCTAAGGTTGGGTATAACATGGTTTTCCACTTAAAGCTTGTAATGTGTTAGAAACCAAAGAATGATCAATAAGGCTCAAAGGGGCTAAACAAGGGGCAAAATGCAAGGTAGGCTATATGGCCAAGTGGCTAAAATGAAATAAATGCCTCTATCATGTTCATGAATGTATATGAAAATATGTAGCCTCAAAGAAGAATCAAAGCAAGTTCTAGAATAACAAAATCTATAAGGAAAAACACACAAGAAGGAAGAGAACAACATGAAACGCAACCATCTAAATTAAGGCTCAAAAGCTCACAAAGGTAAAATTCAACATACTCAATCATGGCAAATCAAGATCAACCACCCAACTCACACATATCAAGAAGAGGAAGATGAAATTATGTTGGAACCCTATTCTCCCTAAAGCCTGATGCCTTAACTCAACAACTTTCAATTCAACAATGGAGAACCAAAGCAAAACAAAGTAGAACAAAGCAATTTTTTTTTTTAAAGAAGAAAATGAAGTAAAAGCAACCATGAAACAAATCTATAATGCAAGATTAATTACCAAACAACCTATGACTAAACTATCCCCCCACACTTCAACTTTACATTATCCTCAATGTAATGCATAATGGAAATGCAAGTAAAATGAAGTAAGGAAGGAGAAAGAGAAACTCCCCTATCAAGTGTAAGTGGCCGCTAGCAAGAGGACCTCCTCCATGGTCTCCAAGGGTGTGTCCTCATGAAATGGCTTCAAGCGGTGGCCATTCACTGTGAATACTCTATCCGTTCCAGGCTCCAAAATCTGCACAGCACCATATGTAAAAATCTTAGTCACTATATAAGGACCAAGCCGCCTAGAACGAAGCTTACTAGAAACGAGCTTGAGGCAAGAATTGTAGAGAAGCACTTTCTGGCCAATGGAGAACTCCTTCTGCAGCAACTTCTTATCATGAATGAGTTTTGTCTTCTCCTTGTACATGCGGGAGTTCTCATAGGCTTCCAACCGGATCTCCTCCAACTCTTGAAGTTGGAGCTTCCCGTGAAGTCCGGACTGGCTCATATCAAGGTTGCAGTTCTTGACTGCCCAATAGGCTTTGTGCTCAATTTCCACCGGAAGGTGACATGCCTTGCCAAAGACAAACCTATAGGGAGACATCCCCAAAAGAGTTTTGTAGGCAGTGCGGTAAGCCCATAATGCATCCTCCAGCCTCTTGCTCCAATCCTTCCTGCTAGGCTGCACTGTTTTCTCCAGAATATGCTTTAACTCCCTATTTGATACCTCCGCCTGTCCATTGGTCTGCGGATGGTATGGAGTTGAGACCTTGTGGGTGACACCATATTTCTTCAGCAGAGTTGCCATGTTCTTGTTACAGAAATGGCTCCCCTGATCACTGATGATTGCTTTAGGCACTCCAAACCTGCAAAAAATGTGTGATCTGACAAAATCTACAACAACATGAGAATCATCGGTTTGGGTGGCCTTGGCCTCCACCCACTTGGAGACATAAGCAGAATATAAACAAAACCAAATGAGACAAGAAATGGACCTATATAGTCAATACCCCAAACATCAAATATCTCACATAACAATAATGGTTGTTGAGGCATCTCATTCCTACGAGAGATAGTACCTGTTTTCTGACACTGTTCACAATTCTCATAATAAGTGTAAGATTCGCAAAACAATGTGGGCCAATAAAAACCTGCATCTAAGACCTTCCTAGGAGTGCATTGTGGTCCAAAGTGACCACTATAAGCAAGTGTGTGATAGAAATGCAAAATGGAAGGAATCTCAAGCTCATGTACATAGCGTCTAATAATCTGATCACTACACATGCGCCACAAATAACGATCATCCTAGACATAATATTTAACCTCACTCTTAAGTTTGCCTATCTGATGCTTGTTAAAGTAAAGTAGGCAGCCTATTCAGAAGCAACTAGATAGTTAACCAAATCAGCATACCATGGATCCTTACCTTATAACTCTAAAAGTTGCTCATCTGGAAAGGTCTCACGGATAGGTAGAGGCTCCAAGGTCTGTGAAATGCGACTCAAGTGGTCTGCTACCAGGTTCTCAGCTCCACTCTTGTCTTTGATCTCAATATCAAATTCTTGCAAGAGCAACATCCATCTGATGAGTCTAGGCTTTGTATCCGGCTTCTTCAGTAAGAACTTCAAGGTTGCTTGATAAAAAAAAATAGTTACTTTAGCTCCTAACAGATAAGCACGGAATTTATCTAAAGCAAAAATAATGGCTAAAAGCTCCTTCTCCGTGGTGGTGTAATTAGCCTGTGCAGAGTCTAGGGTCCGGGAGGCATATCTATGACATGGGGAATCTTCCCAATCCTCTGGGAAAGAACAGCTCCAACTGTAAGGTTCAATGCATCACACATGAGCTCGAACGGGTATTCCCAATTTGGTGGCTGAAAAGCAAGAGCAGAAATCAGGTGCCGCTTCAACTGGTCAAAAGCTCTCTTGCAGTTATCATCAAACTGGAAGTTTATATCCTTTTGCAGCAGCTTGGAAAGTGGAAGGGCAATTTTACTGAAGTCCTAGATAAATCGCCTGTAAAAACCTGCATGTCCATGAAAAGAACGCACTTCCTGCATACATGTGGGGTAAGGTAGAGAAGCAATAACATCAGTCTTGGACCTATCAATAGCAACACCCTCACTAGAAATAACATGTCCTAAGACTACATCTTGCTTAACCATAGAATGACATTTTTCAAAATTCAAAACAAGGTGAGACTCAACACATCTATTTAGTACCTTAGCAAGACTATCCAAGCATGCATCAAATGAAGTGCCATAAACAGTAAAATCATTCATAAAGACTTCCATACAATTTTCTAGAAAATCAGAAAAGATACTCACCATACACCTCTGAAATGTACTTGGGCCGTTGCACAAATCGAAAGGCATCCTCCGGTATACAAATGTGCCAAATAGGCATGTAAAGGTGGCCTTCTCCTGATCTTCTGGTGCAATGTGGATCTGAAAATAACTAGAAAACCCATCAAGAAAATAGTAGTGTGACTGACCTGCCAATCTCTCTAACATCTGATCAATGAAGGGTAATGGGAAGTGGTCCTTCCTAGTGGCTTGGTTCAGTTTCTTGTAATCTATGTAGAATCTGCAGCTGTTCTGCTCTCTTGTAGGCACCAGCTCCTCCTTTGAGTTCTCACCATTGTTATTCCAGTCTTCTTTGGAACCACTTGCACTGGGCTCACCCACTTGCTGTTTGAAATTGGATAAATGATTCCTATAGCCAGTAACTTACTCACTTCTTTCTTCACCACATCCAAGATAAGCGGGTTGAGCCTTCTCTGAGGTTGCCTCACCGGTTTCACTCCCTCCTTTAACTGAATTCTATGCATGCATGTAAAGGGGCTAATCCCAAGTGTGTCTGCCAATGTCCAGCCTATAGCCTTCATGTTTTGCCTCAGGATGTTCAGCAACTTCTCTTCTTGCTTTGGTTGTAGATCTTTGGCTATAATGATTGGTAGCTTCTCATTTGGTGCCAAAAATGCATACTTCAAATTTTTTGATAGTGGCTTCAGTTCCAAGGTGGGAGGCTCTTTGATAGAAGGTGCTAATCTTGGGTTTTCTTCAACTAGTTTAATTTCAGCACCTGCAACATGTGAAGAATCTTGCATAAGAGAATTATCATATCCTTTGGAAACAATATTAGCAGAATTAGGTGCAAAAGACTTCATACTTCCAGAATGCACAAAATTAGAATTTCTATAATGTGCAAAGTTTTCAGAATTTAAAACAGTAAAAACAAATTTGACATCAACAAACTTTTCAAAAGCTTCAGAATTCACAATAGATTTACTAATTTCAGAACCTGCAGAAACTTCAAAATTAGCAGAAAGAATAGAATCAGCAGAAATAGCATGTGTGCAACCAGAATTTGCACAACTAGAATGAACAGTAGCAGAATTGCTAGAAATAGATACTGTAGCAGAATTTAAATCAGTGGAAATAGAATTTTCTGCAACAGAAAATAATGTGACAACACCTTCAGAATTTTCAGCTTCAAAAATAGAACCAGAATTTTTAGATTTACAAATAATAGCAGAAACAAAAATAGAAACAGAAACAGATTTATCAAAAAAGTTTGGAACAATAGAAAAAATAGGAATAGCAACAGAATCTGCACTATTAAAAATAGAATTTTCAGCAGAAACAGCAAAAATAGAATTTACAATATTTTCAGAATGAGCAAAAATTAAATTAGAATCTGCAGAAATATAGAAATAGCACATTGAGAAATATCATATTCAGAATCTGAACAAACAAAATTACAAACATGTAGGCATGCAGCAAATTTAGCATAAACAGCACAAATAGCACATAAGTCATTACTACCATCACAATCACAATTAACACAATATAATTCAGCCAACATGTTCTCATTCACTTCATCAACCAATGAATCAATAATGTCTATATGAAAAATAGAATGCTCTTCCGGTGGGTATCTCATGGCATCAAACAGATTAAATTGAACTTTACTATCTCCAAATTCCATGGATAATGTACCAGAATGCACATCAATCTTAGTCTTAGCAGTTTTCAAAAATGGCCTACCTAAGATTAATGTTGGTTGATTAGCATGCAATTCATCTTCCATATTTAGCACATAGAAATCAGCATGAAAAATAAGGTCATTTACTCTTACCAACACATCTTCTAAAACTCTCTTAGGGTGAGTTGTGCTTCGATTGGCAAGTTGGATGACCATTCCTGTTGGGTTGAGTTCTCCAATGCACAATGACTGGTAAATTGATTATGGCATGACATTTATTGAAGCTCCAAGATCCAACATAGCTTGACTGAACTACTTACTTCCTATGATGCATGCAATGGTGAAAGTCCCTGGATCCTTGCATTTCAGAGGAATACTTGGCTGAATGATTGTAGAAACATTTCTGCCCATGCTCACCTTCTCATTTCCCTTCAGCCTCCTTCTATGAGTGCACAAATCCTTGAGAAATTTGGCATACTTTGGAATCTATTTGATGGCTTCTAGGAGCAGAATATTGACCTCCACTTTTCTGAATGTGTCCATAATCTCCTTGTCCAATTCAGCTTCTGCCCGCTTCTTATTTTGTGTCACTCTATTGGGGAAAGGTAGTGGAACACTTTGTTCAGCTTGCTTGCTTGGTTCTGCACCATTTGTCTTTATTTCTGCAGAATCAGATTTTTCTACTACCTCTGGTTATTCTGCAGAATCTGCAACATCAGGAACCTTAAGCTCCTTGCCACTTCTCAAAGTGATGGAACTCACATTCTTTGGGTTGCTCACGGAGTGGAAGGGAAGGTTACCAGAACCTTGAGATTTAAGCTCATTTACTGTTGTAGCCAACTGACCAATCTGAGTTTGTAGATTCTGGATGCTGGTTTCTATTCTCTGCTGAAATTGAGCACTGCTGGTTGCCATCTACTTCACTAATTCTGCCAAGCTTGGTTCTGAGCTACTTTGTGGTTTATTTTGCTGAACTAGTGGATGATATTATCCTGAGCTTGGTCTAGCAGAATTTTGCCTAAACTGAGGTTGCTGAAACCGATTGAAGTTGTTGCCATACCTTAGATTCGGGTGATCTCTCCAGCCAGGATTGTATGTGTTGGAGAATGGATCATAACTCTTCTGCTATTGCTGATAAGGCCTACCAGGAAAAATTCCTGCAACAGTTTCATTGCTCTCCTGCAGATGTGGACACTGATCAATTGGATTTTTATGTACTTATTTTCGCTCATTCCTAGCTCATTAGCCATGAAAATTGGGCAATGGATGTATCAGTCCTGATTTTAGCTCGAAGTCTGCATCCAAATTCAGGTACTAAATTGCCAAAGCTTGATAGTTGACATCAGGTGCTACAAGTTCCTTCAAGGTTCTATTAGCCATGCTTCTTGAAAAATCAGAATTTTCAACAAAATTAGGAATAGAATAAAAAACAGAATTATTAGCAGAACTAGTCTCAAACAACCTTCTCTTAGCTCTTCTAATTTGTCTAAGAGTCCTCTCTAATTCAGGATCAAACTCAACTAAATTAGGAGTTGGATCAGACCTAGTCATGCATTAACAAAATAGCAAACAGAACCATATGCATAAAGCACTAAAACATGCACACAAGCACTCGAAATAATCAAAATAAATATAAAAACACTACCAAATAATTTTTAAAAATTATTGGACCACCACACCTCAAAAATTTTACCCTCAAGGAGTAAAAAAATGTAAAGAAAAATCTTGAAAAATAAAAAAGTGGTCTAAATGAAGGAATTTGGCTTAAAAATAAAAAGTCAATAGCTTTGCTTTGATCTTGATCAGAGGGCCATTTTCCTTCAATTGACCAATTTTCAAGTCAATCAGAGCACAAAATCTTTTACAAAAATACCCATTACATCCCTAAAAAATACCGAAAAGATCAAAAAAACTCTAGAAGCCTATCAAAATGATGGAATTTGACAAAAATAAGGGGGGCTCAATCCAAAGAATTGAGTCTTTCATAGAATGATGTTTTGCTATGGAATCAAGTCCCCTAAAATCAACTGAAACGAGTTAGTCGTCAAAAACCATAAAATCGAACAACTAACTATGAATTAAAACTAACAACTTAAACAAACACACATCAAAACAGAATATGCAATGATATTAACACATATTAATATGACCAAATAACATCAATCATCCCTGGCAACAGCGCCAAAATTTGACTCAAGTGCCAAACTCGATCAAATTACAAAATAAACCGAATTACACTAAATTCGTAGCAAAGGGTGCAACCCGGGTCGTTTCCCAGTGATGACACTGTTATATGATCAGGAAATTGGGGGGGCCTAGGAATTTAAAATACCGAAATGAATAGAAAAGAAATGAATAGAATTTGGAACATCTAATCCAAGAATCAAAAGAAGACCATTTTCATTCAATCATCAAGTTCTAATTGTATGTCAACAAACCAGTCACTGATTAATGTCAAGTTCGAATGAAACCTCAATTTGACCTCTGCATTACACATGAAAAACTTCATGCATTCGATTAACACCTAAATGATTAAACTCAGAAACCTCTAGAATCTAATCAATTCGTGTTAATTTTCAATCACTAATGCAGTTAATCACCAAGTTCAAATCCGAAACCTGATTCTACTTCTCAAAACAGTTGCATTACAATATTAAACAATCAAATAATATGCAATCAAACAAAAAACCAAGCAATTAATCATAATACCGGATTGAAATCTTCAAATCCGAAATTGAATCAAAAACAAGGAAAAAGAGAGTAGAAGAAACCGAATTGATGAACTCTGAAGCAACAACCCTCAAGAATGCTAATGTTGTCTTTGAATCCTTGGATTAGGTAGAAGCTTACTCCTCCATGAATGGAGGAAAATGAATTGTAAGGTGGGGGGGGGGAGGAGGCGTGAGAGAAGAGAGGAAGAAGAAGAAGTACAAATTGAAAATTGCTTATCCAAAATCTATCTAATGAGTTACAAGTCTGGCCTCTTTCCAAACCAGCCAAATCAGAATCAAAATTTTCTAAAAATATTAAATTGTAATTACTGCATTAATCCTCTGTCTCTCCTTTGAATCTGGACACCTTATTTGCTAAAATCCGAATTATAAAAAGAAAGTTACACTAAAAACATGAAATCATTATAACTAATTCTGTAAGTAACGTTCTTATACCGTTTTGGCTATCAAAATGATTCCGTTTGGATTTTCACTCTGAAGAAGAATTATAGCCTTGGATGTCAGCTTCAAAATGCCACTTGAATGGGCTCAATCGGACATCTGTGGACCGAGATATGGCCCAAATACCACACCCTACTTAGAATCTGCAACTGCACTACTTTAGTTCACTTCTAGGCCCAATTTCAGCTCCTTAACACCAGAATTGGCCTCTGAACTCTCATGTAACTTGTAGGCCTATCTCTCAGCTTTCCTACAGATCAAGAATCACAATAAAATGAGCTCTACAACTCAAGATATAACCCAAAAACCAAAACAGTGTCGAATTAGCGAATCTTTGGAAAATTTAACTCAAACCCAAACAAAATCCAAACAATACAAAATGGTCCAATTCAAAACAATTAGGCACAAAAGAGAATTAATAAGCTAGGAATGAGGGAAAATAAGTATATAAAAATCCAATTGATCAATGGGCACTACAAAGATGTTGCCAAATAGCATCGCCATTTCAAAGAGTTTACAGAAGGTGATTAGGTTTGGTAAAAAGGAAAGGTTTCCAAAGGATAATACCATAAATTAGTTTCACAAAAGATTGGGCCACGTAAAACTGTGAAGAATATAAGCTCTAATGCTTTTGTGGTAAAGTTACTAGAAGATCAACAAATTAGTCCAATCTTCAATGTTTCTGCTTTATTTGAATTTTGTAGTTTTAATGATAACATAGGGCTATCAGTTGACAAAGGGTGGGCTACCCAAATTCCAAAAAAGCCTTCTCAATTCCTTGGTATAATTCTAGCTATACACTTTGTCCTACATCAAAAAACTTCAAAAACACATATTCAATTCCCACACTTTATTACAATCATTGTTTGCAAAAGCTTGATAATTATCCAGAATCAGGCACAAACCCAATTACCATAAAAATGGGAACTACAAAAGCACCGACTCCAAGCAAAACATTAGCAATGTACACGAAAACAAAAAAAAAGGTCATAGCCATTCACCATGGTTATTCAAATCACACACTTTGACAACCCCAAACACACAATACATCAAACAAACAGCGATGGCCATAACCCACTATCAACAACACAAGCATCAGAAACCACGAAAATGAAAACTTTAGCAAAAGAAAAAAAATCAAATTCCCACCTTTTCTTTTTACAATTGGAAAATTGCAAAAATACCAAGTGAAGAGGAACAAAAAAGTGACACACCCATGAAGAGAAAAAGGGAAAAAAGATAGGAACTGAAGAGCAAGCATCATTGAGGTCGAAGTCGCAGGTGGAAGAAAGCCAAGTGGTATGTTGGAAACAGAGTACAAGGTTGTTGGGGTCACAGTGGTCCTGTCGAACCTTTGCAAGGTCATTGCTGCATGAGATCAATTTGTCCACATTTATGGTTCTAGAAGAATTCACCATTTGTGCTAAGAGACCAAGATATTGGACAGAACACATGGCCTGAGAAGTGAGAGTGGAGATGATAGGAACAGAGGTGGTGCGGTGATGCAAGAATGAGAGAGGGAGGGAGAAAGTCTAAATGAGAGAGGCCAGTGGTCCTAATGCCCTACAAAAATGATATTTGAGCATAGCGAAATGGATACATAAACTAGGAATTAGGATCCCCGATCATTTTTCATCAATCTACAAATAAATCATCGTTGTTAACTTATTGCTTGATTCTTATACGCTCTCATCACACCAACTTCTTTAACAAGCACACAGTTAAAGAGTTAAAACGACAACTAGACAGACCATATATGTTGCATAACCGTGTCTAGTGCATAGAATTATGTATGCAGTAATAAAAAAAAATGGATCTATAATATGTTTGCAATAATAAAAAAAAAATGGATCTATAAGTTCATGATAAAAGTATAGATACCTTGCATCCACATAAGCATACATAGGGGGAAAAAAAAGCCTAATAAACTTGAGTTAATATGTGTCCCCACTTCCCAAACATATAATCACTAATGGCATGATGAAGCAATACATGGAGATAAGAGGAATGAAAATTGTTAAAAACAATTCAAGCCATGTCTTAATATTACTGAACTTAAAAGAAATTTGATTATTTATTTACTTTGGTTCATAATACGAGAATTTTCATAAAATGGTTAAAAACAATTTAGCCATGACTTGATAGCGTTCCATGCAGTGGATTTTGAATTTTCATAACAATGGTTATGCAATTAGCCCACTACATATACAAAAAATTCTCAATGATACTTGTAACTTAAACTTTTGAGAACTCTGGCACATCAAATTTTAATATTAAAGGATGACATACCATAGCTGATAACTGGGCTCCTCTAATCAAACATAAAATATTAGTTCCCCCTTTTTTATCATTTAAATAAAAAGAAAAAAAAGGTGTAGTCACCTTAGAAACTATTGAAGACAGACATTTATCATATTCTGTTCAAACTCAAGATCCACCCCCAATAGATATAACTAGCAGCAACACTACAACTTTCTCAACAAAAAAGAAAAGCAAAGCAAGGCCAGCACTCAAATTTCAAGGGAAGGGAAGCTCACTAAGGTTATGGGTAGGTTAGAGGAAGCAGAACCACAGCTCCACCCTGGAGAGGAAGCAAAATCGAGAGAAGGGTAAGCATAGAGTGAGACGCAGTAGAGAAAGATGTAAAACATAAAGAAATGAATTAGAGAAATGCAAATGGAGGGAAACAGACCAAAGGGACAGAGATGCAAGGCCTGTGAGAGAAAGAGAGATCCAAGATGGTGAAGGGAAGAGATCCGAGAGACGAGAAATCAAAGAGAGTGAAGAAGAGGATGAACAAGAAGGATTGAGAGAAACAAAGAGGGACATAGAGGGACGGTGGTTTAAAACAAATCAAGGGAGGGGAAAAGTGTCATCCACACTAATTAGTGGTCTCATTTTGCTAACATGCAATCTTATCTCACAAAAACATCTTTATCTTTATTTATCTAACTAGTAGCATGGTTTATGTACAATTTTACTTGAAAGTCTTGCTTTCATCTAGAGAATCTGCATTACAGTAAGAGAAAATATTAGAACATTAAATAGATTGGTATAATTTGAAATTATAAATGTAGAATTGAAATTTTAAATTAGAAATATAAAAGTAATGTTTTCTAACCTAAATTCCAAATCTTTTGAAAAACATCTTGGGAAACTACATTTTTTTTGTTGTGTTGGAAGGATTTTCATTTTCATCCAAAATCAATATCTTCAAACCATTTCTAAACTTCACTCTTGAAATAGTTATGCTTAATTGTCCATGAGTGAAAACTGACTTTGGCAAATACAATCTAACAATGATAATGATTGGCCTTAACTCTTGTTAATCGTCATTGCAAAACAAAGAGTAATTGCAAATTGCCTTCTTTGGAACTTTAGTGGAATCCCTAGATTAGACGGAACTAAATTCATTCGGGGAATATAAATCTTCTCTCCAATATGATTTATTGTTACCTCAATTGCACCAATGACATTATTCCCCATTTCTTGAGCTATAAACCTTGTTCCATTGCACAATCTTGAAGATTGATCAATATTTCGAAGAAGCATAATTGGAACTCCTTTCTTCGATACTAATTTGTGATTGGGTAATCCAGAACACTTAATTTGATTTAAGAATTTAGCTATTATCCAATATGCTTCAATGCCGACATCTTCATTTGCTTTGCAATAAGAATCTGAACTCAAATATTCTTTCTCTTCGCCAGGAAACTGAGAAAGAATAAAGTCATTGACCATCTCAAGTACTTCAAGAGTTGATGCCAATAGAGCTCTGTCTTCAAAATACTTAAAGTTGTTCATGTTATCCGAAAAATCTGGATAAGTGAAATCAACAATACTCTTCAAAGGAGAGTTTGTGTCTAAGATTAGAAGATCATTTGGAATTTCAACTTCTGCTATTTCATCATTATACAATCCTATATTTCCTTCTCCAATGCTAATTATCCAATCGGCAAAAGTCTTTTAATTATGGATCAACTGTCAAAGAACTTGTACATTGCAACCTCATATTCTTTGTCAGCATAAGAACTTTGCAATGTCTCCACAAAGTGGATGAATTTACAGTTGCGAAGACAACTTCTTGTCTGGAACCTCTTGGTATAACTGGCAAAATTTGATGAAAGTCTTCTTCGAGAATAATTGTTTTGCCACCAAACACCTTACTTGTAGAGTCGCTTGTTGTAACATCCCCGTTTTCATCTAAGCTAATTAGCTCGGTGTCTTCGGCTAATTAGAGGGGTTAGCGATTAATTAAAAATTAATTGATTAATCTTGAGAGTAAGGGCTTAGTAAATTAAAGGCAAGTCAACAATGTAACACCCTCCCAAGCACAGTACTATGCTTAAGTCACAGTACCATACCCTGGAGTCATATCGTTACTCGAAGCGGACCTCGTCTGACAAAGAACTTCAGCCAGCCCTTGGAAACTTCTAAAATCATCTGGAGACAACATGGAAATAGGAGTGAGAATTATAAAATTCTCAGTAGGATTCTCTAATCTTCATACATAATGTCATCATGGTCGTCTCCAGTTTGCTTCGGTTTATTTTGAAGATAGATGAACATGCAGCACAAATTGTTTAATTTTACATTTCGAAAAATGTCTTATCCGAAGCAAAGTTCATTTTTTTCATGCACTTAGCATTTGGGAGAACCCATAAAACTCATTCAATTATAACACCATGAACAATACCAGGGATAATAACTTCAACATATAAAATGCACATAACATTAATCTCTGAAACATAACATCTGTACCTAACTTAACTTGCACTTGAATTCATACATATACATAAAATTTTACTTTTCTTTCATTCGGCACACCTAGGCGTTACGTATCGCCGTCCCTAGGGTGCCTGAATCTGTCTACACTTGAGCGTTACGTATCGCCGTCCTCAAGTGCAGCATCATACCATGTCTCATATAAGTTCTATCCCCTGTACTCACACTAGCTGGGTCGATGCCATGCCTCATATGATTGGGGTGCTTGCATATACTTTAATCTTTAGTCTTTAGTCTTTTACTTGGCACACCTAGGCGTTACGTATCGCCGTCCCTAGGGTGCATTTACTGCCCTTGGGTAGCCTGGCCGTGGAGTGAGCTCGTCAGCATCACCCGTGACCGTCATCACACCGACTCACCCGCAAGGGGATTCACGTGCCTCTAGTCTTGGAGGGATCGATTCTGGTCACGTGCCTCTAGCTGAAGGGATCGATTCTGGTCACGTGCCTCTAGCTGAAGGGATCGATTCTGGTCACGTGCCTCAAAATTGAGGGATCGGTTCTGACCACGTGCCTTCAACATAGAGGGATCTCATCTGACCACGTGCCTTCAACATAGAGGGATCTCATCTGACCACGTGCCTCCAAGGTAGAGGGATCTCATTGTCTTAACTGCCTTCACAGGGAGGGATTCAAGTGCAACTGCCTCCAAATGAAGGGATTCACATCTTTATCAATACATTCACATTCTTTCATTCTCAAACATATTCAAGCATAGTCATACATGTGCTACATCACTTACCCCACATACCTCATAACATAATTATGTCATTCTTGAATATAGGGTTTCTATATACCCATTTATCTTTCAATTTATCCTTACATTTATCATTCATAACTTCTTAGGCTTCTGCCGTAAATCCGGCAGTATAACGGGTCAAGTCCGTTTCCCCATGAATAGTGCCAGCTTTCACGGACAAATCAGTCATAGCAACATAATTAACTTAACACACATATAACAATGTCAAGCTAGCAATCCTCAATTCAAATCTTATATGTTCCACTAACACTTGTAAAATTATCATTTTGGCCATTCTGCCAATTCTATTCGGTTCTGCCCGAATCTTGTATAATCCACCTTTATCTCTATTCAACTCATTTAAATCTGAAATTTGGATATATCATAGCCCTATATGTCTACTTTCTAACCTCTTTGGTCCCATGCCATTCTGATTTATATAATTCAAGATATTCAGCTTTTACTTCAGCTTGTTCAGTCACTAACCCGAATTACACTCCTGGGAATATAAATTCACTAAAAATCGAAACTAAGCTCAAATCTTACGAAATTGGTCTCATATCACAGCTAACAGGACAACCTTTCATTTGCCACAAGCTTCACTCCATTTGCTTAAGTACATCACGAGGTATAAGTCCTGAAAGTCGACATTCCTGAACTACCCTGTGTTGGTCTGAATTAGACATAGGACAACTTCCTCGAATCACTGGGAACAATTGGGACCATAACAAACTCGGAATCTTATATTGGGGTGTTCCTCTGTGTGTAAGCTTTCTAAAAAACTTAGTTTCATTCGATTTGGAGTTGTATAGGGTGAGTTATACCCTCCTCAAGTCACCCTGCTCGGATGAAGATCCTGAACCCTAGGTCAAACTTCAAAAATTCGTATCTCCCTCAATACTAATCCAATAACCTTATATGATATATCTATGGAAAGCCCTGAATGTCTACTTTCATCTAAAAATGGTTTGATCGGATTTGACCGATCGTAGGCGGCGCCGTACACTCCGTCGTACGGACTGCCGTGGACTCTCTACCAAGACAGCATCTCATCCATCCATTTCTCTTAGTTTTCTTCTTCTAATTCTAATTGCCACTCAAGATTTCATATCAATCCCATATTAATCCAATCATACACATCCAATATATCATCAAATAATCATAAAAAGAAATCTTTCATGCATCCTTAGTTTAGAGAAATTAAGATTAGAGATTGAATCCTACCTCTTTGGAGCAAGATTTGGCTAAGTGCTGAAACTTGGAGTTTGGATGAACAAGGCTGGGACTTAGCTTGAGTTTTGGGTGTGTGAGCAAGAGAGAAAGAGAGCTGATGGAGGAGAGGAAATGCAACGTGAATAATGGTCTGAATCAAAGGAGAAGGATGTGTTATATAGGCATGAGTGGGAGTTAACTTGGAGGGTTCTGATTGGCTGAATTTCTTGTGGACAAAGTTTAGCTACGTCTCCCTTTCAGAGTAACTTGCCACCATATCGCTTAAAATCTAACTCGCTCCAAATCTGCTTTAAGTCGGAACTAGTCCCTCTTATGCTTGATGTCGGAACTCGTGCCATTTTTACTCGAGCTTGGAGCTGAAGCATAATATCGGAACTCGTACCATCTTGTTTGTGACTTGGGGAAATCGGTTTATGTTTAGACTTGGAATCAAGGTCTGAGGTCGTAACTCATGTAATGGCTATCCTATAATCTCGAACTCCCTATTTGAACTTGGGACTGCCAATGCTGGATATAAAATCGGAGGTCGGATCTAGTGTATGACTGAAATCAACCCAAAGATTTGAACTCATATCCATGGAGCTCAACTCTAAGGACGGAACTTGTAACATTCAACTCGGACTCCGGTATTGTACCATTGTGTTAAATTATACTTGTGAAGTCGGAAACCGCGCACACTATTTTGAAGCATGGAGTATGAGGTCGGAACTCGGAATTCGAGTCACATTTCCAAACCCAGGAACTTAAACTCGGAAGTCGTGACTTATATACAGTGTGCTTGGTGACATCGGACGCCGGTTATATTTTCCTTGAGACATGAAGTCGGATCTCATTGAATTACGTTCATGTGTTCGGATGAGAGGTCCAAGTCGGAAGTCGGAATCCATGCATCTCCATTCGAATGACTCGAACTCGTAAACCAATTTAGAGATCTGATCCCTCATTCCCCCGCTTGAAACAAAGTCGGATATCGGATTTCTTGTCCATTCGGAGACTAATGTCGGAAATCGTAAATACGGCCAGCCACAAGACCTTAAGTTGAAGTCAGAAGTCGGAAGATATAGCCATCCCTTTGTAAGCCTTGGAACGAAGTCGGAAGTCGTACAAGGCATGAAGTCGGGAAAATCCAGCAAGACTAATTCGGAGCTCGTAAGTAATTCCTTCTATCTGAATTTCAAAGGTTAAGTCGGAAATTGGCCAAATATGAACTCGGAACTCGGAAAATAGTCATCCTATTGAAATCTAAAGATGAAGTCGGAAATCGGAATGAATCAGTCTTGACGGCGAAGCCGAAATCAGAAATCGGGATGTTACAAACAAGATAAGTGAAAGTCAATGATTAATTAGAAAATTCAACAATTGAAGCATAATGCATTAAAAGTTACAATTAAGAGCCTAATTGCCCAATCCTTTTTAATCCATGATTTAGAACATATAATCGAGGTGATCTAACCTTATTAACTAAGTGCATGACAAGTATCACATCTTAATCACATAAAAAAATTAACCCTCACACCCTCTTTACATAATGAGGAAAATCCTTTTCAATGAAAATATGTTAAGGTGTAATTGAACCAATCGAATTAATTAACATTTAGATAATTGTAACAATTGTAAAAATTTATAAACTTCTCTTTTATTTAATGTTTGAAAGTTTGGTCAAGGCAAGAGCCATATCCAACCATCCATTTGCCTTCTCATCATACACCATTAGATCAAGAGTCCATGCTAGTAGTATTTCTTAAGTCACGCCAAGAGATGTACTTTCCTCCATCAAGATTGTGACACTTAGAGTGATCATATTCACCCAATGCCAATCCTAAGAGAGGTCATGCTTTTAACCACTTGAAAAACACTATATGGTCTTTACCCAAGTGCCAAGACTCAAAGGAAACACAGCTCCCTCTTTTGCTCTAAGGTTTTTCCCTACTCTCTTGCTTGTTGTAAGAAGTAAAATCACATCACTCCCTCCCCCCTCATTTGTCCATTCAGCCCCCTCTCTCTCCCTCTCATTTCATTTTTCATTCCTCTCACTAAGACACAAAGCTCTCTCCTCTCTCCAAGTCTCATTCCTACTCTCTTGTTCTTCTTCCAATCTCCTTACTACTTCCTACCTCATTTTCATCACCACCCTCACAATCCCTTCAAGGACCACCATTTTTGGTCTTTGGAGAGACAAGGCTACCTATACACAAGCTCCATTTCTAAGCTTTCAAGTGGGAAGGCTCTCTCCAACCTTCTCCACATTCCAAATCTTTCAAGAAGCTCTCTTTGGTAGTGACTCTAACTCTTCTTTTTCATGTATTTTTCAAGCACTAGAACCCTTAAGCTCTTCATAACTAGGTGGTTTTAGGACTTGTTTCAAGGTCTCATGACCATATCTTGCTCTATGAGTTTTCTTGCCTTGCTGAAAATGTTGTCTTAAAATGAGATTTTGTGGTATGATGGTTTTTATGTATCTTGCTTTATTTTTGTTTTAAAATACTCATTTGGTGATTAAAACCTTGAATATGACGGTGAGATAAAACATGAAATGGTGATTTGAAGTGGTCTAACAACATCTTCACAAGTTTGATATGTAAAACATAAAAACTAGTTAAGCCAGAATTCTAGCAGTCTATAATACATACAGTATAACTCGTTCTACAAAACTCGAAATGTAATGAAATAATTTTCTACGAAAGTAGACTCAAAGAGCTTTTCACACATATAAAATACATGAAATTTGGATTTAAAATGAGGGAGATATGATTTTTCAAAGTGGACTATTCCCGAACAGGTTTTTGTTTAGGCAGTCTGCACTAAAAACCTTATAACTGGAGCTACTAAAATTATTTTTGAGTGGGATGAAGTTTTTTTGAGAGCTAAGACATAGAACCATAAAACAGTTTTGTCAGATTCCATGTGAGGAACTCCCAGTGGAGTTGACAAGCCACTGACTCGAGATGAACTTTCAAGTCTAAATAGTCAGAATAAAATGTGTATATCTCAAGTGATAGAATTGATTTTCGAGTGGGGTTTATTTTGTTTAAAAATAGACTCAGAGAAGTATAATCATACCAAAATTCGAAGCCAAAGAGTAAAAGAAGAAATTATGGTGAATTTTTGAAGTTACTGCCCCACTGTAAAAATAAAACTATTTATGGTTAAGTTTTAAAGAATAATGAGAAATAAGTTTAAAGATATTAAGACCCTTACATTAAGTATTGGAAAACCTTTATAATTCAACTTCAAAGTTTCAAAATGGATAATAGATAAAATTGACCCTATGCCTAATAAAAGAATTTTATACAAGGGGCAACCTCAACTAAAAACTTGCACCAAATTTATTAAGCTAAGCTCATAAAACTTTGCTTGAGAATATGCCTATGTTTATGTGCAAGCATGATGCTATGATGATGATGATGTGAATATGATTTGTTGATTATATGATGATATGTGATATTAGATTCTCTATTTGGCAAAATTTTGGGAAGTTTCGGTCTAGCCGTTATGCTGCCGAAATTCTGCAAAAATTGTGGACTTAGAAATATTTTGCATCATAAGCTTTAATAAGAAGAGATTTAATTAAGTGTATGATCCTTCAAAAGGGAAGGTGACCTAATTCAAGCTTCCCTCACCTACAACTCACATGAGGTATGGCATGACCCAGCTAGTATGAGTATAGGGGATAGGGCTTACATGAGGCATGGCATGACCTAGCTAGTGTAAGTACCGAAATTCTATGGTGGTGACGGCCACGGTCTGAGCTCATTACCACTTATGTTTAGTGGGTGAAAAGAAAAAGAAAAAGACCTATGATAAAGGTTAAGTGAAGAAAAGAAATGGATCTCGGTCCGACCCAAGTAAAAAATGAAACTCTCAAGATGATCATGCATGATACGAATTGTCATATAAGTTCTTATGTATACCATGATGTTAGCATATGAGAAATACGTACTTAAAACAGAATTCGCTTCGGATATTGATGTTTTCGAAAAACCTAAGAATTGAACCTATTGAATGCTCATTGTTTTCATTTATAAAACCCAAGTGGCTGGGACGATGACGATGACACTTTCGTGTCAGGTTCGAGTCCTACTGAGAAATCTTATTTCTCACTCTGGTTATTTTCCGTTTCGTCCCCAAATACCTATTGCACATCCGGTGGAGTGGAGCATGGACCCTCCCCACCATGAATGGACCTACGACGCTGATGCTCAGGCTATCATGGCTACGACCACCATGGTAGTCCGCACTTACTTTTACCTGGGCCGTATACAAGAGGGAAAGGAGCTCGATGTTTCCCCAGCCCCCATAGACATTTCTTCGGCATACCTTGGACAACCGTTGGGTCCTTGGGATTTTCCACCTGAGCCATTGCCAGAGATTAAGATGGAGTCGATGCCTTTGGACCTGCCCACAGCCGAGCCCGTGCCATAGCCTGTGATTCCCGTGATCGATGTGAGTTCCACTGCCACTCCTAGGGCCGCAACCACTTCGCCGTCATTCCCTGAGTATCACCCCGTTACTTCTGAGGAGGATCCCTCTGAGGAACATTCCTCTGTAGCCAGCTATACTCCGGGTCATCGTGCTCGTCGCATAGAGGTGATCAGTAAGCACCCTCGCATTATCCGTACTCCTCACGTTCCCCGAGGCTGAGGAGCGAGGGGAACCAGGCACTCGAGGACTTGATTCCATCCAATCGAGGGGCATGGAAGGGGCAGAAAAACTAGCATGTGTCTACATGGGCCTATTTTATTATTGCTCCTTATCCTATGTATTTCATTTTGTGACGGACCTTGTCATATTTGTTTATGTTTGATATTTTGGGGTCATGGCGTGACCATGAGTTCCTTTTTTTTGTATTGTTGAATATTAGGAGACTATATATATGTGATTGTTTTAGTAAGGCGAATGCAATATATTTCTATTTATCCAATGTTCCTTTATTTTACGACTTGAATTTATGCGACACGCTAGTTTATATCTATCTTCCCGCTCAAGGCTTTATTTTCCCAAAACGCTGCAAAGCGATGACGTATTTAAAAAAAAAAAAAATCCAACCGTATTTTCTACGTAACTTAATTTCAAGTGAAGTTTAGTTTTCCACGAGCATAAGTAACAACTAATAAAACGTCGTAATACGACTTAAGCGTGGTATGGGTTTATTAGGGTGTTACACTTGTAGAAACTGTATTAAATCTCTAAGAGTATGATCTAAAGCTTCAAATGCAAATTTATTAACTATGCATGCCTCATCCCATATAATAAGATTTGCCTGTTGAAGGAGCTTAGCTTTCCAATTCCCTTATTTGATATTGCATGTAGACAACTCAGTAAGGCTAAGAGGAATTGAAAATCTTGAATGAGTTGTTCTTCCTCCAGGTAGTAGAAGGGAAGCTATACGACTTGATACAACATTTAAATAATTTTACCTCCAAACCAAATTGCTGCTAACAATGTCTTCCAAATGTAAGTTTTTCTAGTTCCACCATAACTGTAGACAAAATAAAAGCCCCCTTGTTTGAATATACAACATTTATTATCTCATTGAACACTACTTTTTTATCTTTATTTATTAAAGATAGATACTGGCTGAAGTCAGATGCCATTTGTTATCTATCATAGTTTAACTCATCAACAACAAATTGAATTTGAAATCCTTGAAGTGGATTATCATGAGGAAATGGCATGGAATTAAATTCTTTCAATGACCTTCCATTTGTTTGAAGTAGCTTCTCTAGTTCTATCAGACATAAGTTCTTCAGATTTGAAGCTGAAATTAAAAGATCTATATATAATAAAAGTAATTAAAAATATACATTTATTGAGATTTAATCATTAAATTTTAACAATCAATATAATATAAGGGCAAAAAATAAATAAAAACTTTAAATACAAAAATTATAGAAGATAGATAAATTTTTACCTAGATTTCATAAAAGTCGTCTTCTGTCATACATGATTCCATCTGCTAGAAATTCCGTACTTTCCTCCCGAACAAATTCTAGCCTACTCATCATATTTGACATCAACAAAGTGACAAATAACTTTCTCAATTGAATTCCAAAGGCTAACTCTGTAGCTTCTTTAATGCCATCAATAAATTCCTTATCATCCGCTAATAATCCCAATGCATAGCAAGCTTCTTCAAAAGAATTATAGATACAATTGTCAATAGCTCTTAAACTTTCGTAACTTATACATCCCTTTTGAACTATTAACAAAAGTCTCATGTAATACAACTGTCCAGTTCCTAAGTGAATGTATTGAAGCCTTCCTATAGATTGGCCTTTTTTTCGAGGACACCATTTGTGTTTCTCTCTATTGTAGACAAAACATGTTGGAAATTGAGCATAAGTAAGTTCCCTGCCTTCATTATATGATTTATTTGCTTCCATCCATGCTTCAAACATAGTAATCTTTTGCTTGCTTCGACGGACAACATCATCAATCCGTTCACTATTTTAAACACAACCATTTGTTCACCTGGCAAACGGAAGTTCAATCTTTGTACAGGAGGCCACTTTTGATGGATATCAAAAGCAAAAATTCTCCACACTGCTTCATAAGCAGATAGGTAATGGCAATCATAATAATTCGTTACTTCATTAATAGCTTCATTATTATCAGGATTAGCAAATGAGTGTATAACAGCAACAGTAACTCTATCAAGACCTTTATTCACGTACTTGAAAAGATATTTGATAGAATTTGATTTGTTACAGAGTTCAAAGTTGATATATGCCTGGTATTTCATCAAGAATTTGGCATTGTATGGAACAACAAACCTATTATCTAATTTGACAACCTTTTACTTTGTTGTGATTTCCATGTTCCTCCTCTTGTAAATTGGATACCCTTGATCATCAAATGAAGTCACATCAACAAACTTCTTGGGATAAAACTTTGAACATTTGCCTTCTTGCATGCATGGAGATCTAGGATTTGATGCTCCGCATGGACCATGCATCATGAAAGAAGTAACAACCTCATATAATTGAGGATACTTGATCTTATTAGGCAATTCAGCAGATATTACATTGTCTATTTTTTCAACTTCATTCAATCAATCATTTGGGTGTAGCCACAATAAAATATGAGCATGAGGCAACCCTCTCTTCTAAAACTCTATTGTATACATTCCTAAAAGAAATAAGAAAAATTAAAATTAAAATATAAGTAGGCACATCATATATGAATTTTAACATTTGGAAATATTGAAAATAAGGTTTTACTTGTATGACATTCCAAAGAAACATCCTTTTTTGAAGTCTATCATTATTTGATCCAATTTCATCTAGAATACTCTACATACGATGTCCAAATGGTCTTCAGCTCGTAATCCATTCCTTTTGACAAATCTTTGTATCCCAAGCCATTACAGATTGCAAGTGACAGTAATGAATAAATCTGGGTACCTAAAACACTTGCATATTGCCATCGCATCTTGACAATTATTGAATATGTATACTGCCAGTAAATGTTAAAGGTAGAACAACACACATCCCAGAAGTTAAGGGAGCTGTATCTTCTCTTGTAATAGCATCGTCTAATCCACTGAGGATGTCTGATTTGATTTTATCGTGATTTAGCTTAACCTATTGGAGTCTTTGTGCTTCAATCATTGTATAAGAGTCAACCAAAAACTGTTGAAACAACCGGCGAGAGTTCAAGATATTTCCATATTCAGCTTCTCTTTGTTGAATTCTAAAAGCAATGAACTCCCTCAATGAAACTCTAACTCTCTTATAGTTGTTACTATTACTTATAGACTCCCTTATTGGTATGCCTTTCTGATAGTCGTCTTCTTCATATGGAAATAGCAAAGGATATTGAAGAGGAATGAAAGCAATGTATGTTTCATGAATCCTGTAACATCCTCAATTTCCTGTTATGCTAAATTACCTCAGTAACTCTGAGTAATTAGGCACTTAATGAGAAACTAAAGAATTAAGGCTTAGGCAGAGGATTAATGAGGTAATTATAAAGAGAAAAGTGAAGAGAATGTTTAATTAAGATTAGAGAATCTCTAATTAAGCAAGTCAAACTCTTAATAGCTTAATTAATCACTAATCACTCATAATTAGTTTAATCAAGTTTAATTAAGGATAATTTAGCTTAATCAAAAGTTTAATTTTTGTTAATTATAATCATATGAGTTAATCACTAATCCTTACTTAATTAGGTTAATTAAGTTGCAAGAGCACTTAATCACATCATTAAAATTCAAATTTAGTCAACTAGTCAATAAAGCATTGATGACGCCACTAAAGTAATAAAGTAGAAGACAATATTGCTTTTTGCAAGAAAAGGTACAAGACTTGTCCCCCCTATCATCCACCTTGTCTCCTACTAATCATAATAAACACAAAATCAACAAAATATCTACCCTAAACTAAGAATAAACCTACGGCCACTACACATACACACACCCACACTCATTTCATTTTTCAAACATAAAATTCTCTCCCCAGCATTCTCTCATTCAAGAGCACTCTTCTTCTTCTTCTTCTTCCTTCTTTCTCTACCACCTCCATAACCAAACCTTCACCACTAAACCCTTCAAAGACCACATATTTTGGTCTTTGGAGACAAGATCCAGACACTACAAGCCTTATTTCTTCAAGAGCTCAAGGGCCCTCCTCATCCGCCTTCAAAACCACCACCACCATCACCAAAGGAGTAGTCTTCTTCATCTTCTTCTTCTCCTTCAAGGATGCCATTTTAGAACACTAGGTAGTGATCTCTACTCATTTCTTTTTGTTACTCAAGAAGCTTGAAGCTTGGCTCTCACCATGGCCAAGATCTTCAAGTGAGAACTAGAGAAAGTTTCCTTTTTTGGAAAAAAAAGTTTGCTTCTTGAACCTTGTTCATGAATATTCATGTGGATGTCTTGAGTTTTCTTCATGAGTGCCCTAAAAGTTTTTATTTTAGCAAAATATGTTCTTGATCCTATTCATGAGTTGTTCTTGTTTATTGAAAGTTTCTCTCCTTGAATGCTTTAAAGTTTCCATTTTTCTTTCTAGATGCATAAGTTCTTGATGTTTCTTGTGGTTCGGTGAAAAAGAATGATGATTCTTGGTAGCCTTGGTTTAAAGTTGATTTTTTTCCTTTTATGAGCTTAAGATTGGAAAAGTTCTTATCTTTATATCTTTCTTATGATTTTGATAAGACTATAAACATTCCAAAAGCATGAAACTTTAAAAGTTTGCTTCTTGATGCATAAAAAGTGGTGTTATTTTTATGGGTTTCACAAGATTTCATTTTGTTCTTCTTGAAGACACGAATATGTGTAAGAGTCTAAAACTTTTTAGAATATAAAGCTTTTTTAAGTCATAAATGACAACTTGTCACTTTATGTCTTAGGGATTGAATCTTGAAGATAGGGCCTTTCATAAATTTTCAAACTTTAATCACAAATGTAACTTTTAAGTGATGAAGATGTAGAAGTGCACTTTAATCTTGTAAAGGTTAAACCTTGAGATGGAAGTGTTGAGTAAAGTTCTAATCTTTGTTCAAGAAAAAATCTTTTATATTTTAAGGCAACTTTAAATCATAAGGTTGGAATCTTGATGGTCTTATAATGATTAAAAGTGTCAATTTTCTTAAAGAATAATACTTTTTAGCCATAAAGTAAGCATCTTGTATCATTTTCTTATAAAAGTTGAATCTTTAAGACAAGAATATAATTTTAGAGACTCATACTTTCATAAAGGATCAAACTTTATAATCACTTTCATAAAGCATGCAACTTTATAATCATAAATATGAAATCTTGCTATTCCACTTACTATAGTTTGAATCTTGTAACTTGTTGAAAATAAAAACTATCTCTTGATGATTGGTGAACATGGTGTTGTTAGGTTTATGAGTGTAGTTATGCGTTGTCATGACCCAAGGCACTAGAGGGATCTCGAAATTCCTTGGGAATAGAAGTATGATTAGGGCCTCTGAGCATACCAACCTAGGAATCACTAAGTGCACTGTCTTAAGATAAGAAAAGGAAATAATTACTTAACTTAATCAACTTGAACAAAGTATTCCATAAGATATGTACCTAAGTAAATAGTAACCTCACTTAAGCATTTAGTAACTAAAAAGAGTGCACACATATTCGTTTTAACTATGTGATTCCTTTATGTGTAAACATACGAAATTATATGAAGGCTCATAAGACTTATTACAAAGAATAACACAACTATAAGCACCCTTTAGGATATGAATTTATGATATCATTAGGCATGGCGTATGACAAATTTGATTGAGCTTAGTCTCATGATTGAATGATTGATATGGTGATATAAGATGGATATAATTGGTTGTTAGTTGAAGTTTCCATGTTTAGCATTTTGGGGAAGCTTTAGTCTAGCCGTTATGCTTTAGGATTTCTACCAAAATTATGAATTTAGCCATATCATTGCACACCCACATGTGTTTTGTCAATGATTGCAATGCATGAAAGATGTGGTCATAACAAAAGAAAAGAAAGAATTGGATATGACCCTTCAATCACTTTAGTAAGGGAAGTGAGAAACGGTGATCCACAAAAACTCAAGGAACCTCTATGGGGAGGCAAGGGTGACATGGAGGAACCTTCAACTTAGAAGTAACTATTATCAGCTTAGTCTAATTTGGTCTAATACTGCATGACAACGGTCATAGAATAAGCTCATGTCCAAAAGCAGTATATTTCAAAGGAAAAGTAAAGAATGTTAAGCACATGCTAAATATGAAAATAAAGTTAAAGAAAGACTCTGGTCTAGTGTAAGAAGTTACATGAATGTGCATGCATCTTCATTCTCTCATTTATATGGTCATGAATGTTTATACTATGCTCTCATATGTATATACTCTTATATTATAGCTTTTAGTTTCTTTATATTATGTTTATATGAGGAAGATTAAAAGAAACCTGCTTCGGCAACCTATGTTTTCAAACCTTTTAAAAATGGCATATATGCATGCTTACTATTTTCATAATTAAACCCGAGGTGGCTGGAACAATGACGATGACACATTAATGGTCTAGTCGGAATCCTATTGAGAAATCTTGTATTTCTCACTCCTATGTTTCCGTGTTGTCTTCAAGCGAAGCTGATGGCATCTATGGCAACACTTCCGATGGTACCTGACTAGATAAAACGAGGAGCTGCCATGTTACTTCACCTAGCTAAGAAGGATCGAGATAGTAGCATAGTATTTTCACTTTCTTAAGAGCCCTAGTTGGGCAGTTTATATGTAATTGAGAGTATGTAGGAAGTCATGCTACTTAGTTTGACCTATTACATATGTAATAATTATTAAGTGTGATTATGACTCTTAATTCTCTATGATTATAATATTGTCTTAAGGTATTGTGTTATGATTTTTTCTATTTTTATATACTGTCATACATCTTTCTCGTAACTCCATGATATGAGGAACCAAATCCATAAGTATGTGAATAAGTAAGCGCTTAAAGGCTCAGTTTTTAAGGATAAAGGTTTTACGAAAAGAAAAAAAAATTTTACATGCTATTTTTGTAAATTATGTTAATTTCAACTATAAGAACTTCCGCTAGTTTAGAGTAACAACTAGTAATGCCATAAAATGACTTAAGTATAGTATGATATTATTAGGGTGATTCAAATCCTTTGCAATTGACCATAATTTTTCCTAACAATGATGTCCTTACCATTTTCAGAAGATTCAAAATCACCCACAATAAGAGTTGCAACCTCATCGGCAGAAGGTATGTTATAGGTCCTTGCATTTGCATCTCGAGATCGATGTCGACATAGCCTAAGTTGAACATTAGACACTGGTTGCTAATGTGAAAAATCTCTAACTCTTCAAAATGTGAGAGCCAACACATTATGTTGATCAATCATGTCTTTTAAATCTTGTACCAAGGAGGTATCTAAATTTGAAGAGTCTTCACTTTCACTGAAAAAACACATGTAAAATTTATAAATTCATCATAATATAAGAATAAGAACATTTAATTAATTTTTTTAATACAATAACAATGTGAAAATTTTTTAAAAAATAAAATAAAATAATTATGGGAGCATTCTGTTTGATATCTCGTTTTCTGTATCATAAATATAAAGCTGGGAGAACTTCGTTTGTTGACCACCTTTTGGAAGCAAAGAACCTATTTTATGAAAGTTTTGGCCATTGGGGACAAATTGTGGAGGTCCTCCACCTCTGATCATGCATGTGTCGATCTTGCCTCCAGTAGAAGTGAATGAAAACATGCTGTTGTACTGTCTTATGTATTGTAGAAATGAGAACTTCTTGTATCAATGCCATGTAGCAAATTGGATAGTAATTCAGGTGGACGCTGCAACAATGGAAGTCGGATCTTTCCTTTCATACAGCATATTGAAAACTGAGGATTTGCTGAGCTCCGTGTTTTTTTAGATCTCTTTTCATACCAAACAGAAGCTCCACAATAATTACACTGTAGTGTGAGATCCCCAAAGTCCAAACACTCTGCAACTTATCAATATACAAGATGAGTTTTAATGAGCAGTTAACTTTTGTATTATAAAAAAAAAATGTAAGGAATTATTGAGATTACCCTGTTTCTCGCCATCCTCGAGTAGAACATTGATCTCCTCATTTTGATGGATAAGTTCTTCTCTATTGATATATTATTATCACAGCGATCTGTTTATTACGAAAATAAATTATTTGTATCAAAATGAATATTAAAAAAATTACTGAATTAAGAATAATTAAATTTTTAATAGATTGATAAATAAACTTGAATAAAAACATTACCAAGATTAATTGATCTTGTTTGATGTCGTGTTCCAAATTCTTCATCGGATTGGGTTGAACCATTCCATATAATTGATGAAATAATAAAACGATCTTGGATGACATTCTTCCCTTTTTTTATTGCATTAGATCTACAGTTAGATCTTTGACTTGTCGAATTTTCTAAGTTAAGGCCTTGACGATGTGAAAGTGATCCTTGTGTTATATCTGAAATGAAATTTTAAAAATAAAAGAAAAATAAGTAAATAAATAAATGAATAAAAGAAAGTAAATATTGCTGCAAATTGTAAGAAATAAAATCCCAACTACTTGCGGGATGTAAAGATGTGTCAAGAGGGAAATAAAATCATGCAATTTAAATAATTTAAAGCATGGTATAAAATAACATACCATTTATGATATTGGATAGAGGCATTCTTTTTTCCGTTGGTGTCATTATATTTGGAGAATTTTAATTCAATGATGAATACCTGCAATCAGTATAATAAAGAGATTTATTAAGAAATGGCTTTAAATAAATAAATGCATATAATATTGATGTAAATATGTGGTGTTAATCGTCAAATACCTCGAAAAAGTGGCGTAGAAACGAAAGATGCCAGGCCTTGTTGATTGCCATGTTTAGAATGAGAATTTTCATTCATGCCACGGTGGATTAAATCTGTTTGTATAGAAGAATTCAATTAATCTTATTAAATAAGATTAAAAAAATGTCAATCTAAAACTTAACTCAAGAATTTGAAATTTTTTTGGTATGTTGGTGCAATGAGGTTTGTCTAAGAACAACAGAGAGGGTAACAAATGAAAGAATCTGATAGAATTTTCTCATTATTACAAATGAACAAGAAGATGGCTATATATACAACTTGAGGAGAGCAATAGAAATGTCCTACACCTAGATGCACTATAGTGCAGCTCATGTAACCGAAAATAATAGAAAATAGAAAATTAACTGTCATAGCTAACTAACAAACTTGTGCTGCAAGTTAGATGCCTAATCAGGTTCTACAGCAGTTGTTGATTGCTCTATTACCCCCTGCAAGCTGGTAGGTGGTAGATATCCACCAAGCCAAGCTTGAGAAGAAAATTGGCAAAGCTTTTAAAGGTTAAAGCCTTAGTAAAAATGTTAGCACACTGGTTTTGAGAACTGATAGGCAGCAACCGTATCAGACCAGCATTAACCTTCTCCCTCACGATGTGACAATCAATGTCCAAGTGCTTTGTTCTCTCATGGAACACATGATTAGCTGCTATGTGAAGAGCACTTTGATTGGCACAATAAAGCACTGCAGGTTTAGAGCAATGAACTGACAAGTCATGAAGGAGGAAGGAAAGCCACTGTAACTCACAAGTGGCAGAACCAAGAGCACGATATTCAACCTCAGAGGAAGACCTGGAGACTGTTTGCTATTTCTTGGCCTTCCATGACACCAAGAAGGAGCCAAGAAAGAAGCAAAAACCAGAGATGGAGCGTCTAGTGTCGGGACAGCCTCCCTAATCCGCATCACTAAACCCAAAGAGTTGGAGAGAGGTGTCTCAAGGGAAGAATAAGCCTCTTCCTGGACTGCTCTTCAAATACCGTAGCACCCTCATGGCAGCCTTGTAATGGACAGTGGTAGGCTAAGCAAGAAACTGGCTTAATTGTTGAGTGGCAAAGGCTATCTCAGGGCAAGTGGTGGTGAGGTACAAAAGCCTGCCAATGAGACGACGATAAGCTGCAACATCAGAGAAAGGACTACTATTGTCTTGATACAGCCAATAGGCACAGTCAATTGGAGTGGATGCAGGCTTAGAATTAGTGAGTCTTGAATCTGACAATAACTCCAAACAATATTTCCTTTGAGATAGTGAAATGCCCCTCTTGGAGTGAGTAATCTCTAAGCCAAGAAAGTACTTAGCGTGGCCAAGATCCTTAATCTTGAAGTTAATGTCTAAAATCTGTTTCATGTGTGCAAACTCCATCAAACAATCTCTTGCTAGAATGATGTCGTTTACATAGACCAAAAGGGCTATGAAAGATGAAGCAGTGTGCTTAGTAAAGAGTGAAGGATTAGATGGAGCTTGAATGTAACCACTGGCGAGGAGGAGACTCGAGAGTTTGGCAAACCATTGTCGACTTGCCTACTTAAGTCCATATAATGATTTGAGAAGCTTGCACACCTTGTTTGGTCCAGGGGAATGAAAACCAAGTAGGAGATGCATATAAACCTCTTCATGCAAATCACCATGAAGAAAGGCATTGTTGACATCCAATTGGTGGAGATGCCACCCCTTGATGGAAGCAATAGCCAGTAGAAGCCGTATGGTAGTCATCTTGCCAACCGGAGAGAATGTATCGAAATAATCAATGCCTTCAACCTGAGTGTACCCTTTTGCCACTAAGCGAGCTTTGTACTGCTCAATAGAACCATCGGCCTTTCTCTTTATCTTGTAAACCCACTTGTTTCCGATAGGTACAATAACAGAAGGAAGATCAACAATAGTCCATGTCTTTGTTTGCTCTAGAGCAGAAATTTCAGTTTGGATAGCCTTGTTCCAACACTCAAATTTACAAGCCTCAGCATAGGACTTGGGTTCAGTGTTAACAGAAATGGTAAGGATAAAGGCCTAATGTGTGTCAGACAGATTGGAATAAGAAATGTATTGACTCATAGGATACAAGGGAGATGAATAAGAAGGATTGGTACCATGTGTGTTGGTGACACTATTGCATTGGTAATCAGCCAAGTAGCTAGGTGGCCTTCTCACTCAAGATGAAACTTGGGCTCTATCATCAGTAGGAGGATCAGGTGAATGTTGCGGTGTAGGAAGGTGCAAAGGTGCCAAATCCAGGGCATAAGAATCAGGTTCTAGAGGAAGCTCAGGCTGTAAAGAAGGATTGGCAGGTTAATCAAATGTGTCAAGTGGCGAGGGTGATTGGTTTTGGCTAGTATGGTTGGTGGTTTCTACTACTTGATAATCAACCAAGAAGCTGGTTGTCAAAATCCCTTCTCACTCCCTCGAGTCAACCATGTCAGCAGTATTCCCCAAGACACATTGTGGCATTACAGATTAGGTCATCCTTCTTCCCAGTGAATGTCCCTAATTAGCCAAGAATTTCCATTTGTAAAATTCCATAACGTTGGACCCTGTGACATATGTCATTTTGCTAGACAGAAGAAACTTTCATATGCTGTTAGTAATAGTAGAGCATCAAATAAATTTGAGTCGCTTCATTTGCACATTTGGGTCCCTTTTCTACTCAAGAGTAAGAAGTTTCTGTGACTATGTTAGTTGTTGTAGAAGGAACTTTATATGGTAATATGTGTTCATAAAATACAACATTTCAGGACACAAATACTTTATGGCCATAAGTAGAAAAGGGGCCCCAAATGTCCAAATGAAGTAACTCAAATTTATTTGATGCTGTACTATTACTAACAGTATATGAAAGTTTCTTCTATCTAGCAAAATGACATACGTCACAGGGTCCAACCTTATGGAATTTTACAAATGGAAATTCTTGGCTAATTAGGGACATTCACTGGGAAGAGGGATGGCCTAATCTGTAATGCCACAATGTGTCTTGGGGAATACTGCTGACATGGTTGACCCGAGGGAGTGAGAAGGGATTTTGACAACCAGCTTCTTTGTTGATTATCAAGTAGTAGAGACCACCAACCATACTAGTCGAACCAATCATCCTCATACACTTCGTATCCTGTATTTGAAAACCATGAGAAGAAAAGGTGAGTGAATATTGTTGGTTAGATGTAAGTTAAGATATAGAAATGAGATTGAAGCTAAAATCAGGGACATATAGAACATTAGTGAGAGTCAGAGTATTAGGGAAGGAAATAGTTCCTGCAATGTTAGCTAAGACATAATGGTTATTTGGTAATCGAACCTATATGGACTTGATTCGGCAGTGTGAGGTGAACCAAGACAGTGAATTACATACATGATCAATGGCTCCTAAATCTAATATCCAGGGGCTACTAAGTGAAGGTGAGATACAAGTAAGAGCAAAATGAGGATTACCTGAAGGATTGAATAAGGAACTGCTCACTTGAGACACATTGACCGAAGTACCTTGAGCTGAATCTTGAGTATTTTTGTGCTAAAGTAAGGCCAAAATGCTTTTATACTGCTTAGAAGTGAAACTTGGAGATGAACTAGTTGTTGAATCGGCCTTAGGTGGTGAAACTAAATTAACTATTTCTTTGGTTTCTTCTGCTAGTACATTATGTGCTACACTTTGATTTTTAAACTTGAAGTTTAGTGGGAATCTGTAACACCTAATAAATCCATATTACGCTTAAGTCGTATACGGCGTTTTATTAGTTGTTACTTATGCTCGTGGAAAACTAAACTTCACTTAAAATTAAATTACGCGGAAAATACAGTAAAAATTTTTTTTTTGAAATATGTCGTTGCTTTTGAAAAGTAAAGCCTTGCGCGAGAAGATAGCAGTAAACGAGCGTATCGCAGAGATATCGATATAAATGGAAAGGACAAGAGATAAATCATAAAGTCATACACTCAAATTACAACATCAACCACATAAATATAATTAATCTCATAATATTCGTCAAATACATAAAAGGAAAACTCATGGTCATGCCATGGCCCCAAAATATTAAAAGTATAAGTCTGATGAAATCCAATACAAAATGAAATAGAAGAGTTAAGGAGCGCAAATCAAAATAAGCCCACGTAGACATATGCTAGCTTCTCTGTCCCTTCCATGCCCTTCCATCGAACAGACTCAAGTCCTCGAATGCCTAGTCCCCCACGCTGCTCGGCCTCGGGGAACGCGAGGAGTACGAATGATGCGGGGGTGCCTACTAATCACCTCGATACGTCGGATGCGACGGCCAGGAACATAGCTGCCCACCGAAGAACGTGCCTCGGAGGGATCCTCCTCAGATGCGACAGGCCGATACTCGGGGAGTGGCGGCGAAGCTGCTGCGGCCCTAGGGGTGGCCGTCGAACTCACATCGACCACGGGAACCTCTGGCAGCGGCACAGGCTCGGCTACGGGTAGACCGGGAGACATAGGCTCCATCTCGATCTCGGGCAATGGCTCGGGCGGGAAATCCCAAGGACCCAACGGCTGTCCAAGGCGTGACGATGATACGTCCACAGGGGCTGGCGGGATCTCTAGCTCCTCCTGCTCAAAAACTCGACCCGGATAGAAGTATGTGCGAACTATCGTGGTGGTCGTGGCCACGATAGCGTGGGCGTCCTCATCATAGGCCCACTCATGGTGGGGAGGCTCCATGAGTATCTGGTGACGAGACGGAAAAACAACTAGGATGAGAAATGAGATTTCTCAGTAGGACTCGACCCTGACACGCTGGTGTCATCGTCCTCGTCCCAGCCACTTCGGTTTTTAAATGAAAACTGTGGGCATACAATAGGTTCAATTATTTGATTTTCGAAAACGCATTATCCGAAGTGGATCCCATTTTTAGTACTTATCCTTGTTGTATTAACAACATCATGGCATACAGGAAAACTTATATGACTATTCATGACATACATAAACATGTTGGGAGTTATACTCTTCATTTGGGTCGGACCGAAGTCCCTTTCTTTCCTTAACTTGACTTATCTTAAGTCCTTTCTTTCCACCCACTAAACATAAGTGGTAATGAGCTCATACCGTGGCCATCGCCACCATAAAATTTCGGTACTTACACTAGCTGGGTCATGCCATGCCTCATGTAAGCCCTATCCCCTATACTCACACTAGCTGGGTCATGCCATGCCTCATGTGAGTCGTGGGTGAGGGGAAACTTAACTTAGGTCACCTTCCTTTTTGAAGGATCACACTTTATCAAATCTTTTCTTATTAACTTATGATGCAAAATATTTCTAAGTCCACAATTTCTACAAAATTTCGGCAGCATAACGGCTATACCGAAGCTTCCCAAAATTTTGCCAGACAGAATACCAGTATCATAGCATCATATCATATCATCATCATATCATCATTATCATGTCATTATTATCATGGCATTATAATCACATCATCATCACATCATGCTTGCTACATAAACATAGGCATATTCTCAAGCAAAGTCTTATGAGCTTAGCTTAGTAAATTAGGTGCAAGCTTTTACATTGGCTTTCGTTTTATTGATTCCATCTAGTCTTCATTAAGTAAATTATGAAGTTTTATTACTTTAGGCTAAGGCCTTTTACCTTTTTAAGCCATTTATGCATAGTCTTACTTAAGGTTAAGTTTTGACAGTTTTACTTTTACCCTAGGCAGTAACTTTAAAAATTCACCATAATTTGGTATTTTATCATTTTAATGCGAAATTTTATATGCTTATAGGGTTCTGAGTCTAGTTTTTAACAAAATAAGTCCCACTCAAAAATTCGTTGTCTATCTCCGGTTATGCATATTTTATTCTGACTGTTCAGTTTCTAAGTCCACTCCCGGTACAGTGGATTGTTACCTCTCATTATAATTGCTCAAAAGGAATCTGGGAAAACTGTTTTATGGGTTTGTTCCCCTATGTCTTAGCTTTCATTTAAACTTGGTCCGACTCAAAAATCATTTTTGTAGCTCGAGTTATACACATTTTAGTGTAGTCTGCCCAGACAGAAACCAATCCGAGAACAGTCCACTTTGAAAAATCATATCTCACTCATTTTAACTCCGAATCTTATATACTTTATATGTATGGAAAGCTCTCTGAGTCTATTTTCATATAAAATTGGTTCCACTAATTTCTGAGTTTTCTGGAAAAAGTTATACTGTTCGGTTTACAGACTGTTAGAAGATCCAGATTTCACGTTTTGATTTTTCTCATGTTTTCTCCAAAACACTCAACCTCACTTTCAAGAAACCATTCTCAAGTTATAAAACACCCATATACCATGAAAGATTAGTGGAAAACTAACATGTTGGAGTTCAAAAATATTGAGTTCAGCCATGCATCACACCAAACCGAAAACATGTTTTCAACAAACAACCATACAAGCAACAACATCTCATTTTATGACAAGAATGGCTATGATGCCCATAATCAATTTTTAAAACCACCTAGCTATGGAGAGCATAGGAGTTCTAAAGCTTGAAAAACAAGAGAGAAAAAGGGTTTAGAGCCACTACCAAGAAGCTTTCTTTGAAGGAATTGGTGATGGAAGAAGGTGATGGTGGTGGTGTTCCTCCTCTTGGATCTTGAAAGAGGCTTGATATGTGATTGTCTTTGATTCTCCAAGAACAAGAAATGGTGGCTCTTGAAGAGTTTGTGAGTGGGATGAGGAGAGGAAAGGATGAGAGAAGTGGAAGGATTCTAGAGAGAAGTTGGAGAGTTTAGAGAGAAGGAGGAGAATTTTGAAATTGAGGAGAGAGAAGAGAGCTTTGTGTGTGTGTCTTTGGGAGAGGGAATGAAAAATGAATGGAGGAGAGAGGAATGGCTGAAGGTGGCGCATAAGGAGGGAGGGAAGTGAGGTGACTTTTGCTTCTTACATAAGCTAAGGAGTGGGAAAAACCATGGGGCAAAAGGGAGTGTTGTTTTTCCTTGAGTCTTGGAGGCATTCTAATGTCCAATTTATGCTTTTCTCTAGGGGTTAAAGGGGAGTACCCCTCTTAGGATTTGGTTGCTTGTCTAAGACTCATCCAAGTGTCAAGATCTAATGGTGGATGACAAGGATCCTAGTCTTGGCTTTTGATCTAATGGTGTAGGATTAAAGAGATTGAATGAAGGGTGAGATGTTGCTTCCCCTTGGTATGTCTTTTTAGGGCATATGCATGGAAGAACTTTTATCTCTAAGTGTTATTAGAATTATTTAAATGTAACTTAACTTAATTGGCTTAATTACCCATGAGTTAACTCTTGTCAATTACACTTTTTATGATGTCTTGCATTACGGTTAAGCATATGCTTAATTTGGGGTTTAATTTTCCAAGAGTTGTCTTAAGTGTCTTAATCATTATAAACTTAATTAGTAAGGTTAGATTGTCTTACTTTTGTTTTGGCACCTTCGAGTAATTAAGGATTAGACGATTAAGGTTTTATTAAAACGCTTAGGACATTATGATTAAATTGTTGGCTAGACTTAATTTACTAAGCTCTTGCTCTCGAGATTAATCGATTAGTTCTCAATTAATCGCTAATCCCTTTAATTAGCCGGGAACACCGAACTAATTAGCTTAGGTAGAAATGGGAATGTTACAGAATCCATGTTTGCAATAGCAAACTTCTATGGTGTGTTCTGTTTTTCCACAAAATGTGCACACTTTCCCTGAACTTTGTCCTCTACCTCTACCATAGGAACGAGGTCCATAACCAGTGTTGGCAGCATTAATCAGAATTCAAGATTCATCTTGAACATCAGGTGCAACCAGATCTACTTCTTGTTGAGAAACTTGCTTGAAGGTGTACGATTCGTGTTGTAGTTTTGTCAATCGGAGGAAATCTCCTTGTGAGAATCATTCCTTTAGCTCTCTCTAAACTGTAGCAGCATCCTCAATTGAATCAATGCTTCTTGCAATCGCTGGTGAGATCGAATGCATTAACCATGAATGTATAGTGGTGTTGCAGCGCTCCCAAGCTTCGTACAATGCATCAAATGGATCTGGCTCCGTGATTGTGCCATCCAAGAACTTGAACTTCTTCTTGGAGATCAACGCGCGTTACATTGATCACGCCCATACATGGTAGTTCGGTCCCATGAGAACCTTCGGAACAAGAATCAAAGATGGAGTTTCATTGGCATGAACATGAAAGGGATTCGAAGGATTCAACGAAGGATCACCATGGACATTGGTGTTCAAAGATCCAGCAGCAGCATTTGTTGCAGCACGATTCAAGTTCTTCATCATAGTAGCATGATACGTAGCAGAGCTTTAAGCTCTGATACCATCTAAGAACAACAGAGAGAGTAACAAATGAAGGAATTTGATAGAATTTTCTCATTATTACAAATGAACAAGAAGATGGCTATATATACAAGTTGAGGAAAGCAATAGAAATGTCCTACACCTAGATGCACTATAGTACAACTCATGTAATTGAAAATAATAGAAAATAGAAAATTAGTTGTCACAACTAACTAACAATCTTGCATTCCAAGTTAGATGCCTAATCAGGTTTTGCAGCAGTTGTTGATTGCTCTATTAGTTTGAGTTTAGAACCCATATAAATTACCTAAAATATTTCATTACTCAAGAATTTGAAATTGCATTTAGGATTGTAATATTGGTAATTTTGTAACTAATAACTATAAAATCAAAAGCTCCAAATTTGATTTTATATCATGTCAATAATTAGTACCTGTTGAAATTTGAAGTTTCGGACTCGTTGAATTTGGAGAAGGTAATGACATTGGCTCATTGGAAAAGCACGGAGAAGATCTATTATCTAAATTGCATAAAAAATAAAATTTAATAATTTAAATATGAGGTAGTGATAACTGACTATTTTTTTTTTCTTGAGGCAGTTATTTGAAATTGAATATGAAAAGATAAAATAAAACCTTGAATTGAAGGTGTACGAATAAAGTTGTAGATGATCGTCCTTGTTTTTGTACTTGGGTACACAAATTTCCATTTGGACTTGGATTTTGATTTTCTTCTTGTTGGTAAACCATAATTAATATTAAGTTAAGAAGTAATTAACTATATGATTAATCGTTTAATTATAATATGAAAAGGGATTAAAATGGAGAATGTGGTCATCTAGGGGATATAGGATACATGGGATGACGCCCTAACTGTCAGATTCCTAAGATTATGACCATGTTCCCCTTTTGGGAACTATTTGTACTATGGGTTGGAAGGATTTTGGGATGTTGTATTGCCCTTGGAAGTGAAACCTCTAAAAAGGGACATTGCCTTCAGCCCCATGGTAAGGATAGCTGAAGCTCTGCGAAGATGCCCTCTGACTTGTCACTTTCCAAACCTAAAACCAGAAAAAGTCTGCACTATGTTTATACTAGAAAGGAAAGACTCTTGATAGCCTACTTCCCATATCTACCTTTTGCCATAACCAAATGGGGTCATCTGATTACGAGCAGCATCAAAAGGTGATTCATGCAACATCCCCCATTTTCTTAAGTGGAGGATAATAAAAACTTTGAGTTATTTCTCTTAGATAGTGTGAGAATTTCTCTGGCAGTGGTATACCCCGAAAATCCTCACACTCAGAAATATAGGGTAGCATAACAGTGCCGTTAAAAATATGGTACTGCCATATGCTAAAAATTAGGAAATAACAAAAGTGCCCCTATCAACTTTTGTTAATTACAATCTTGCCCAAAAGTTTTAGAAATTGTACTTTAACCCCAAGTGGATATTTCCACAATAATCCTAGAACTTTTTATAAAATGACATTTATATCCCTATATCGGTAGAATTAGCAAAATGAGGTTTTAAACGAAGCAGAATCACGTGGTGAAACCGTAAAAGTTTAAATCTCTACCGATTGGGCCATGGAGGCAATCTGGTGTGAAATGTAACATCCTAATAAACCCATACTACGCTTAAGTCGTATCACGGCGTTTTATTAGTTGTTACTTATACTCATGGAAAATTAAACTTCACTTGAAATTAAATTACGCGGAAAATACAGTAGGATTTTTTTTTTCTTTTTAAATACGTCGTCGCTTTGCAGCATTTTGAAAGGTAAAGCCTTGAGCGAGAAGTCAGATAAAGAAAGAGCGTGTCGCATAAGATATGTAACCTAATCTCATAAAACAAGCAAAAGATAAATAAATAGAAATTTACAAATACATTGCATTGCATAACTAATCATTACATCCATATAGGTTCATAATATTTATATATACATACATATATATAACAGCATTACATCGAAGGAAGCTCATGGTCATGCCATGACCCAAGTACTAGGTATTAAATACAAACTCTAATGACAAAGCTCCTCTCAAAAAGAATATGCGAAGATGTAGAGTGACGGTCGCTATGAGTCCCAAAATAGCTTCGTCTGGCATCCCACGTCGTACGTCTGCTCACAGTGTAGGGGATCCGTACTCCACTCCATCGGATGCACCATCGGAATCTGGTGACGATGCGGAAAATAACTAGAGTGAAAAATGGGATTTCTCAGTAGGACTCGAACCCGACACGAAGGTGTCATCGTCATCGTCCCAGCCACTTCGGTTTTATAATGAAAACAGTGAGCATGCATAAGGTTCAGTTCTTAGGTTTTCGAAAATGTGAGTATCCGAAGTGGATTCAATTTTAACATACTCTCTAATCATTTATATCATAACATACATGGGCATAAGTATAATCACATAAAACATGCATGACTGTGCTATAAGCTTCTCTTAACTTTTTCTCTTTAAGGGTTTGGACCGTAGTCCCTTTTCCTTTCTTTTCTTCACTTGACTTATCTTAAGTCCTTTTCTTTTCACCTACTAAACATAAGTGGTAATGAGGTCATACCGTGGCCATCGCCACCATAAAATTTCGGTACTTACACTAGCTAGGTCATGCCATGCCTCATGTGAGTCGTGGGTGAGGGGAACTTAAATTAGGTTACCTTCCCTTTTGAAGGATCATACCCTTAGTTCATTATCTTCTTATTAAAACTTATGATGCAAAGTTAGTCTGATTCTTTTTCCACATTGGGCGTTACGTATCGCCGTCCCCAAATGTGGTTTCTTTATCAATCACCTCTGGGCATTACATATCGCCGTCCCCAGGGTGTTCATATTTATTAATCCTTTCATGTATGTTAGTACGCATCATACTATCAACATATCATGTTCGTATCAACATCATTCACTATCATATCGTCATCATACTATTGTCATTCTTATCATCATCGGACCACTATCATAATCATCATCATATCATATCATATCATCATCATCATCATCATCATCATCATGTCATTTGTCATCATATTGACACATAGAGGCATACATATCACACAAAGTCTTATGAGCTTAGCTTAGTAAACTTGGGTACAAGCTTTTAACTGATTTGCTTCTTGCATAATTTCTTTTATTAGGCTTAGGGCCAATCTTGTCTATTGTCTTCTTTAAAACTTTTTATGTTGGATTATGAAGGTTTTCCAATACTTAATGTAAGGGTATTAATGTCTTAAAGCTTATTCTTCATTAACCTTTAACTTTTACCCTAACCAGTTTTACTTTTATAGTGGGGCAGTAACTTCAAAAATTCACCATAATTTCATCTTTTACTCTTTTATTCCTAATTTTGATATGCTTATACTTCTCTGAGTATATTTTTAAACAAAAGAAACCCTACTCAAAAATTCATTTTGTAGCTTGAGTTATACACATTTTATTCTGACTGTTCAGACTTGAAAGTTCATCTCGGGTCAGTGACTTTTAAACATTACTGTGAACTCCTCACAAGGAATCTGACAAAACTGTTTTATGGGGATGTTCCTCTATGTCTTAGCTTTCTAAAAAACTTGGTCCCACTCAAAAATGTTCTGTATACCTTGAGTTATGCACGTTTTATTACCTACTGCCCGGACAGAAACCCATCCAGGAACAGCAAACTTTGAAAATTCATATCTCTCTTGTTTTAAGGCGAAATTTCTCGTATTTTATATGTATAAAAATCTCTCTGAGTCTATTTTCATCTAAAATTGGTTTCATTCCGTTTGGAGTTATATTGAAAGAATTATTGGTCGTGCCATACAGACTGCCAGAATTTTCTAGTTTCCACGGTTTTGGTTTCAATAAGTTTTCTTGTAAAAACATTAAGTCTTTCCTTCAAGTGACCATTCTACATTTCCAAACCATCTTTAAACTTTGAGATCTTGGTAAAAATCAATATTTTGAGTTCTAAAAAGTTGGGTTCAACATAAAACAAAATGCACAACCAAAGTCATTTCCAAGAAAAGAGCAACAATCACAAACAACTTGTAACAAGAGCATAGCCATGAGGCCTTTAAAGCAAGTCCTAAAACTACCTAGCTATGGAGAGCTTAGGAGTTCTAGAGCTTGAAAAACATGGAGGAGAAAGAGGTTAGAGTCACTACCAAAGAAAGCTTTCTTGAAGGATTTGGGATGAGGAAGAGGTTGAAGAGAGCCTTCCTACTTGGGAGCTTGAAAATGGGGCTTGTATATGAGTGGCCTTGTTTCTCCAAAGACCAAAAATGGTGGTCCTTGAAGGGATGGTGATGGTGGTGATGGAAATGAAGTGAGAAGTAGTAGAGAGATTAGAAGAAGAACAAGGAAGATTGGAAGAACAAGAGAGGAGGAAAGGGATTTGGAGAGAGGAGAGAGCTTTGTGTCTTTGGGTGAGGAAATGAAAAATGAAGTGAGGGGGAGAGAGGAGAGGCTGATGGCGCAAAAATGGAGGGAGAGAGTGATGTGATTTTGCTTCTTACAACAAGCAAGAGAGTGGGAAAAACCTTGGGGCAAAAGAGGGAGTTGTGTTTCCTTTGAGTCTTGGCACTTGGGTAAAGACCTTGTTGTGTTTCTTTTCAAGTGGTTAAAAGCATGATCTATCTTAGGATTGGCATTGGATGATTGTGATCACTCCAAGTGTCACAATCTTGATGGAGGAGAGTACAACTCTTATCATGACTTAAGGGTTCTACTAACATGGGCTCTTGATCTAGTGGTGTATGATGAGAAGGCAATTGAATGGTTGGATTTTGCTCTTGTCCTTGGCCAAGATTTGGTGCATCAATTAGGAGAAATTTTTAAATCTTCAAAGCTATTAGAATCACCTAAGTTGTTAATTCAATTTCATTAGTTAAATTGCTCTTTGATCGATTTCGGTTAATCACACTTTTAAGACTTTTTCCTCTAAAAGAATTGACCTTATGAATTATGTAATTACGGTGTAAGGATTAATCTATCTCAATCAATTAAGGTAAAACAATTGTCTTGTACTTAATTAATAGGATTGGATTAACTTAATTATATTTCTAAGTTACGAATTAGTGAGGTTCGAATAATTATGTTTTAATTAAAACATTTAGTGCGTTATGATTCAATTATTGACTCGACTCAATTTACTAAGCTCTTGCTCATCGAGATTAGCTGATTAATTTTCAATTAATCGTTAACCTCTCTAATTAGCCAGGATCACGGAGCTAATTAGCTTAGACAAAAATTGGGGATGTTACATGAAATGACGTGAGGCGCTCCTAGACTTGCTCAAAATTACGGAAATACCATTAGCCATGGAAAATAGAAAATAGAAAAGCTCCAAATTTGCAAGAATGATTATTTCACGTTAACAAGCAATTTATTTGATCATATTGACTAAGTAGGGTTAATTAGAAGTTAATTGGATGTTAATCAGAGGGATTAGGCTTAGGAACAATTAGAATAAAGATATAGAAATTCTCTCAGAGTCATTTAGTTTGTCTTGCCAATTTGAAGAAAATCGGCGAAGATTCGGTATTTTAAACTACCAAAATCAAACTAGTAGAATTTTCTATTGGAAACCCTCACTTAAGTGGTTGAAATTCAGCCACCCCTGTCACATATGAGTGGTGCTAAGTGTTGCTCAAGATAGTGGAGAAACTTGGCCTCACCTCCACCGGATTTTTATCGTTTTTCGCCTAGTTGTTCGATTTTCATCGAATAATTAGGATTAATTAGGGTTCGATTAAGCATTCACTTAAAGCCAATTAAATGTAATTTAGAAGGAGTAGACTTGATAGAATTAGATTAAAACCATAGAAAACCTCATAAGACTTTTCTAAAACTATTTTACCGATTTGAAGGAAATCGATAGAATTTCGGTATTTTAAACTGTCGGAATCGGATCAATACAAATTATACTATGAGAACCCTATGATGGAGGGCCAGGATTTAGCCAAAACATCCCTACAAGCAGCGGCTCCATTAGCCATAAAAAAGGGAAGCCAAGCCAAGTTTGAATAAGGATTGAAGTCCACCAATCAAAAGACAACTTCTTTCATAAGTTTTCATTTTTTTTCTTTCTTCTCCCTTTACATTTTCAGCCTCCCCACAACAAGTGCAGACCAGCCCTCATTTTCCTACTTTCCTTCATTTTCTTCCACTTCCTCTCATCCCCAAGCTCAAGCTCCAACCATCAACTTCACTCCAAGATCAAGTTCCACCAAGATTCCACACCACCAAGGTAGGAATTTCAACTTTCTCCTTCTTTTCTTTGATTTCGGGCTGCCTAGGGTCCCTTATTCATCTATGATTTTGATGTTATCTTGAGTGATGATGATGAATTAAGTTTGGTTTAAGTGTATATGTGAGTTTGAATTGAAGATTGGATGGATTGATTTAAGGAAAACATGAATTCAAGAAGAATTCAAGAAGCTGTTAGGTTTTTCCCCTTGATGGTCCATACAGCAGAGTGTATAGCTCTGCCTACAGCCATTTAAATTTGATGAATCCATTTTTATATACAACTAGACATTTAGGGCTTTCCATACATATAAAATATAAGATCATTGGATTAGTATAGAATTAGTTATGAATTTTTGAAGCTTGACCTAGAAATCTGGATTCTCATCTGGGTAGTATGAGTTGGGAAGGGTGTACTCTAAATTGAGTGAACCCAATGTCATTTGAAAGCTAACATATGAGGGAATATCTCATAAAAATTTCAAAGTCAGATTCATTGCCAATTTTTCCCAGTACATCAATGAATTCACCTTAAGCTCAACCCAGGTTGGAATAGGGTAGTCCAGTAAGGTCAAGTTGCAAGTTAAAGAAAGAGATGAATTAAGTTAAGTGCACTTGCATACAATCAAGTACAAACATCTATATGTGCATTTCTAATTATCTCATTATGTCATGATGTTATTATGATTCTTACTGAAGTATATTACACTATTCGTGTTTCTATGTCTGTCATATGATATGCCTAGTGGTTAAAATATAACCCGCTTCGAGAAGGATGTTTTCAACTTAAAATTGAACCACTGCTTACGTATATGTGTCCACATTTTCATAAGAAACCGAAGCGGCTAGAATGTTTATGATGGCATTGTATGAGTAATAGTTCGAGTTTACCTACTAAGAACCTTATGTTCTCACTGCCTGCTTGTATGTTTTTTTTTCTGTAAACATTTCAGTATCTAAGTTGGAAATCGAGTGCAAAGCAGAGTACTAGGACATTTTTTGAGCAAGACTCGTGCGCAAACCAGACCAAGAGACTATTGAAGCTAGCTACCGACCATGTCGAAGCAAGTTTTGTGTATTATATTAGTCACAATTTCTTTTAAATTGTAATTATTTTATCCTTTATGTGTCAGATACGATGAAGTTTATGAACTATTAGTTAGTAATAAAGTGTGCAATCAAAGGGCCATGTATTATATTTTCCATATTTTAAAGCTTTCTTACCACAGTGACACCCCTTTAATATAACTTCATGACTCAAGCATGGCTTATATAATAAAGGGTGTTACAATTCACGTGGCCCTAGGATAAGGAGAAGTCTTTTTCATGTTGGCCAGGGAGAAGCTTTGCCTTGCTGCTGTCTTGGACCATGGGAATATCTTGGAGCCCCAGGTCTCAGGAAGCAACGGTAATATAGGGAAAAAAAGAACCATTTTCCATACCAAGGGTGAAGACCAAGAGAAAAGACAAGAGAACACACTCTCATCCTAGACTCTTCCAATCGATGCGCACATACCCAAAATCTTGCAAGAGAACCAATTTCACTCATCCGCACTAGAATCTCATGTTCTCCAATCGAAGACCCTCACCCATTACCAAAAAACACCCAAACTAGTACCCAGGACCCATTTTCATGACTAGAGGGCATCTTATAGTTTAGAGGCAGCATCCATTCATCCCCCAATAGGGCTGAGGGTAGCGACGGCATCCATTTTCTTCCAAGGTTATAGGACAGGTGGTTTCTGTAACACTTTCTATTATATGAGCCATGCTCAAGTCATGGAGTTATATTAAGAGATTGTCACTATACTAAGAAAATCTTTAAAATATAGAAAATATAATACATGGCCATTTAACTGCTCACAATATAATTTTTATTGGTTCGATTCCGACAGTTCAAAGTACCGAAATCTTACCAATTGCCTTTAAATCGGTAAATCGGTTTTGGAAAAATCCTATGTAGTTTCCTATACTTTCAATCTACTTCTCTCATATCTAATTTCTCTAAATGATACTTAATTGGCTCTAAGTAAAAATTTAGTCGAATGTTAATTAACCTTAAGTAGTTTATAAAATCGAACAACTAGGCGAAAACAATAAAAATTTGGTGGAGGTGAGGCCAAGTTTCTCCACTATCTTGAACAACACCTAGCGCAACTCATATGTGGTAAGGGTGGCTGAATTTCAGCCACTTAAGTGAGGGTTTCCAGTAGAAAATTCTACTGGCTCGGTTTTACTATGAAAAAGGTGAATATGTTATGTAAACTGTTTAACTTTATAGTTCGAAAACATACTATCCGAAGCAAAGTTCATTTTACTCAAACTAGTGGTGTTAGTGTGGAATTCTACTGATTCGGTTCTAGTAGTTTAAAATACCGAATCTTCGCCGATTTTCTTCAAATCAGCAAAACTTTACTAAATGACTCTGAGAGAATTTCTATATCTCTATTCTAATTGTTCCTAAGCCTAATCCCTCTAATTAACTTCTAATTAACCCTACTTAGTCGATAAGATCGAATAAATTGCTTGTTAACGTGAAATAATCATTCTTGCAAATTTAGAGCTTTTCTATTTTCTATTTTTCATGGCTAATGGCATATCTATAATTTTGAGTAAGTCCAGGGGCACCCCACGTCATTTCACACCAGACTGCCTCCATGGCCCAATCAATGGAGATTTAAACTTTCACGGTTTTACCACGTGATTCTGCTTCGTTTAAAACCCCATTCTGCACATTCTACCGATGTAGGGATATAAAGGTCATTTTATGAAAAGTTCTAGGATTATTGTGGAAATATCCACTTGGGGTTAAAATACAATTTCTAAAACTTTTGGGCAAGATTGCAATTAACAAAAGTTGACAGGGGCACCTTTGTCATTTCCTAATTTATATGGTAGTGCCATATTTTTAACAGCAGTGTTATACTACCCTATATTTCTGAGTGTGAGGATTTTCGGGGTATACCATTGCCTGAGAGATTCCCACACTGCCTAAGAGAAATAATTCAAAATTTTTATTATACTCCATTTAAGAAAATAGGGGATGTTACATTCTACCCTCCTTAAAAGAATTTTGTCCCCAAAATTCTGTGGCTAAGAATGGTTGAAGAAAAATCTCTTATCCTCCAGAGGCACTCTTTCTCGCGGTGTTGCTTGCTGATAGCTATGAGAAACTATCTCAATAAGTACAAAGGATCCATAAGAAGTATGTTGGTGCCCGGATTTATCTAGTTTTTATGACGCTTTGAATCATTGTTCAGTTTATTGGAGACTCTTACTTATCTCCCTTACTCTATATTCCGCTACTCCTACTTCTGGTAGTTACTAAATCTTCCGCCACATGTGCATGAGACCTTAGATATTCAACTCATGAAGATTTGCAATTGCAAAGATTAGCAGCTATTGTTGTAATTGACGTTAATATGTAGTAATGATGATGCCTATGTCAAGTTTTAGGAGGTTAGTATATCCTTTCCCAAGATTCTTATTCGCTCAGCTACCCTTAGTTCACTAATAAATTCATCTCCGATATAGTTCTTTACATACATAGGCTTAGGCCTCTTCTCAAGAATATGACTAGGAGCCTTATCTTAAAACTCCTTCTTCTTGGTAAAGTTTTCCTCGTGCCTAATGCCTGTAGGAAAATTTCACGTCGCTCCCATTATACGGATTAAGTCCTAAGGCTCATAACTTTTCTATTAATCTAATATCCTTCTTGATTCCTAGTTATTAAGATACCGACAATTTAATGTGAAAACCAAAGTTAAAAGTCAGATCTTTTTATCAGAGCTGCAGAGTTTCCTTACCATATTGTCTTATAAGATGCCTTTCCAATATCTATGCAGAGAGTTGTCGTGGATTATATGAGTGCCAAAATATACTTTGTTTCGCTGACGTTCTGATCCATCATCAAGTTCATTGAGTAAATTGCTCATCCTCCTTGTCATGTGTCTGACTACTTGTGTGCTATGTTTTCTGATAAATTTCCAATACTTGTGCCTTGGGCCCTAAATACCAACTGAAAAAGTTCTGCCATTACGAAAACTATCAGCTATAGCAGCAATTAACTTCGACAAATAGTGGTCATAGTGGATTCGCCGAAGTTTTTCAGGAAGTTAATTAAGCTATATCCAAACTCTCACCTACCTGATCTTCTCTGATCAGTGATGAATCCCCTTTCATTAGATTTTAGGTGTAAAGTTAAAGCTTCCTTCTAAACTATAACTATAGTCCTTGCTTCGAAATCTCTCCTTTTCTTGCGGATTTTATTCCATTTCTCATTATTTGGATCTCATGTCATTTTTGTTGAACTTCTCAATGATTGCTGCGACACTTGTTCCCTCAAAATATGATCAGCTTCACATAAGCAAAGGATTGAGGGACAGCGGAAGTTCCTGCCACTTTTCTACTTTCTTCAATTAGTTAGCATGGAGATTCCTCGACTATTGTGTTGATGTCCACTTCTCATATTACCCTAATTGCTAAGCCTTCTAGCTATTCTTTATAATATCTTGCCCCTAGGATGTAATCCATTTGCTGTGAGAGATGGGAATGATGGTCTTGCTTCCTCGTTGAAGTTACAATATGAGGACTTTCCAAAAGGTCACCCATCATAATATTATTCTCGTCCAAGCACGCTTAACTACGAAACTCTGATGGAACCTAGTGCGTTGGTGATGATCGCATTTAATCTGGCCTAAGGTATGGAGGTTCTTTTGGCTACCTCTAATTCTGACATCGTAACCTTGCCCCTCATGGGGCACGCTCCCAAATCCTTTTTGATCTTATATTGGTGAATCATCTGGTCTTGCTTAGGGTGCATTAGGTCTGTTGCACTTATGGTTGGTGCCAAGGCAACCTTGCTTAGTATTTTGCACACAATTTTATCTGCACCGTAATCTCATACTAGATAGCTTTTCTCTTTCTAGTGGGCCAGTCAGAAATCCAAACTTCCCTTTTTCCTACCTCGTTCCTACTGTGTTCTATTATTGCTGAAGAAATTTGCCTGTTTTCATTCATCAGAACCTACCTTGCTGTTGTTCCCATGGTCTATCAGGATTAGTTGCATACTTTAAGTCTTTATTACCTTTACCTAAATCTGAATACATTCCTTATCGAGTTACTCCACCCATTGCATATATAATGGTACCTAAAGGCAATTATTCGACTTTGCCTTTCTTCTCTGAATAGCCTCATTCCTCTACTAACAACATGTTGAAGATGATTCCCTCATCCAGTTCCTGTGGTGGCTGAGGTTGATAGAGTTTAAACATGACTAGATTTTCTAGCACTTCCTTTATTTTTGAAAGGTAGGAAAAATTACACTTGGTTCGTATGCCACCTCTAGTTTGAAAGTGTCCTTACTTCAGGTTAGTAGGAGATATACTGCCCCTCTCTCTTGTTACACTTATAACTTCATCTGCTTTCCATACAGTGTATAACTATATCTCCATCTCGATTTAATGTACAGTTGGATGGGTCTCTTTATGGTTTACTCAGCTGTTTCTCTTTCAAAGCCAAGATTCTACTTAGTACTCTTCCAATTTACAATCGCTACAAGGTTAGTTCCCAGTACCCTTAAGGAAGAAACCACTCCAACCTCTAGATGGGGACCTTAAAGGTCTCCAGTGTACCTAATCGAAGCTTCTGCCCTTAGCTTCTTTCACTGATCCATTGCTTCATTCGTCCTCCCTACAAGTTTCTTAATGAAGGATCGGGTCTTTATAATGTTGTATTTCCATAATCCAAAATACAAACCATCGACTGAATTTGCTAGCGAGGTACCTTCAGGGTAATCTCATCCCTGAAGAAAATAATGGCACTATTCATGCCACACAAGATAAACTCATCAGCGGGTAATCACCTTACTCCTATCGTGTATTAAGAATACAAAACCAGGTAGAAGAATCCCCTAGATTCAATCTAGAGAAGATAGTCTGGATTGGTTAATCGCAATGAAGCTTCAACCAAGCCCCATCAAGGTGAAGAAGATTTTTACTCAACTCGTCTCCAACTAAGATCTTGCTTAATGCTCCTCAGTTTTACAAGCGCTCGAAAAAGAAAACCATTTTAACCTTTAAATAGAGTCTTGAAAAGGTTTTCCCTTATACCTAACTAAGGCTCCTAACCTTAATTCCCTTTTCTAAAATCTTACCTCATCTGTCCACACTTCAAACTTCGTAATGAAGGATCGGGTATTTCTAATATGGTATTACCATAATCCAGATTAAAAACCGTTGACTGAATTTGCCGGTGAAGTACTTTCGAGGGAATTTTACGAAGAAAATAAGGGTACCATCAATGCCGCTCGAGATGACTTACTCTTGTCGAGAATCAGGTCTACTACACTAGGCAAGAAAATTCCTTTTATGACTTAAATTTTCAGTTGCCCAGGAGCACTTGGGAGATGATCCTTCTTAGCTATGACCAAATTTACTAGGTCAATGCCAAACCATCCAACACGATTTTCCTTGAGCGGAGTCCCAATTCTCTGCACCCCTTTGACTTGCTCAGTCGTCTACCTCCTATTGCCATTGTTACTTCCTAGGAGTCTCATCCCTAATATTTATGTTTAGAAGATTCCTAATAAGTCTCTGCTTACACAAGACCTTATATTGAGGTGATCAGGCTCAACATTTAGTCAAGTGCAACAGGTAGTCCACAACACTCACTGCAAGGCTACCATGCATAATATTTCTATGTCCTCTTCATGCGAGGACCTAAAGCATGGTTTATCTAGATTCTCAGAGTATGCATTAGAAGCATAATCAGTCCATACACGGGCATATACAGGACAAACTACTTTGATACCAATAAATGTAACACCCTCTATTATATAAGTCATACTCGAGTTATGGAGTTATATTAAGAGGTTGTCACTATACTAAGAAAATCTTTAAAATATAGAAAATATAATACATGGCCATTTAACTGCTCACAGTATAATTTTTATTGGTTCGGTTCCGACAGTTCAAAGTACCGAAATCTTACCGATTGCCTTTAAATCGGTAAATCGGTTTTGAAAAAATCCTATGTAGTTTCCTATCCTTTCAATCTATTTCTCTCATATCTTATTTCTCTAAATAATACTTAATTGGCTCTAAGTAAAAATTTAGTCGAATGCTAATTAACCTTAAGTAGTTGATAAAATCGAACAACTAGGCGAAAATGATAAAAATTCGGTGGAGGTGAGGCCAAGTTTCTCCACTATCTTGAGCAATACCTAGCGCCACTCATATGTGGTAAGGGTGGCCGAGTTTCAGCCACTTAAGTGAGGGTTTCCAGTAGAAAATTCTACTGGCTCGGTTTTACTATGAAAAAGGTGAATATGTTATGTAAACTGTTTAACTTTATAGTTCGAAAACATACTATCCGAAGCAAAGTTCATTTTACTCAAACTAGTGGTGTTAGTGTGGAATTCTACTGATTCGGTTCTAGTAGTTTAAAATACCGAATCTTCGCCGATTTTCTTCAAATCAGCAAAACTTTACTAAATGACTCTAAGAGAATTTATATATCTCTATTCTAATTGTTCCTAAGCCTAATCCCTCTAATTAACTTCTAATTAACCCTACTTAGTCGATAAGATCGAATAAATTGCTTGTTAATGTGAAATAATCGTTCTTGCAAATTTAGAGCTTTTCTATTTTCTATTTTTCGTAACTAATGGCATATCCGTAATTTTGAGCAAGTCCAGGGGCACCCCACGTCATTTCACACCAGACTGCCTCCATGGCCCAATCGATGGAGATTTAAACTTTCACGGTTTTACCACGTGATTCTGCTTCGTTTAAAACCCCATTCTGCACATTCTACCGATGTGGGGAAATAAAGGTCAATTTATGAAAAGTTCTAGGGTTATTGTGGAAATATCCACTTGAGGTTAAAATACAATTTCTAAAACTTTTGGACAAGATTGCAATTATCAAAAGTTGATAGGGGCACCTTTGTCATTTCTTAATTTATATGGTAGTGCCATATTTTTAATGGCAGTGTTATACTACCCTATATTTCTGAGTATGAGGATTTTCGGGGTATACCACTGCCTGAAAGATTCCCACACTGCCTAAGAGAAATAATTCAAAATTTTTATTATACTCCATTTAAGAAAATAGGGAATGTTACAGTTTCTCTTAATCCCATTTTACTCACATTATTCCTCCAAAGTTTAAGGATCTAGATCTCGAATCTTGTTTAGAGCTCAAGCTCTTGCTAAGAGGAAAATAGGTTCGGAACACTTCTACAACTGGAAATGGAGGCATTAAAGTAAGCACAATATTTCTTAAGGATAATAAAAATATAATTTATTGAAATAGACCTTATCAACATGAAGAATTACTCAGACCGAAATTATAAAACTTAATAAAAACACCATGAGAACAATGGTCCATTAAAAAGCAGGATAGACTAAGGTGGCACCAGTTGCTATCAACACCAAAACATTCTGAGATCAGAGGGTGCAAATCCATCTCCTCGCATTGTTGCTTGACCATCTACCGTAGTAGATCATTGATGCAGTAACATCAACGGGGAAAGGATGCGAGCAATGCCTTGCTTGTTGGATGCCGGGGAAGAATTTTCTAGCGAGTTTATCACAGCGGCTCTCTCTCTCCTGTTGTAGGCTGAGTTCTTGCAGTAGGGGGATGGTAATGGTAGCTTGGATTGGAGTTATGATGAATGAGTTGTAAATCAAAACTTAAACATAATTATAATGAAGTTGTTTAAGTTACCTCACTTTCCTTGCTTTCGTGCAAGTTCTAGCCTCCTTTGCATCCTTGCTTCTTTACTCTGTTGAGAGGAAAGGGATGAGCTTTCCATATGGTAGACGTAGAGAATGAAGGTGAAGAGTCAAGGTTGGCCTTAGTTGTGTTTAGAAAAAAAGGTGGGGAGTTTTTTGAGTGTGACTCTAAGTATTCGAATAAGAATTAGTGTCATTATTGTGTACTAACATTATTTTCCTTTTGAATTGAGATCAGTAAAAGTAATTGTTAACTAGCAACAAAAAAATACAATTTTTTTTTATTAACTTATTTAAAGAAATGGAAGTAATAATCTATTTATTTTCTCTTATAGCAAGTATATATAAGATCTGTATATGTGAGCACCAAATTCACAGTATTGGATTTTTGTTCGATATATATTTCGTATAAAAAAATTGTTTTTAATAATTTTATTTATTACTGCAATACTCTTAAATACAAATAGTATATTATAAAATCTCAATTGAATTTGAATTTATTGCAATAGTATAAAAGCTTATTAATGCAATAATTATATTTATATTATAAAATTATAACATATTAAAAAGATTATTACTATTTATTATAAAATCCTAGTTAGCGCCGAAACTAACAAATAAAAAGAGTATGCCACCATTGCATATGAATTTAAAAGTTTGAAAATGAGCTGAACGGACATATTGCTTGTAATGAATCTATTGCACATTAGAACTTTGATATTTTTCTTTAAAAATTTTTAAAAATTACAATAGAAAATGTATGTTCCAGGATTCCATAGAAAACATAAAAACATCATAGAATTGTTGCATATGTACCGATAACTGTACAAAAAAGATGGTGTTACGTACATGTCTCAAGAAGAATAAATACTGAAATATTACAATTGGACCTTTCTATGGTTATTTGGATGGATTATATTTGCTACAACTGGATCGATATCTTTAAGTAGCTCATAAGTATTGCTTAAACTATCGTTTTCACCAGGGAAACTTGCATCAGACATGTGCCTACAAAATTACAAATAACATAGATCTTCAGTAAACATGAAACGGAGCAGAAAAATATGTTGCAACACTAAATGTCTAAATCTGAATTCACCAGGTGGGTCACCCAAACAATTTCATTCATATCCTCTGCCAAATCATCTAGAAGAGACAGACTCGCAAGATGGGTCTCATAGACTTGAGGGGAACATGGCCTTAGATGTCCATGTAGACATGTCTCGTGGAAATTCCCTTTAGTGCCGTATCGCTCAAGAAACTATTGAAAGCTAAATCGAAATCATTGCATTGATACTATAAATTATATTATACCTTATAATACAATGCAAGTGAAGGCACCACACCCATAGGTTAAGTAACCCCTTTTCCTATCACGTTTGAACCTAAGTGCACGAGAATTTCCTTTTGGATCATCAAACAACAAAACGCTATCAAGTTCAGTACAATACTACTTTATAAAATCTTGATCAAAACACTATCAAGGATTCCATAAAAAACCTCAAAACATGAATTATAGTAATCAGTTCAGCAAAGACAGTTCGAAGTGCAAATATACCATCACCATTACCAATGACATGAAGAAAGTTCAAACAAACTCTTAACAGAATACTATGGCAAGAAATTGCACCAACAGGAAAACCCACCGAAACTCAAAAAACATAAACAAAACCATTGTTCTACACAACAACCCTTACAAAACAACCATAAAAAAACAGATTTAACAGGGATTCATTCATTTTCAATCTTCATAGCTTTCCGTTTAACTTTGTGGTAAACTTATCACCATCAACTTTGTCTTCAGAGTCATCTAAAGATCATTCACAGTAGTCACACTAAAGGTAGTAAAATTATAAAATCAAACCAAATGAAAAAAAATAGTAAACCCATTCACAATAGGCACCAATATAAAATCTTAAACATTATATATCTTAGATAACTTGTTACATGGGCAGCAAACCAAAGCGATAACCCATGTGCAAAATACAGCCCAGAAACTTATCCACATTATTTAGAAGAACCCCAAAATAGACTTGTACTAGAGTATTACTAAAAAGAGAAAACCGAGAAACACTAAATATTAAACATAACTAAGGAGAGCAACCCAAAAAAGTCTTCAACTGGAATAAAAAGGTAGAAGAAGCACACAGCCTTAGACTAATAGAAGGATCTTCAATCTTTCTCAAGCTTGACAATTTTCACCCTTGTAGTAGACAGGTCTCCATCTTCCTAAGATTCATATTCATCTGATATACACTTTGCAGGAGTAAAGGTTGGGATTTCACCATCAGGCTATGAAAACGGTATGCTGCTGCCATTGTAGCTTGTAACACCCTACTAATTTGATGTTATGCTTAAGTTATAGCATTAAATCAAGTAGTCTGTGTTACCGTGTTAACACTTTGTTTGCCTTTCATGATTCGTGCTTCCTTAAATCGTTGTCATCATTTTTTTTTTTTTGTAAACAGACGAAACGGCGCGCTGCTATGCTAAAAGCGAAACGAATTTAACAAAATATCACAAAAGATAGGAATAGTACAATAACATTACTGTGCATGTGCATATATATATCAGAAGCCATTGCTTCAGTTTATGTACAAAGTATCAAAATAGAATACACACGTGGGCCGGCGTACCAAAAGACAATGATGCCCGTATCAGTTAAAACATCCTATGGTCCTTAGAGGACATTACATAACCAACTGCTAATCCTACTATCAAGTATATGACCCAGAGCTATGTGTTGTCCAAAAGAGGGTCATACTATATAACATCTCCCGCTGCCCGAACTACTCCGTCAGAAAGCCGTTAGCCATGTTAGGCCCGGCCGGAGAATACTTGGCGTTGGGTCCCGAGGAGGAAGAGGGTGACAAGCCGGTGGCCTCAGAAGGGTCACTCTCTGAACTAAGCGGCACGTCGGGAACGGCCTGCAGAGGTGACTCCGGTGCAGGAGGAGCTAGAGGTGGGTGGGCCATGTGCAGCGGGACAGCAACGTAAGGGGTCGTAGGGTCAAAAATAGGATGGTGTAAAGGGACATCAAAGTTCCTGTTACTAAAGAGGTAGAGGCGAAAGTTACACGAGCCGGCTATATACAAGGAATCTAACTCTGGATCATAATGAAGCTGTAAAGCTGGGATCTCAATGAAGAGTGTAGCTGTGGAGTCCATCGCCAACGTCTGAGAATGATGTGGAAGATACAAAATGGGGTGAGAATTTCAAGAAATTCTCAGTAGGGTCTATGTATAACGGTTAGCTGACGTCACATACATTCTCAGTTGCCTCAGGTTTTATTTAATTATAAAAACATGTGTTCAAACTGAAATATCCATTTTAATGAGTTCAAGAAAATCTCTGGTCCAAGGCAAAGGTCAGTTTTACTTTAGACGGCACAAAAAGCAAAATAGATTACTAAGAATGATATGTAAAATAATAAACAGAATAAATAAATAAACAGCAGTAAGCACACATAATAGACAACTGTAAACATTTTAACATAATTATTCCATGTAACCATGCAGTCATGTAATCATGCAGACTTAAGCATGAACCTTTCTTCATAAGCATTTTCTATTACTTTTCATCATTTTCCATCTCTTGGTCCCCTGGGAGTTCTTGGCCATTTAGAGTCCTGGGTAATAGTCTGCTTTTCAGGATCGAGCTCGTTTCTATACAGGAATACCGGGTTTACTTTCCCCGACCTTCCCACTGATCTATTCCCCTACTTCTTATCCGGGGCTGGCCCAAGTAGCATGAAACTTTCATAGTAACATAATTCCTTTTCATAACCTTCTTAGCTTTCTTGAAATGCACATGCATTAACATGTAACTCATAACTTGTGCATGGGTTCTACCGAAATTTCAGCAACATAACGGAACGTATCCGCTTCCCCATGAATAGTGCCAGCATACCAGAACATTTATACAATATGCAATTTCAGTATAGAGCAGCAATTATGCATATACATTCATAGATTCATACACTAGTTTCAACAAGGCATCAATAGGGTTTTTAGCTCATTCTGCCTTATTCTGCCCGGTTATGGTATATCCCACCTTTATTTCAATTTAACTCATTTAAATCTAATTTTTGGATATGTTGTAGCGTTGTGTGTCTAGTTTCTAACCCTTTTGGTCCCATCTAATTTTGATATCTATAGCTCAAGATATTCAGGTTTTATCCCGGCCTGCCCAATGGCTAGCCAGAATCAGGTAATTAAAAGTAAAAATCCACTAAAAATTGAAAACTGACTCAAATTACATGAAATTGGACTCATATTAAAGCTAACAGTGTAAAGTTTCATTTGCAAAAAGTTCCATTCCATTTGACTTAGTAGGTCTCGAGTTACAAGCCCCGAATTCTGACCTTCCTAAACTGCCCTGTTCTAGCCTGGTTTGGACATAGGGCAACTTTCTTGGAGCACTGGGAGCAACTGGGACGTTATCTAATTCTGATATTTTTATGGGACATTCTTCTTTGTGTAAGATTTCTAATAAAGTTAGTTCCACTCATTTTCACATAGTATAGGGTGAGTTCTACCCTGAACAACCCAGTCTGCCTAGAACCAGAGTCAAAACCCTAGGTCAAAATTAAAAAATTCATATCTCTCTCAATTCTAAACCAAAAGCCTTATATGATATATCTATGGAAAGCCCTAGATGTCTAGTTTCATATAAAAATGGTTTCACCCAATTTAATTGGCTATGGGTAGAGCCGTACACTCCGCCGTACGGACTGCCGAGGATTTTTGGTTCTCTAACCCATCAGCTCTTCTTATTTCCATTCTTTCTTGCTTCCAATTCGGTTTCAATCACACAAACAGCCCGAAACCAATCACATATTGTAACACCCTCCCAAGCACAATACTATGCTTAAGTCATAGTACCACACCCTGGAGCTGTTACTGTTACCTGAGCGGATCTCATTTGACAGCAACTTCAGCCGTCTTCGGAAACTTCTACAATTATCTGGAGACAACATGGAAATAGGAGTGAGAATTATAAAATTCTTAGTAGGATTCTCCAATTTTCATACATAGTGTCATCATGGTCGTCTCCAGTTTGCTTCGGTTTATTTTGAGAAAGGTGAACATGCTGCACCAACTGTTTAATTTTACATTTCGAAAAATGTCTTATCTGAAGCAAAGTTCATTTTAATCATACACTTAGCATTTAGGAGAACCCATAAAATTCATTCAATTATAACACCATGAATAATAACTGTAGCATATTAAAACACAGATAGCATCAATATGCTGGGAATATAACATCTGCACATAAAATTACTCGTACTTAAATTCATGCCTATACATGAAACTTGCTTTTCTTTCTTCATCTTCCTTTTTGTCATAAAATCTTTAGTCTTTAGTCTTTTACTTGGCACATCTAGCCGTATCGCCGTCCCTAGGGTGCATTTACTGCCCTTGGGTAGCCTGGCCTTGGAGTGAGCTCGTCAGCATCACCTGTGACCGTCATCACACCGACTCACCCGCAAGGGGATTCACGTGCCTCTAGTCTTGAAGGGATCTCATTCTGGTCATGTGCCTCTAGTTGAAGGGATCTCTTCTGGTCACGTGCCTCTAGTTGAAGGGATCTCTTCTGGTCACGTGCCTCAAAATTGAGGGATCTCATCTGACCACGTGCCTTCAACATAGAGGGATCTCATCTGACCACGTGCCTCCAAGGTAGAGGGATCTCATTGTCTTAGTTGCCTTCACAGGGAGGGATTCAAGTGCAACTGCCTCCAAGTGAAGGGATTCATATCTTTATCAATTAACTGCCTTCACAGGGAGGGATTTCAAATAACTGCCTCCAAGTGAAGGGATTCACATTCAATACATCCACATTCTTTCATTCTCAAACATATTCAAGCATAGTCATACATATGCTACATTACTTACCCTCACATATCTCATAACATAATTATGTCATTCTTGAATATAGGATTTCTATATACCCATTTATACTTTAATTCATCCTTACATCTAAACATTCATAGCTTCTTAGACTTCTGCCGTAAATCCGGCAGCGTAACGGATCAGGGCCGTTTCCCCATGAATAGTGCCAGCTCTCACGGACAAATCAGTCATAGCAACATAATCAACTTAACACATATATATATCAATGTCAAACTGGCAATCCTCCATTCAAATTTTATATGTTTCACTAACACTTGTAAACTATCATTTTGGCCATTCTGCCAATTCTATTCGGTTCTACCCGAATCTTGTATAATCCACCTTTATCTCTATTTAACTCATTTAAATCTGAAATTTGGATATGTCATAGCTCTATATGTCTACTTTCTAACCTCTTTAGTCCCATGTCATTCTGATTTATATAAATCAAGATATTCACCTTTTACTTCAGCCTGTTCAGTCACTAGCCCGAATTATACTCCTGGGAATATAAATTCACTAAAAATCGAAACTAAGCTCAAATCTTACGAAATTGGTCTCATATTAAAGCTAACAGGACAACCTTTCATTTGCCACAAGTTTCACTCCATTTGCTTAAGTACACCTCGAGATATAAGTCCTAAAAGTCGACCTTTCTGAACTACCCTGTTTTGGTCTGAATTAGACATAGGACAACTTCCTCGAATCACTGGGAACAATTTGAACCATAACAAACTCGAAATATTATATTGGGGTATTCCTCTGTGTGTAAGCTTTCTAACAAAACTGGTTTCACTCAATTTGGAGTTGTATAGGTTGAGTTATACCCTCCTCATGTCACCCTGCTCGGATGAAAGTTCTAAACCCTAGGTCAAACTTCAAAAATTCGTATCCCTCTCAATACTAATCCAATACCCTTATGTGATATATCCACAGAAATCCCTGAAGGTCTACTTTCATCTAAAAATGGTTTCATCGGATTTGACTGATTTTAGGCGGCGCCGTACACTCCGTCGTACGGACTGCCGTGGACTTCCTCACCAAGACGGCATCTCACTTCTCCACTCCTTCTAATCTTCTCCTTCTAATCATAATTCTGACTCAAAGTCTTCTATTAATTCAATCATAATTCATCCAATACATCCAATAGTTCATCAAACACATAAAGAATAGCACAATCTCATGCAATCATAGTGTAAGGAATTCAAGAATAGAGCAGAATCCTACCTCTTTGGAGCAAGATTTGGCTAAGTGCTGAAACTTGGAGTGTTAGAACCTTGCTAAGCTTGAAGGAGTAATGGAGTTGATTGAGAGAGGAAGGGAAGAAGAAGAAGGCTGGTGCAAGAGGAAGGGGAACGTAGATCAGCTGGGAATGAAGAGAGAAGTCTGACTTAAATAGATGGGGGTAGTTGGAATTGTGGGTGTTGATTGGTTGAAGTTTTGTGATTGAAGTTCGGCCATGTCGCCTGTTTTTGTGGCTGTGTTGCTCTCCACGTCGTCCCAAAAACTGGGATACGCTGCTGTTCTATCTGAAATCGGAGCTCGTCTCTATTATACCTTAAGTCGGAACTCGTGTCATCCCAGTTGAGACTGGAGCTTAAGTCGTATGTCGTAGCTCGTCCCATCTCGTTGTGACTTGAGGTCATCTTGTATCAAGGTCGGAGGTCGGAACTCATGTAACTGGCAATCCTATAATCTCGGAATGAACTCGGGAATGCCAATGCTAGATGTGAAATCGGATACCGGAACTCGTGTGACAGGAAATTGGCTCAAGGGTCCGAACTCGTGTCTGCTCCAATTGAGTTCAACATTAAGGTCGGAACTCGGAAATTCGAGTCATGTTTCCAAACCCAAGTACTTAAACTCGGAAGTCGGGATTTATATACAGTATGGTTGGTGACATCGGAAGCCGGATATATTTTCCTTGAGATATGAAATCGGATCTCATGGAATTACGTTCATGAAGTCGGAACTCGTAATTTATAGGAATTGGCACTTCAACTTGATTTCGGAACTTGGGAAAGTGGATAAAAGACCTTGGTGATGAACTCAGAATCCAATTTAGCTAAAACTCGTAAGTCGCCTTTCATGTCCATTTTGAATCACCCTATGTCGGAACTCGGATATCACGTACTCGAGCCTAATGCTGGAAATCGTTTACATGAAGTCGTATATTGGAAATCGGAAGCATCTCATTCAATTCGTAACCATCACGTGAAGCCGGAAATTGGCCAAAATGAACTCGGAACTCGGAAATGGTCATCCTATTGAAATCCAAAGATGAAGTCAGAAATTGGAATTGATCAATCCTGAGGGCGAAGCCGAACTCGGAAATCGGGATGTTACACATATCATCATAATCATTCAGTTTACACATAAAAGAAGATGAAAATAATTCAAGCTCAGCCAGCCAATACCACAGAATTAACTCAAGTATCAAACCCCTACCTTTGTTCTAAGTGATTTTGCTGGATTTTTGAAGTTTGGATGAGCAAAACTTGATTAAGCTTGATGTTGGATGGAGTTGTGTGTGTGAAGAAGAGAGGAAGAGAGCTGAAGGGAGAGGAGAAAGTGGCACTAGAAAAAGGGGTCAGAATGGGTGAAGAAAAGGGCAGAAAATCTGATTGAATTTGAGTGGTTGTGGTTGGCTTGCTTTGGCTTGTGATTGGTTGGATTTTGCAAAGCTGAAATTCAGCCAGCCCTCTTTGTCTTTGTGTGGCCAAAGTGGCGCCACTTTTGGTGCTAAGTGGCTGAGTTATCAGCCACTCAAGGTAGGGCAAAGGATTGGAATTCTATTGGTTCGGTTCCGACAGTTTAAAATACCGTAATTTTATAGATTTCCTTTAAATCGGTAAATCAGCTTTCAATAAAATTTTATGAAATCTCCTATACTCCTAACTTAATTCTCTCATATCTAAACTCAAGTAATTACTAATCAATTGAGTCTAAATAATTGTTTAACCGAATTTTAATTATTCTCAATTATTCAATAAAACCGAATAATTGGGTGAAAAATGGTGGATGTTACATAGCCCGCTCCAAATTATAATTTTAAAATGCTTAATTATACTAAATTTGAAGTATAGTGCAACCAAGGTTGTCTCACAAGGATGTTGATGCTATCTAGTTAAATAACAAGGGATTTTGTGTAAACATGCAGTAAATAAGCTATAAAAGAAAATTAGGTGAAATAAAATAAACACTAGTTCAAAGAGTTCCTTAGACATAAGGTGAATCAGTCACTAACACACTATATATCAAACACATGGAGTGTGGCTAATTTGAGCTATTAGAGAAACGTCTACTAATAACCCCACAATTCTACCTAGAGACCTCTAGGCATTCAACCAACATACAATTGATTATCTAATTGAGAACTCAACTCTAATTAATCTATGTTGTTTTCTAGCCCCAATTGCATTAGCCTAGGTTTGAACCCAAACCCAATTCCTAATTCTTTAATTAATCAAGTTCATACCAATTGACCAATTAGCAATCACCCAACTAATTCCTCATTCATAAGCCCACATATCAATACCATTCAATAGAAGTTTACAAATAAAAGAGGGCAAAGAATTAGGAAAACAAACATGATTGAGATTCAAACATAGGATTTCAAGATTACAACCATAATGCCCTTGGAGTCTCCTTGAAATAACTTGAAGTCCTCCTCCTCCATAGCAATGAAGGTTACAAAATAGAACCCAAAACAAGTATCTTACAAAATGAAAGGAAAAGAAAAGAAAAGAAGAAGAGAGGAGAAGAGAAGGGAGAAAAATGAAAAATGTTGGAGAGAAGTGTCTCTTTCGCGTTTTCGTTTTCTCTCCTCTTATCAAACCTCAAATGTGAAAATCCAAATATTCCCTAGAGCCCAAACTAATCCTCTGCCTCTTAGCTTTAAGTGGACACCCAATTTGCTTAATTTGGACTTGAAATGAGAAAGTTATAGCCTAATCTTTATAGCATGTCCAGGTTGTATGTTTATTCACGTCAGTCAATTTTAACAGCGAATAAGTCCATGAAGATGTTATTATTTTGGAGAGTAATCTCATATAAATTGAAGCTTTATATTTTAGCTTTCAAATAGCACTAGTTTCACCTCAGTCCAATATCTACAACTCAATTTATGGCCCAATTAGTGTACAGTGCTCAGGTTTCAGCATAACAGCCCTGTTCTAACTTCGTGGCCCGATTTGACCCACTAGACATCTGAATTAGTTATTGACTTCTTCATCAAAGTTGCAGATATTTCTCTCATCTTTTTTACAATACAAAATTTGTAATTTTTAGATATTTACAACTCAAGATACGGCCATAATACAAAAATAGTATAAATTTGTAATAATACTGAAAAATACAATTAAGCCCAATTAAAGTCCAAATTTATAAAATGTGTCCAATATTGTTCAATTAAGTACAAAAGAGGTCCAATAAACTAAATATGAGGATTAATCAATGTATCAAAATGTTACGTATCAAATTTCCCGACACTTAACTTTTTGCATGTCCTCATGCAAAATCCAAAATTTACTCAAGGGTGCCGAAAATGAAACATCAAAATCTAAAACAAACACACAAGTCCTAGAAACAAAAAAATGACCAAATACCATGAAAAATAAATTCCCAATGGATCCTCAAGAGTGTCAAGCATATAGGCAAAAAGCACACCCAAGGCATCAAGAAATTCAAGAATCAAGACACATCTCTACAAAGGTGCAAGCAAGGCAAAAATCACTCCAAAAAGTATAGATCAAGCATCAAGGATGTCACGAGATAATGTGTTTAGCACTTTTACTCTCAAGTGTTTAAGGCTCAATTATACCATTCAAATCACCTCAAAAGGAAAAGCATTACCATAAGCTTGCTTAACATCTAATTCTAACATCTAATTCTCCACTACTCAAACACATGCACACACAATAGAAGAACATTGGCAAAGACATGAGGTCACAAATGTGAGGGCCCTCCTCAAATCCAAGCAATGCAACAAACATCTCCTTTTTATCCCACTTCTTTACTTTCTTTTTTCATCAAAATTGCCTCAATTTATTGAATTTTTCTTTTTTTATTTGCTTTTTTTTTTTTTACATTTTCTTTTTCTTCTTCTTCTTTTATCTTAATAAAATTAATAAATTTGATATCATAAGGTATTAATATGCTTATATAAATAGCATTATAGAATGAAGGAAAATTTTAAAAACCTTAACAATAGAGGAAGATTGAACATCCTAAAATCCTAGGCTCAAAGAGTTATCTCTAAGTGACACACCAACAATCATGTCAAGCTTAAAAGAGAAATAGAAAAGGGGGATAGTAAAATTAAATGAGTTATGTTAGTATAGAATAACTAAAAACACAAAACACAGATCCTGAAAAATTCATGTGAATTGATAAATCAATCAAACCTCAACATTTATAGAACCAGAGTCCAACTCCTTAAATTTATTTATGATTTTAGCATCATCAAAAATATTTATAACATTGAAAGCTGGCTCAATTTGCTTGTCCCCAACTTCCTTAACTTCAACCTTAAAGATCAAGCATTTCTCAAGCAACAAATCTTTGAATTCATCAATTTCTTCAATTAGATGTGCAGATTTAACTAACATGTAAAAGCAGGAAGTCTTCAACATTTGGTGACCAAGGCAATCCCATAGAACAAATGTTGCACTGTTAGTTGAATCCATAACTCTAAGTTTTATTTTATACCTGTTATAAAAAAAAAAATAGGATATCAAAGTTTATCTATCTTAAGGAATGATAGATAAAGAAATCAAAATTATGAAGATTATAAAAGAGAAGTTCACCTTGGGATCACAGCCAGCACATGTTTATCACATTTCTTGCAATAAGAATGACCATTCTCAATAGTCACTTGTTCACCACACTTACATGTTGCAAACAACCAATCAGGACTTTAGTTGATAGTTTTGATAGTGGCATAAACAACATAGAACCCAACCTATATTCAAACAGAAGTAATTAAAAAAACATATTATCAAATTATGTTAATAGAAAACTGGTTGAAATAAAGAAAGTAAATGAAAGAAACAAAATGAATTGTAAGAAATAATAGATGCAGTTGTAAGAATATATGATCTTACATGTTTTGTATCCTTCAGTTGTTCAATTGACTTCCTAGGAGTTTTTTTTTTTCAGAAAGTCATACTCAGCAGAGTTAAATTCATCATTAGTGGTAATGAATTCAACATTAGTGGTAACAGGGACATTTTCTTATTTTCTTGATAGAAGGTAACAGCCATTTTTTAGGGGCACATAGGAATCTTTAAAGGCAGAGATTATATTCTCATCGGAGCAATCTTGATAACCTTGTAAGAAGATTCAAAGTGAGTAACCATGGCTTCCCTGAGCTCAATTGTAAATAGAAAACTTTAACCAATTAACAGATTATCAAATTCAGGAGGATAACCAACAATATCATCATTCTGGGAAAAAAAAAAATAGCAAATTAATAAAATAAGTTTCAAATAGTGTTATAAACAATTAGGCTTAGTCAATGACTAAATAACCAATACATACGATTTGAGTGCTTCCACCAAGGAAATCAGAACATGATTTCCCAAGAAGCATTTGACCATCTCTATCAAAAACAACAAATGTAGCAATATCGGATTCATCGGTCATAGAGATTTTGATCCTATACCTAAAAAGTTTAAAAACAAAAAAAGGATTATCTTTTTTTTTTTCAAAGTAAAAAGAGTATTAACATTAAGTTTAGCTACCTAGGGGTAACATTGACAACATGGCAATTGGAATGCTCACAATAGTACATCCCTGAATTAGGTATCACAACTTTGTTGCACTAATAGGAAGCATACCACTAATCTGAACCATTAATGATGGCCACAATTGTTCCATATACAACATATGCACCATATTGTTGTGAACAATTAAATAAAAGACAATATTTAAGTTAAGTGATTGGCTAAAACGTGCATAAAATGGCTTATAAAGAATTAACTTTGAATAATAATTTTCAATTAAATGAAAAATAAAGTATCTCTCTACAATCCTGAAGGTCTTCTATTAAGTTCCTTGGTGTAGCAGAGAAGAAGTCATGTTCAAATGAATAAAATGGACTATCAGTGAGGGTTGACAGTTGTAACATCCATCGGAATTTTTCTTATCATTTTTGCCTAATTATTCGATTTTTATCAAATAATTGAAGTTAATTAAAATTCGACTAAATATTTATTTAGGATCAATTCATTAGTAATTAACTGAGTTTAGATATAAGGTAATTAGGTTAGAAGCTTCATAAAAATTTTCTCAAAACCAATTTACCGATTTAAAGGAAATCAGTAAGATTACGGTATTTTAAACTGTCAGAACCGAATCAATAGGATTATATACCCAAAAGCCTATGACTCAAGGCTGATTACTAGCCACTCTATCCCTCCTTGGTGGCGCCACAAAGGCCACAAGATGAAAATAGTTGGCTAAAATTCAGCCTTAAGCTCTCAACCAATCAAATTGCAAGTCTGCAACTACCTCATTAAGCCTCAATAACATATTCCTTCCCTTTCTCCTTCAGCTGATTATGCCTTCTCCTTTCCTAGTTCCAACCTTCTTCTTCTCTTCTCCTCTCAAACTACTCCATCAAACCTTCAACCTTGATAAGGTTTAATCAATCCAAACTGCAAAATCTAGCAAGATCACATACAAGAAGGTAGAGATTCAATTATGTTCTTGTTATTTTGGTTATGGGTGGCTGATTTGGGACTTTATTTTCTCACTTCTTGATATGATGATTGAATGAATATGATAATCTTTGGCTGGTTTGTTGGCTATTTTTGAGGTTAAAATAAATTAAGAAGTAAGGAAGGGTGAAAGTAGGAAGAAGTAAGGGGCTGCGAGATTAAAACCCTTCGGCAGTCTATACAGTGGAGTGTACAGCTCTGCCTACAGCCGTTTAAATTCAGTGAAACTATTTTTATATGAAAGTAGACATTCAGAGCTTTCCATAAGTATATGATATAAGGCCATTGGATTAGTATTGAGAGAGATATGAATTTTGGAAATTTGACGTAGGCTTCTAAGTTTGATTCTGGGCAGACTAGGTTATTTAGGGCAAAACTTGCCCTATACGACTTGGAATTGAATGAAACGAACTTTTTTAGAAATCTTACACATAGAAGAACATTCCATAAAATTTCAGAGTTAGATACAGTCTCGTTTGATCCCAGTGGCTCAAAGAATTTGCCTTATGCCCATACCAGGCCAAAACATGGCAGTTCAAGAAGGTCAAATTTCGGGGCTTATAACTCAAGCTATACTAAAGCAAATGAAATGGAACTTGTTGCAAATGAAAGCTTGTTCTGTTAGGTTTAATATGATACCAATTTTGTATGATTTGAGCTAGTTTTCAATTTTTAGTGGATTTTTACTGTTAAGTGTGCAATTCTTGCTAGCTACAGGGCAGGCTGGGATAAAACTTAAATAACTTAAGCTATATTTGTGACATTCTCAATTTCATGCGATGCTAAATTACCCTAATTACCCTGAGTAATTAGGCACTTAATAAGAAATTATGAGATTAAGGCTTAATTAAGAAGTTACTCGGATGAGAAAAGTCAAGAGAATACTCAATCGAGATTAGATAATCTCTAATTAAGTAAGTAGAGCCCCTATAGCTTAATTAAGCACTAATCACCCTTAATTAGCCTAATCGAGTTTAATTAAAGTTAATTAAGCTTAATTGCAAGATTAATTTTTGTTAATCATGTTCTTATGTGTTAATCACTAATCCTTGCTTAATCATCTTAATTAAGTTGTATGAGCACTTAATCACATGATTAAATTCAAATTTAGTCAACTAGACAATAAAGTAAAGAGTGATGTCATAAAAGTATAAAGCATGAGACAAGACTACTTTATGTAAGAGTTTGACCATAGTTTGTTCCCCCATCATCCAAATTGTCTCTCTAAACCTTAATTAACACAAAATGAAGCAAAAATATCTCCCCCCACCGTACTAAAAGTTTTGGCCACAACAACACAACACATACACATTCACTTCATTTTCAACTTCTCATTCTCTCTCTAAAGTTCTCAAACTCTCCAACCTCTCTCTACATTTCCTCTTCTTCTTCTTCATCTTCTTCATCATTCTCCACCTCCATAACCAAACCTTCCTCACTAAGCCCTTCAAAGATCACATCTTTAGTCTTTGGAGACAAGATCTAAACACTACAAGACTCATTTTCAAGAGAACTCAAGAGTTCTCTCCTTGCTCATTCAAAACCGCCACCATCATCATCAAGAGGAGTCATCATCTTCTTCTTCCACTTCTCTTGTTTTTGCGCCATCTTCAAGAAAGCTTAGAGCTTGTTTTTGCGCCATCTTCAAAGTAGTGATCTTCATCTTTTTCATTTTGTTTGCTCAAGAAAGCTTGGAGCTTGTTCTTTCATGACCAAGATCTCTAAGTGGAAACTTGAGAAAATCCTTCATGTTCTTCAAGTGTTCTTAAGTTTCTACTTTTAGTAAAATGTGTTCTTGATGTTCTTCAAGTGTTCTTAAGTTTCCCTTTTTGGCAAAATATGTTCTTGAAGGTTCCTTGATGGTATCTTGCTTAAAGTTGTTCCTTTTCTCATCATGAGTTGATGATTAGGAAAGCTTCATCTTTTTATGTTTCCGTGATTTGATAAGACTTTGAACATTCTAAAAGCTTAAAACTTTAAAATGTTTGCTTCTTGACACACTTAAAATGGCGCAAGTTTTAGTGCCATCATAAAGTCTTCTTTTGTTTTGTTTTGAAGACAAGAATGCATGTAAAAGTCTAAGCTTTTTGGCATAATAAGCCTTTTTGAGTTAGAAAATGATATCTTGTCACTTTAAGTCTTAGAAATCAAACTTTAAAGAAAAGACCTTTCATAAAGTTTCAAACTTTAATCAAGAATGAGACCTTTAAGTCATAAAGTGTTGTTTTATAACATTTAAATTCATAAAGTTTAGATCTTGAACCAAAACAATACTTAAAGGTGTTAGCTTTTATAAAGATTAAGACTTTTTAACCTTAAAGTTAATGTTTCATGTCACTAGTTGATAAAGTAGGAACCTTTTAATGTAAAGACAGCTTTAAATCATAAAGTTGAGACCTTGAAGGTCCTAGAATAATTAAATGAGTCAACTTTTATAAAGAACGAGAATTTTTAGTGGAAAAGCTAGTAACTTGTATCATTATTTCATAAAGATCTAATCTTTAAGATAAAAGCTTGAAACTTTGTAACCTGGTTAAGTTAAAAATCACCCTTGGTGTTTAGTAAACATGGTGTTGTTGGGTTCATGATGTGGTTATGCGTTGTCATGACCCAAGGATTAGAGGGATCTCAAACTCCTTGGGAATAGAAGTATGATTAGGGCCTTTGAGCATACCATGAACCTAGGAATCACTAAGTGCACTATATCGAGGAAAGGAAACAATCACTTAATTAATTTGAATTAGTGTTCCATAAGACATGAATTCAAGTAAAGAATGATTTCATACGAGAATTAAGTAACTAAAAGACCATGTACACACATCTTAACTACGTGATTCTTTCATGGGTAACCATGAAAAATCACGTGATGATTCATAATGTTCTTCACAAAGAATAACACAACTACGAACCCCTTTAGGGTATGAATGTATGATGCCATGCAACATGATTGAATAATGAGTTTGATTGAGCTTTGTCTCATGATTGAATGATGAGTATGATGATATGATATAGATATGATGAACTGTTAGTTAAAAGTTGATGATTGGCATTTTGGGGAAGCTCCGGTTTAGCCATTATACTGCCGGATTTCTGTCAAAGTTATGGACTTAGTCATATTGTCGCATGTGTCTAGTCAAGAAGTATTATGCATGTAAAGTATAATGATAAGAAAAGAAACCATGGGATATGACCCCTCGATCACTTCCGGGAAGTGAAAAATGGTGATCCACAAGGAACCTCTACGAGGGAGGCAAGGGTGACATGGAGGACCCTCCAACTTAGAGGTAACCAATATCGGCTTAGTCTAATTTGGTTAGTACTGTGTGACGACAGTCACGGAATGAGCTCATGTCCAAAAGTAGTCCATTTCAAAGGAAAAGTAAAAGAATGTTAAGCACGTGCTAAAAACGAAAGTAAAGTCTAAGTATAACCCTAGTTAAGTCCATGATGATGCATGTCTTTGCATGTAATTGTATTGCTCATTTGCATTATGAATGTTTATTCTATGCTTTTGTATATATGTTAGTCATGATGATGTAGCTATGATGTAAGTTTAAAAGCAACCCACTTCGGAGTTTAAGTTTTCAAAACCATTAAAATTGAACTTATATCTGTTCACTGTTTTTATAATTAAACCTGAAGCAGCTGGGACGATGACGATGACATTGTGTTTGTTTAGTCGCGATCCTATTGAGAAATTTAGTATTTCTCACTCCTACGTTTCCGTGTCATCTTCAGAGGATGCTGGCATCGGGCATAGTGGTGATTTTCATTGAGTTTTCGATGATGCATTAGCATGTCAACCTGGTCTTTGACGCATCTGTCGATCGCTTCGGCGGCGATCTTGGTCTACATGTTCCATAGCTGCTAGTTCTGTGCATCTGTGATGAGTCCGTTTTTTCGCCCCCATGAGCCGTTCGAGGACATCACTATGGATGACGTTCGCCTGCCTTTCCACCTTCCGAGGTACCCCACTGATGAAGATTCCGATTCGGACACTCGTCTGACGCCGACAGTTTCGTTGGATTCCGATCCTTTGGAGCCATCTTATCCAAGCTATCACGTGGAGACGGACCCGTCTGAGGCTTCCTACCCGTCTGTGATCCGTCTATCATCCAATTCATCTTCTTCTTCGGTAGCCCCTCGTCATACACCACCCCCGGTTCACGGTCGTGGGTTCATTCGCACTCATGCCATGCCTCATGGGCATGGCCGTGCTCGAGGTGGAGGACATGGCGATGTTTCTCCCGGTGGATATAGGAACGGTTTCCTCCCGCCTGATGCTTGATGTGATGATTGCATGTGGAGTTGAGCACGAGGATAGCCCCTTTTGGTTGTAGTTATAGGGTTATCATTTTGTTGTATTGCATGTTGGTTAGTAGGGTTTTCTGATGTATTCTCTTTACTATGTATTTGTTAGGCTTCTTTTGTAGGGACGACAGTATGTATCAGACCCATTATTATCTTTGTGTATGACTTCTGCATCACTACTATTATATTAACTATGGAATGGCTATGGAATGAATGTTATCTTTATCTAAATTGTGGTTATTCTCATTGCTTCTATTTATGTTAAGTGTGATGTGTGGATGAGATAGCGATGTTTGTATTGCACGTTCACGATGCACTTATGGTTCTTGGCTTTCAAAACAGTTTACTGGTTATTATTCAAAAAAAAATTTACCCCTATTTTCGTTAAAAGTAATTTCTAAAAGGTAATGTTAGTTCCGCGAGCAAAGTAACAACTAATGACTCCACAATATGACTTAAGCATAGAATGGAACTATTAGGGTGTTACAATATTTATCAAAATTAGATGGGACCATAGAGGTTAGAAAATAGAAATATAACACTCTAACATGTCCAAAATTGAGGTCCAGATGAGTTAAAATGAAATTATGGCGGCCTAATTTACTAAAACCGGGTTGAATGCAAGTGTTGAAACAGCAACTATGTTTTAAATGCCACAATTGTTCCTATGAGATTGATGATTGAATTGTGAATGAAATGTTATGATTTCTCTGAAAAATTTGTTTTCTGAGTACTGAAACTATTCATGGGGAAGCGAACCTGATCCGTCATGCTGCCGAATCTCCGGCAGGAATTAGTGAGAGTTCTAAATGTTGGTGTGTTAATATTGTTATGTGATGTGTATGAATGCTGTGCAAGTATTATTATTTGAGAATAATAGATGAAGCCTATGTATTTATGAATCTATGATGAAAAATATGATGGTGAACACATCCTAAGGAATGCGACATGGCGATCATGCTTTGATGGGGTATGACATCGTGATCATACTCTGAAATGTGGCATAATGATCCCACATCCTAAGGAATGTGACATAGCGATCACATCCTGATGGAGTATGACATGACGATCATACTCTGGGACGTGGCGGGAATAACATATTCCTAAGGAGTGTGACATGGTGATCACACCCCAATGGAGTATGACATGGTGATCGTACTCTGGAATATATGTGACAAGCAAAGAAAGATAAAGAAAGAAAAGAACATTACGTATATTTGCATAAATTTAAGTGCAAGTAAAGGCATGTGCAGGTTTTATGTCTTTAGTATATTGGTACTATTATATTTTAATACGTCTTAGTTATTATTCATAGTATAATTCATGAATTGATTTTGTATTGGCTCACCCAAATAACAAGTGTATGAATAAAATGAACTTTGCTTCGGGCAGTATGTTTTCGAAGTATAAAACCAAACAATTTGTATAACATGTTCACCTTTTTATAATAAACCGAAGACATTATGTATGATAGTTAGAAAAGCCTACTGAGAATTTAAAATTCTCACTTCTATTTTCGTGTTATCTTCAGATAGTTTGAGAAGATTCAAAGATGGCTGAAGTTGCTGTCAAATAAGGTCTGCTTAGGTAATAGTAACAACTCCTGAGTATGATACTATAACTTAGGCATACTACTGTATACCAAGGAGGATGTTACAACAATGACTATGATCGCTCATCAGCAATAGCTGGCAGTTTATTAATCCAACATATATAAAATTGTTAAATAAGTAAAAAATGAAGCTGAAAAAACTAAATCAAATGATGTCATTTTTACCCATTTTTCAACTGAAGAGTGCCACACCTCCCGAGTTTTGAATTCCGACCTCCTACCTTACTTTCAAGCTTCAAATGAAATTAATTATTTTTGACCTCCGAGTTTATATCCAAGTTCAATGAGAATGAACACGAGTTCCGACATTAGAAGGATATATACAAGTTCCGATCTTCGAAACTACTTCCAAGAGCTTTCCTTTTCTATTATGTTCCCGAGTTTGAGCTTAGGGATGACTTCCGATATTGAATAGAGCTCCGGAATTAGGCATATTCCGACTTCCCCATTTGGATGTTTTGATTTCCGACTTTCGAGGTTGTAAATTGATTTCTGAGAGTTTTACGGTTAGTTCTCAATTTCCGAGATTCAGGTATATGGTGATTTGTTTGCGATGCGATTTCTGACATCCGACCTTATTTGGGCTTTAAATGAAATGATCAAGATTTCATATATCCGACCTCATCTCCAATTCAAATGAAATGTTCATGACTTCCTAATCTGAGTTGGTAGTTCAACCAGAATGGTCATGAGTACCAACCTCTGTGTCGAATGTAACGAGTTTCGACCTCAAAGTTAATCTCAAATAGAATGGACACGAGTTCAGATCCCTGAGTTGATCTCCAAGTTCGAACAGAACTTACATGAATTCCGATTTCCGACTTAACCTTACTTGATTAACTGATATCCGAGTTTATCCATTCCCGATATCCGATTTTAATCTTAAGGGAAAACAGATATGATTTTCGGCCTAATAAACTTCACACCCGAGTTCCGACTTTACTCAAGACAGATGCGAGTTCCGAGTTCAGAGCAAGTGCAAACGAATTCTCATTTTGTGTGGAGGATAATTAAGCCACATTAGACCATAAACAAAAGGAGGCTTGGCTGGAAATCAGCCACAAGAAATTCAGCCACTTTGGCCACAATGCATGAAGAAGCTTGGCTGAATTTCAGCCATACATGTTTCAACTAATCACAACCCTTCACTCTAACCACTTCCATGTCTTTATATAACACATTCCTTCTCTTCCATTCAGCCCATTTCTACGTTGCTTTCTTCCCTCATCCTAGCCCTATTCTTTTCCTCTCCACTCACTCAACTTCATCAAATCATCAAGCCCAACCAAGTTTTGTTCATCCAAGTTCCAAAATCAAGTCAAATCACAACATAACAAGAGGTAGGGGTTTAATTCTTGTATTGATTCTTCGATCTTGGCTAGCTGATGGTGGATTATTTTCCCAATCTTTGATGTATTAATTGAATGATTATGATGATATATGGTTGGTTTATTGGCTGTTGTCAAGTTAAAACTGAATTGGAAGTAAGAAAGGAGGAAAATAGGAAGAACTAGGAAGCTAGAAAACCTAAAACCCTCAGCAATCCGTACGGTGGAGTGTACGGCTTCACCTACTGCCATTTAAATTTAATGAAACCATTTTTATATGAAACTAGACATCTAGGGCTTTCCATACATATATCATATAAGTTATTGGATTAGTATTGAGAGAGATATGGATTTTTTAAATTTGACCTAGGAATCAGGACTTTCACCCGAGCAGTATAACTTGAGAAGGGTGTAACTCACTCTATATAACTTCAAATTGAGTGAAACTAATTTTTTAAGAAAGCTTGCACGTAGGAGATTATCCCACAATGAAATTCTGAGTTTGTTACAATCCCATATGCTCCCAATAGTACAAAGAATTTACCTTACATCTTAACCGGGCTAAAGCAGGGCAGTTCAGGAAGATCATATTTCAGGGCTTATAACTTGAGCCCTACTAAGCCAAATGGAATGAGACTTTTGTAAATGAAAGCTTGTTCTGTTAGCTTTAATATGAGACCAATTTCAAATGATTTGAATTAATTTTTGATTTTTAGTGGATTTTTACTTTTAGGTGTCTAATTCTGGCCATCCACTGGGCAGGCTGGGATAAAACCTAAACAACTTGAGCTACACTCATCAAAATTAGATGGGACCAAAGAGGTTAGAAAATAGACATATAATGCCCTAACATATCAAAATTGAGGTCCAGATGAGTTACATAGAAATTATGGCCTAATCTACAAAATCGGGTTGAGTGAAAGTGCTAAGACAACAACTATACTTTAAATGCAACTAATGATCCTATAAGATTGAGGATGAATTGTGATGCTTTAAATGCACTAATGTTCCTATGAAATTGATGTTGAAATGTGAGTGAAGTATTGTGAAATTTCTGTAGAATGGATTGTCTAAATACTAGCACTATTCATGGGGAAGCGGACACATTCCATTATGCTGCTGAATTTTCGTTAGAATTGTAAGCATTTATGTGTTAAGAACATGTATGTAATACTTATATATGTGAGGTTATATGAAAGTAAATGATAAAGCATATGTATGAGTACATTCAGTATGTTTATGTATGATTATGTATGAGAATGAAATGATATGAATATATTGAATGTGGGTCCCTTCACCTGGATACAGTTATGAGATCCCTCCTTGTGAAGGCAGCTAAATAAGATAAAGATGTGAATCCCTTCACCTGGAGGCAGTTGCACTTTGAATCCCTCCTTGTGAAGGCAGTTAAATAAGATAAGATGTGGATCCCTTCATTGGGAGGTAGTTGCACTTTGAATCCCTCCCTGTGAAGGCAGCTAAAACTATGAGATCCCTCTACCTCGGAGGCACGTGGTCAGATGAGATCCCTCTACATTGAAGGCACGTGGTTAGCTGAGATCCCTCTATTGAGGCACGTGACCAAAATGAGACCCCTCCAAGACTAGAGGCACGTGAGTCCCCTTGTGGGTCAGTCGGTGTGACGACGGTCACGAGTGGAGCTGACAAGCTTACTCCTAGATCAGACTACCCAAGGGCAGTAAAGACTAAAGATTAAAACACATGCAAGTACCCCACTCACATGAGACATGGCATCGACCCAATTAGTGTGAGTATAGGGGACAGGACTTACACGAGACATGGCATGACCCAGCTAATGTAAGCAATGGAAATGTATGGTGGCAACGTCCATGACATTAACTCATTACAGAGCAAAGGAATTTAAAGAAAAGCATCAGTGCATTTGCATGAATTCAAAGATGAGAAGTTGCATAATGACATCCCTTGTTTTGGTAATGCTTCTATCTATTTATGCTGTGATTAATTTCTAAATATGAAATATTGCCAATGTGACTCAAGTGCGTGAATAAAATAAATTCTGCTTCGAACAATATATTTTCAACTATAAAACTGAATAGTTTATTTACCATGCTCACATTTTTCATAATAAACCGAAGCAGCTGGAGATAATAACGATGGCACGATATGAAATTCATTATTGAATCCTATTGAGAATTTATAATTCTCACTCTTATTTTCGTGTTATCTCCAGATAGCTCGAGAGGTTTTGAAGATGACTGAAAGTGCTGTCAGAAGAGGTCCATTCAGGTAATAGTAACAAATCCTGAGTATGGTACTGTGACTTAAGCATAGTAAGGCATTTCAGGAGGATGTTACAAAATGGTATCAGAGTAGTTCGATCCTCCCCGGACCTGAGGATTTGGACTGACTACGTTTCCAGTGTACTCTGGAATCATTAGAAAATGAGAGAATGTCATGCGACAAATCTTATCTGTTTAGATAAGATATAGGATAGGAAATTAAATTAGATGTGCATGACCGCCTAAATGTGAATTGTTATTAGTTGCTATCACACTTAACTTACTGTTGAGCCTGATCAACTCAATATTTTGTTGTGTGTGACTAGGAACTAATGGCTTCTAGGGGGCGTGGTAGGCCGCGAACTGTACCTATTCCAAAAGATCCTGCTAATTTTATGGACATGATGCATGAAATGGCTCATGCAATACGGGAACAGGCCGCTGCAGCTCATCAGATGATGGATTAGTTAGGTAGGCGAACCAAGGATGGTTATGAAGGAAATCCACATAGCCCTGGGATGAACCTGGAATATCTCAAGTTCGCTGAATTTAGGAAGGCAAACCCACCCAGCTTTAGAGGAGCTTTCAACCTTGACAAGGCTGATGAATGGATTAAGGCGATGGAAAAGGTTTTCTCTGTTTTGAATCGTACGAGTCGCCAAAAAGTAACTTTTGCCATTTATATGCTCGAAGCAGACGCGAAATTCTAGTGGAATGGTGTGAAACGGCTATTAGAAGAGTCCTAGACGGAGATCACCTGGGTTGTGTTCAAGGACACTTTTTACCAGAAATACTTTCCTTCATCAATTTGGAATGCCAAGGAGTTGGAATATATGCAACTCCACCAAGGAAGTAGCAACATATCAGAATACATTGCTAAGTTTAAGGAACTATGCAAGTTTTCCACAATCTATCAACGGAATCCAAATGAGGCGTGGAAATGTGTCAAATTTGAAGGCGGATTGAGGGAAGATATCCCCGCAACAATAGGCCTTATGGAGATCAGGGATTTTCCTACTTTGGTGAACAAATGCAGACTTATGGAAGACTATAATAAGAAATTGGAGATTGCCCAGTCTGATACTTATGGAAAGAGGCCGACACCTAAAAACTAGGAACTTGAATATGACTCACCACCAAAGAAGCTGCGTCAATTTAATGGACGAGAGGATAAACAATTTCAGGGGCTAAGCGTAGGGCAAGTATGCCCTAAGTGTGGAAAAGCTCATGGAGGTAGACCTTGTTTAGCTGGGCAAAATGTATGTTTTAGGTGTGGGAAACCAGGCCACATGATCAGAAACTGCCTATATACGCATCAACCGTTTACCCTTAAACCGCAACAACCATGATGAACTTTCACCTTGAATGTTGACGAGGCTATGTCCCCAAAGCAGCTGAAGTGACATTGGGAATGACTTAGGGCAAGAATTCACTTTTGCTAACTATGTTATGTTAATTATATAACTAGGTTTATTGTATTTTCTTCGACTATGTTTTTACAACTTCAATATGCTTATGTGTGAACATTTTCTTCAGACTCTTACGATAATCAATAGTTAATTTTATCACTAAATTTTGAGGACAAAATTTTTTTAAGGAGGGTGGTAATGTCACGCCTCCCAGTTCCAAATTCCAACCTCGTACCTTACTTTCAAGCTTCAAATGAAATGAATTATTTTTGACCTCTAAGTTTATATCCAAGTTCAACGAGAATGAACACAAGTTCCAACATTAGAAGGATATATACAAGTTCCGATCTTTGAAACTACTTCCAAGAGCTTTTCGTTTCTATTATGTTCCCGAGTTTGAGCTTAGGGATGACTTTCGATATTGAATTGAGCTCCGGAATTAGGTAAGTTCCGACTTCCCCATTTGGATGTTTTGATTTCCGACTTCCAAGGTTGTAAATTGATTTCCGAGAGTTTTACGGTTAGTTCTCGATTTCTGAGATTCGGGTATATAGTGATTTGTTTGCGATGCGATTTCCGACATCCGACCTTATTTAGGCTTTAAATAAAATGATCAAGATTTCCTATATCCGACCTCATCTCCAATTCAAATGAAATGTTCATGACTTCCTAATCCGAGTTGGTAGTTCAACCAGAATGGTCACGAGTACCGACCTTTGTGTTGAATGTAACGAGTTTCGACCTCAGAGTTAATCTCAAATAGAATGGACACGAGTTCAGATCCCTGAGTTGATCTCCAAGTTCGAACAAAACTTACATGAATTCCGATTTCCGACTTAACCTTACTTGATTAACTGATATCCGAGTTTATCCATTCCTAATATCCGACTTTGATCTTAAGAGAAAATAGATATGATTTCCGACCTAATAAACTTCACACCCGAGTTCCAACTTTACTTAAGATGGATGCGAGTTCCGAGTTCAGAGTAAGTGCAAACGAATTCTCATTTTGTGTGGAGGATAATTAAGCCACATTAGACCATAAACAAAAGGAGGCTTAGCTGGAAATCAGCCACAAGAAATTCAGCCACTTTGGCCATAATGCATGAAGAAGCTTGGCTGAATTTCAGCCATCCATGTTTCAACCAATCACAACCCTTCATTCTAACCACTTCCATGTCTTTATATAACACATTCCTTCTCTTCCATTCAGCCCATTTCTACGTTGCTTTCTTCCCTCACCCCAGCTCTCTTCCTTTCCTGTCCACTCACTCAACTTCATCAAATCATCAAGCCCAACCAAATTTTGTTCATCCAAGTTCCAAAATCAAGCCAAATCACAACATAACAAGAGGTAGGGGTTTAATTCTTGTATTGATTCTTTGATCTTGGTTGGTTGATTATTTTCCCAATCTTTGATATATTAACTGAATGATTATGATGATATATGGTTGGTTTATTGGCTGTTGTGAGGTTAAAACCGAATTAGAAGCAAGAAAGGAGGAAAATAGGAAGAACTAGGACGCTGGAAAACCTAAAATCCTCGGTAATCCATACGGCGGAGTATACGGCTCCACCTACCTCCATTTAAATTCAATGAAACCATTTTTATATGAAACTAGACATCTAGGGCTTTCCAAACATATATCATATAAGTTATTGGATTAGTATTGAGAGAGATATGGATTTTTTAAGTTTCACCTAGGAATCAGGACTTTCACCCGAGCAGTATAACTTGAGAAGGGTGTAACTCACTCTATACAACTTCAAATTGAGTTAAACCAATTTTCTTAGAAAGCTTACATGTAGGATTATCCCACAATGAAATTCCGAGTTCGTTACAGTCCCATATGCACCCAGTAGCACAAAGAATTTACCTTACATCTTAATTAGGCTAAAGCAGGGTTGTTCAGGAAGATCAAATTTCGGGGCTTATAACTTGAGCCTTACTATGCCAAATGGGATAGGACTTTTGTAAATGAAAGCTTGTCCTATTAGCTTTAATATGAGACCAATTTCAGATGATTTGAATCACTTTTCAATTTTTAGTGGATTTTTACTTTTAGGCATCTAATTCTGGCCAGCCATTGGGCAGGCCAGGATAAAACCTAAACAACTTGAGCTACACTTATCAAAATTAGATGGGACCAAGGATGTTAGAAAATAGACATATAATGCCCTAATGTATCCAAAATTGAGGTCCAGATGAGTTATATAGAAATTATGACCTAATTTACAAAACCCAGCTGAGTGAAAGTGCTAAGACAGCAACTATGCTTTAAATGCAACTAATGATCCTATGAGATTGATGATGAATTGTGATGCTTTAAATGCACTACTGTTCCTATGAAATTGATGTTGAAATGTGAGTGAAGTATTGTGAAATTTCTGTAGAATGGATTGTCTAAATACTAGCACTATTCATGGGGAAGCGGACACGTTCCGCTATGCTGCCGAATTTTTAGTAGAATTATAAGCATTTATGTGTTAAGAATGTGTATGTAATACTCATATATGTAAGGTTATATGAAAGTAAATGATAAAGCATATGTATTAGTACATTCAATATATCTATGTATGATTATGTATGAGAATGAAATGATATGAATATATTGAATGTGGGTCCCTTCACCTAGAGACAGTTATGAGATCCCTCTTTATGAAGGCAGCTAAATAAGATAAAGATGTGAATCCTTTCACTTGGAGGCAATTGCACTTTGAATCCCTCCTTGTGAAGGCAGTTAAATAAGATAAGATGTGGGTCCCTTTATTCGGAGGCAGTTGCACTTTGAATCCCTCCCTGTAAAGGCAGCTAAAACTATGAGATCCCTCTACCTCGGAGGCACGTGGTCAGATGAGATCCCTCTACATTGAAGGCACGTAGTCAGCTGAGATATCTCTATTGACGCACGTGACCAGAAGAGATCCCTTCAATTTAGAGGCATGTGACCAAAATGAGATCCCTCCAAGACTAAAGGCACGTGAGTCTCCTTGTAGGTCAGTCGGTGTGACGACGGTCACGAGTAGAGTTGACGAGCTCACTCCCAGATCAGACTACCCAAGGGCAGTAAAGACTAAAGATTAAAACATATGCAAGTACCCCACTCACATGAGGCATGACATCGACTCAACTAGTGTCAGTATAGGGGATAGGACTTACACGAAGCATGGCATGGCCCAGCTAGTGTAAGCAATGGAAATGTATGGTGGCAACGTCCATGACATTAACTCATTACAGAGCAAAGGAATTTGAAGAAAAGCATCAGTACATTTGCATGAATTCAAAGATAAGAAGTTGCATAATGACATCCCTTGTTTTAGTAATGCTTCTATTTACTTATGCTGTGATTAATTTCTAAATATGAAATATTGCCAATGTGACTTAAGTGCATGAATAAAATAAACTCTGCTTCGAACAATATATTTTGAACTATAAAACTGAATAGTCTATTTACCATGCTCACATTTTTCATAATAAACCGAAGCAGTTGGAGATAATAATGATGGCATGATATGAAATTCATTATTGAATCCTACTGAGAATTTATAATTCTCACTCTTATTTCCGTGTTATCTCCGAATAGCTCGAGAGGTTTCGAAGATGGCTGAAAATGCTGTCAGAAGAGGTCTGCTCAAGTAATAGTAACAAATCCTGAGTATGGTACTATGACTTAAGCATAGTACAACATTTTGGGAGGATGTTACAAAGAGCCTCAAGAATCTGAGGTTCAAACAGCAAGTGGGTACCGAACATAACATTTTGAAGAACTATCTTCCTTATAATTACAGATAAGAAAAACAACATGTAATTATAAAGGTTTTCCTTTAAACGTAAGGAGCAATAAATTAGGAAATTAGGATATTTCTGAAATTCAGAATAAATAAATGACTTGTAGAAAAAAAGTAGACAACCTTTGAATGTTTTCACTTTTGCAAACTATATGGCTACAATTGGTCAAATAACATCACTATTTGGAATGAAGTCATTAACTTCATCAATAAACTATCCAAATAGTGCAACCTTAAGCTTAATACTGTACCAAAAAAATAAAATAGAAGAACCAATAGTAGTCAAAACACCAATTGCATCTATTAGAAAAAAAAAGGCAACAAACACATTAGGAGCAAATGCTATGTAATCAATATTATTATTTTAAATTGAAAATTGGAATTGAAGTTTAATATTACCTACTAAATAGGGGAATTGACTGTCAAACTGCAGGATGTCATCAAACCTAATAAACTTGCATCCATATAAAGGAATAACAATACTCTAAGAGACTCTTACAGTAGTTTTGAATTGAAAATTTAGGCGATATTCATGACTCGTCACATGGAAATAGCCAGTATTTCCGCCAACTCCAAAATAAGCAATAATGTAAACCTGTCCTTCAGTTAAAAGAGGCTTGAATTTGTACACCAATGCCTTTTTGACAGAGGCATGCATGGCAGAACCCTAATTTAATAATTTAATAAATAATTAAATGGGTGTAAAGAGAAATCAATGAATTAATGAAATAAGACATATTTTTTTAATAGGATAGCACAAACTTAAATCAAAGAACCTATAGTACTTTGAACAGGAAAGCAGAGATAAAGAGAACTATAAAAGTAATAAGTATATTTCATTATGTGTAAGAATAATACTAATATCACTACATTAAAAAAATAAATAAATTTTAAACTAAAAAAACCATAGTTCTAAAAATCGGATCGGATTGACTGATTCAACCGGTTAAACCAGGAACCGGACCTTTCTTCGGTCTGGTTGATAGAAAAAATTCAAAAATTTAAAAATCGGTCAACAACCGAAATTGTAACACCCTCTATCATATAAGCCAGACTCGAGTCAAGGAGTTATATTAAAAAGTTGTCACTATGCTAAGAAATCTTTAAAATATGGAAAATATAATACATGGCCCTTTAACTGCACACTTTATTACTAACTAATAGTTCATAAGCTTCGTCGTCTCTAACACATAGATGATAAAATAACTTCAATTTAAAAGAAATTATGACTAACATAATACACAGACTTGCTTTCGCCTAGTCACTAGCTAATTTCAATAGTTGCTTGGTTTGGTTTATGCCTGAGTCTTGAAAGAAAATGTCCTAGTACTCTACCTCGCACTTGATTTCCGACTTAGGTGCTAGAATGTTTACAGAAAAGAAAAACAAACAAGCAGGCAGTGAAAACCTAAGGTTCTCAGTAGGGAAACATGAACTATTACTTATACAGTGCCATCATAAACATTCCAGCCGGTTCAATTTATTATGAAAATATGAGCACATATATGCAAATAGTGGTTCAATTTTAAGTGGAAAACATCTTTCTCAAAGCGGGTTATATGTTAACAACCACTTGCCATATTATATGACAAACATAGAAATATGGATAGTGTAATATGCTTCAGCAAGAATCATAATAACATTATGACATAACAAGATAATTGAAGATGCACATATAGATACTTATATTTGACTATATGCAAGTACACTTGACTTAATTCATCTTTTGCTTTAACTTGCAACTTGATCTTGCTTTCCTGTACTTGGTCCCCTAGAGGTGAATGGTCTCTGTCACCCTTGGGTAATAGCCTGCTTTTCAGGTCCAAGCTCGTACCTATACATGAGTGATGGGTTTACTTTCTTCGACCCTCACACCGGTCTATTCCCCTTAAATCTAGTCGAGGGCTAGCCCAAGTCTTAGACAGTATCGCCCTAGCCCTCGCTAACTGGGTCTATGCCATGCCTCACGTGGTAGCTTGGTATGTCCCTCTTGTAAATTCTTATTATCTTTTCCTTTCCATGTCTTATCATGCATGCGGATTCTTTGTGCATTCATAGATATGTCTCACATCTTACTTCTCATATCATATTTCTAATTATGTTTACATGCATGATGTACATGAACATGGCATGTAAATGTAAATATATTCAAAGCATAATCACCTATAGCATAAGTTCTGATAAATTCCTGCCGAAAATTCGACAGCATAACAGATCAAGTCCGTTTCCCCATGAATAGTGCCAGACAACCAGGAAATTTTGATCAAACAGCAAATCCAATATAGAACATCATATTCATACCAAAAGTATAACAATATCAATAGAGGAAAGTTTTAAAATCTTAAGTCTCAATCTATGTTGCAAGCTTTTAATTTCTATTGATATTTTCGAGTTCGACTTCGAAGATTGAATGGGGTCCGAATTTTGATCTTATATAAGTTCCAACTTCCGGGTATGTTCGACCATTGAAATTGATTCTATTGATCCTGATCTCCGACCTTAGGCTACATTTGGTTTTCCAAGACGTTTATGAGGGTGTTTTTCTGAATTCCGAGTTCTGACATTAACTATACCCGATCTGTAACATCCAAAAAATTTTATCATTAACAACTAAGTTGTTCAGTTTTATCGAATAAGTGAGTTTAATCAGAATTTGATTAAACATTTACTTAAAACTAGTTAAGTGTGATTTAAAAGGATTAGGCTTGATGGAATTAGATTAGGAGCATAGAAAACCCCACAAAAAATTTTCAAGCCAGTTTACTGATTTAAGGGAAATCGGTAACATTTCGGTATTTCAAACTGTCGGAGCCGGACCAATAGAAATTTTTCTATGAGTGCCCTACAATCAATGGCTAAGATTTAGCCAAGCAACCCCCCCAAGTGGTGCCTTGATTAGCCCTTGATGATGGGAAGCCAAGCTAAATTGGAGAAGGGAGTGAAATCCACCAATCACATGCATCTAGCTTCCAAATATCTCCACTTTTTCCTTCCTTCCCTCATCCAAATTTCGGCCACCCCTCTCAAGTTGCTGAAGTTCTTCTCTTTCTTTCCTCTTTACTCTCGTTTTCACTCCATTCTCAACCACTTTCAAGTCTCATCACAAGTTGCTCTCATCAAAGGCACAAAATCAACACAAATTGAATTAGGCAAGGTAGGAAATCCTACTTCTCTTCTTGTTTTCTCTGATTTGGGGCTGCATGGTGAGCATGTATAATCTGAAATATTGATGTTATGTAGAGTGATGATGATGGTTTGTGACTAGTTTTGCATATATGTTGTGATTAAAATTGGAATTGAGAGCAAATACCTTGAAGGAGGGAGATAAATCTAGAAGCTGTTAGGGTTTTCCTCGGCGGTCCGTACGGCAGAGTGTACGGCTCTGCCTACTGCCGTTTAAATTGGATGAAACCATTTTTATATGAAACTAGACATCTAGGGCTTTCCATATCATATAAGGCCATTGGATTAGTATAGAATTAGTTATGAATTTTTGAAGTTTAACTAGAAATCTGGATCCTTATCCAGGCTGTATGAGTTGAGAAGGGTATAACTCATCCTATACAACTCCAAATTGAGTGAACCCAACTTTCTTTGAAAGATAACATGTAAACAAATATCCCACTGCTCCCAGTGCCAGATTCATAGTCAATTGCTCCTAGTGCACTAAGGAAGTTGACTCAAGTCTAAACTCGGCTGAATCAAGGTAGTTTAGTAGGGCTAAGTTTCGGGACTTATAACTTAAAACATACTTATGGAAATGACATGAAACTTAATTCATTTGAAAGCTTGTTCTGATAGCTTTAATTTGATATAAATTTCATACAAATTCACCTAGTTTTCTATTTTTAATGAATTTTTACTTATAAGAACCCAATTTTGGCTAAGAACAGGGCAGCTTGAGGTAAATTGTTTATATCTTGAGTTATACAAATCAAAATGAGATGGGATCAAAAGGATTAGAATCTAGACATATGAAGCTATGACATATCCAAAAATTAGATTTAAATGAGTTGAACTGAAAAAGAAGTGGGGCATACCAATCTCGGACAGAATAGGGGAGGATAAACTGAAACCCTATTGATACTTGATTTGAAATTGTTGAATGATGCTATGAATGTATATATATATACTTGCTGGTCCATATTGAATTTGTAAGTTGTACAATTGTACTAGTTGTTTGGCACTATTCATGGGGAAGCGGACTCGATCCGTTATGCTGTCAAAATTTCGGTAAGAAGTTCTTATGTTGTGAAATTTATAATAGCATGAATACATGATATTTGAAGAATCAAGTTAGATATGCATCCATTTCATGATATTATAAAAGATTCCATATCACTTGGGCCAACCCCGGAATAAATTAAGGGGAATAGATCGGTAGGAAGGTTGGGGAAAGTAAACCAAACCATCCTGTATAGGAACGAGCTCGGTCCTGAAAGGTAGACTATTACCCAGGAGTATATGGCCAATGACTCCCAGGGGACCAAGGATGGAAATAAGTTCTAATAGGCGAAAGCCTTCAAGGATAAGATGCATTTTCTAATTGCACATTCATATGTACAGTGTAATGCTTCTTAATTGATTATTCTAGATCCCTGTTTATTATTCTTAATATGCTATTGCTCCACCATGATTACTGTTTGAGTACATTAGTGTATCTGTTAACTAAAATTGAATTTGTTTCGGTGTATGCTTTACAAACAAGTATTTAAGTTAAATATTATCATTGTACCATACTATTTGAAAACTATTGCACGACCGAAACAACTGGGAATGACAGCGATGACAGATGTGTAGAAACTAGGAATTCCTACTGAGAAATATTTATTTCTCACCCTACTGTATGTTCCGCGTCATTCTCAGACCATGGAGAATGCAGCGACTGGAGTGCTATTCATTGAGTTCCCCGAACTACATATACACCTTGACCCATTCTTGGATTGTGTATATATATCCGGCAGATGTCAGTTCTGCCTCTATTTCTTTTTCCAAAGAGATTTCGCCGTCTCGCTTACGCACCCTCTCTTTGATTCTGCTGTCCCCTACATTGCTATACCCTTCCACATGGTCCACCCATTTCCACCATCACCAACAGCAGCACCAGCAGTGGCAGCAGCTGCAGTTCCTATGGCCCCTCCTGCTTCACCACCGCAGCAGATGTTATCAACCTCGATCTCGGAGGAGGACTCGTCCGAGACGGCGAGTTCTTCTTCCTCATCCTCTGCTCCTAGTGCGGGTCACCCTCCAGCAGATGCCACCATGGCGAACGGGTTCCTTTCTTCGAATTCCGTTTAGATAGGGTGCATGCTGCAGCAGTAGTAGATGTACAGAATGGCCCTCTTTTGGCAGTCTGGGTCATGAACAGATGGGTAGATGTTAGGAGATATACATGAAATATCCCATGGGGACCATTTGGGGTACTGTTCATAGAGACTGGCCATTTTGTTTTGTATTAGCGGCCTTATTTTGTTACCCTTTATCATTTTGACAAACTTTAAAATCAAATGTCTATGTACATATTTATGATGCATTTTGCAGTAGTTCTATCTTTATTGTATTTTTATTTATGTTACGTTATTTATAGTATACCGATTAACTAGCACTTATTGTAACAACCTCTATCATATAAGCGATGCTCAAGTTATGGAGTTATATTAAAAGGTTATCACTGTGCTAAGAAATCTTTAAAATATGGAAAATATAATATGTGGCCCTTTAACTACTCACTTTATTACTGACTAATAATCTTTGATACATAGAGAATAAAATAATTACACTTTTAAAGAAATTGTAACTGACATAGTACACAACGTCTACATCCGACTAGTCGTTAGCAAGCTTCAATAGTTTCTTGGTCTAGCTTATACCCGATCCTTGCTCGATGAAAGGCCCGGTATTCTACTTCGCACTTGATTTCCAACTTGGGTGCTGGAATGTTTACGGAAAAGAAAAACATACAAGCACACAGTGAGAACCTAAGATTCTCGGTAGGTAAACTCAAACCAATCTTACAGCGTCATCATAAACATTCCAGCCGCTTCGGTTTATTATGAAAATATGAGCACATATGAATAAATAGTGGTTCAATTTTAAGTTGAAAACACCTTATTCGAAATGGGATATATTTTAACAACCACTTGCCATTCCATTTGACAGACATAGAAATACGAATAGTATAATATGCTTCAACAAGAATCATAAAAGCATTATGGCCTAATGGGATAATTGAAGATGCACATAAAGATTCTTGTACTTGTATGTATGCAAGTGCACTTGACTTAATTCGTATCTTTCTTTAACTTGCAACCTGATCTTGCTATTTTCTGTAGTTGGTCCCCCGGAGGTGAATGGCCTCTCACCCTTGGGTAATAGCCTGCTTTTCAGGTCCGAGCTCGTACCTATACATAAGTGATGGGTTTACTTTCCCTGACCCTCACAATGGTCTATTTCCCTTAAATCTGGTTGAGGGCTGGCCCAAGTCTTAGACAGTACCGCTCTGGCCTATGCTAGCTGGGTCTATGCCATGCCTCATGTGGTAGCTTGGTACGTCTTTTTTGCAAGTTCTTATTATCTTTTCCTTTTCATATCTTGTCATGCATGCGGATACTTGGTGTATTCATGAATATGTCTCACACCTTATTTCTCATATCATATTCTAATTATGCTTGCATGCATGATGTACATGAACATGATATGTAAATGTAAATATATTCAAAGCATAATCACCTATAGCATAAGTTCTCATAAATTCCTGCCGAAAATTCGACAGCATAACGGATCGAGTTTGCTTCCCCATGAATAGTGCCAGACAACCAGTACAATCTTTCAAACTTACAATTCAATATGGATAAGCAATTATATAGATATTCATAGCATCATTCATCAATTTCAATTCAAACATCTATGAGGTTTTCAGTTTACTCCTTTTTATTCTGCCCGATTTTATTATAATCCACTCTTTGCTCAATTCAACTCATCTAAGTCTAAATTTTGGATATATCATAGCCTTATGTGTCTAGTTTCCAACCGTTTTCATCCCATCCCATTTTGATATCTGTAGCTCAAGACACTTAAATTTTGCCTCAGCCTATTTGGTCACTAGCCAGAATTACACTTCTGGAAATAAAAATTCACTAAAAATAGGAATCTAAGTGAAACCATATGAAATCTATACCAAATTAAAAATAACAGGACAAGCTTTTATTCCAATAAGTTTCATATCATTTTCATGAGTATATTTTGAGTTATCAGTCCCAAAACTTGACCCTTCTAGACTACACTGTCTCAGCCCGGTTTAAACTTAAGTCAAATTCACTAGTGTGCTGGGAACAGATGGCAGCGAATTTGGTTCTGAAATTTTTGTGAGAGGTTCCTTTACATGTTAGCTTTCAAACAACTTTGGGTTCACTCAATCTGGAGTTGTGTAGGGTGAGTTATACCCTTTTCAACTCATACTACCTAGATAAGAATCTAGATTTCTAGGTTAAACTTCAAAAATTCATAACTAATTCTATATTAATCCAATGGTCTTATATTTTATATGTATGGAAATTCTTGAATGTCTAGTTTCATATAAAAATAGATTCATCAACTTTAAACTGTTGTAGGCAGAGCTGTACACTCCGCCGTACGGACCATCGAGGGGAAAACCCTAATAGCTTCTTGAATTCTTCTTGAATTCATGTTTTCCTTAAATCAATCCATCCAATCTTCAATTCAAACTCACATATACAACTTAAACTAGCCTTAATCATCATCATCACTCAAGATAACATCAGAATCATACAAGAAAGAGGGAAGAAAGTGGAGTTCGAATCAGCCTAATTCAAAGAAAACAAGAAAAGAAGTTGGAATTCCTACCTTGTCTAGTTGAGTTTAGGTGGATATTGTGTCTTTGATGAAAGCAACTTGTGATAAGACTTGAAGATGGATGAGAATGGAGTGGAAATGAGAGTAAAGAGAAGAGAAGGAGATGACCTTCAGCAGCTAGAGAGGAAGGACGAAAATGATGATAAGGGAAGGAAGGAAAAGGTAGAGATATTTGGAAGCTAGATGTATGTGATTGGTGGATTTCACTCCCTTCTCCAATTTAGCTTGGCTTCCTATCATCAAGGGCTGATCAAGGCGCCACTTGAGGGGGTTGCTTAGCTAAATCTTAGCCATTGATCCTAGGGTTTTCATAGTATAATTTCTATTGGTTCGGTTCCAACAATTCAAAGTACCGAAATCTTACCGATTTCCCTTAAATCGGTAAATTGGTTTTGGAAAAATCCTATGAAGTTTCCTATGCTTTCAATCTAATTCCATCAAGTCTAATCCTTCTAAGTCACACTTAATTGGCTTTAAGTGAATGCTTAATCGAATTTTAATTAATCTCAAGTAGTTGATAAAACCGAACAACTAGACAAAAGCGATAAAAATCTGATGAAGGTAAAGCCAAGTTTTTCCACTATCTTGAGCAACACTTGGCACCACTCATATGTGGTAGGGTGGCTGAATTTCAGCCACTTAAGTGAGGGATTTCAGTAGAAAATTCTACTGGTTCGGTTCTGGCAGTTTAAAATACTGAATCTTCGCTGATTTTCTTCAAATCAGCAAAATATTACTAAATGACTCTGAGAAAAATTCTATATCTTTATTCTAATTGTTCCTAAGCCTAACACCCCTAATTAACATCTAATTAACTCCTAATTAATCTTACTTAGTCCATAAGATCAAATAAATTGCTGGTTAACACGAAATAATCGTTCTTGCAAATTTGGAGCTTTTCTATTTTCTATTTTCCATGACTAATGGCATATTTGTAATTTTGAGCAAGTCTAGGGGCACCCCACGTCATTTCACACTAGACTGCCTCCATGGCCCAATCGGCAGAGATTTAAACTTTTACGGTTTCACCACGTGATTCTGCTTCGTTTAAAACCCCATTCTGCTAATCTTACAGATGTAGGGACATAAAGGTCATTTCATGAAAAATTCTAGGGTTATTGTGGAAATATTCACTTGGGGTTAAAGTACAATTTCTAAAACTTTTGGGCAAGAGTGAAATTAACAAAAGTTGATAGGGGCACTTTTGTTATTTCTTAATTTTTAACATATGGCAGTGCCATATTTTCAACGGCAATGTTACACTGCCCTATAATTCCAAGTGTCAGGATCGTCATGGCATAGCGCTACCTGAGAAATTCTCACACTGCCTAAGGGAAGTAATTCAAAGTTTTCCATTACGTTCGATTTACTAAAGTGGGGATGTTACACTTATCCCGCTGTCAAGCAGAAATTTTTGTTACGCGAATAGGCATTGTTATGTGGGTAACTAATAATAATACAGAAAATAGAATTTAACTAGTACTACACATAATCACTTATTAGATAATTTATTATGACTTAAGCATAGTACTTTGTCTGGTAAGGTGTTACATTTTTTGTATCAGAGCAGTTTGTCCTAATATAGACCTGAGGATTGGACTGACTATGCTTCACGTATGCTTTGTATTCCCTAGATATTATTATGTTTTGTGTCTTGTCCATATGGATAGGATGTACGTGAAGGAGTTTGTCTAACTGTATGCTATTATTTACTAGCACACCGAACTTAGTATTGAGCCTGATCAACTCAATTACTCTTGCGAGGTAGACCGCGAACTTCTCCAACCCAAGAGGAATCCACGGAGTTCCTGGATGCAATGCTAGAGACATTGCATGCTATGCGCGAGCAGGCAGCTGCGGCAACTTAGATGATGGGCCAATTAGGAAGGCAGTCAGAGGTAGATCGTGGGGTAAATCATAATGGCTTTGGAATGGATCTAGAATACCTCAAATTTGCTAAATTCTAGAAGGCTAATCTACCCAGCTTCAGGGGAGCCTTTAACCCAGATAAGGCAGATGAATGGGTTAAAACTATGGAAAAGATTTTCTTCGTGTTAGATTGCACAGGCCATCAGAAGGTGACTTTTGCCACCTATATGTTAGAAGCCGATGCAGAACTCTGGTGGAATGGTGCACGACGATTATTAGAAGGATCCCAGACAGAAATTACTTGGGATGTATTCAAAGATGCGTTCTACCAGAAGTATTTCCCTACGTCTATCCGCAATGCCAAGGAGTCGGAGTTCATGCACCTCTGTCAAGGAAATAGCAGTGTGTCGGAGTACATTGCTAAATTTGAGGGGTTGTGCAAATTTTTCGCCATTTATCAACGGAACCCCGATGAAGCATGGAAATGTATGAAATCTGAAGGTGGACTAAGAGAGGACATCCTTGCCACCATAGGACCAATGTAGATCAGAGACTTCCCTACTTTAGTAAACAAGTGCCACTTAGTGGAGGACTGTAACAAGAAGTTAGTTGCTGCTAGGTCATCCGGCAATAACTTTAAAAAGGGGTTAACTCCACAAGGTCCGAGGTTCAAGCCTAACTTACAATAGCAGAGAAAGTTTCAGCCAGCGAGTAACAAAGGCAAGCAACCTCAAAGGCCTTTTGGGAACCAGACTTGCAGCCAATGCGGCAGGAATCATGGCGACCGCTGTAACACCCTACTTATTTAATGTTATGCTTAAGTCATAGCAAGAAATTAAGTAGTTTGTGTTACTGTGTTAATATTCTATTTACGTTTCATTTATCCGAATCATTTGGGGGAAATGGGATGCCATACAATGAACGTGATAGAGTTTATTTCGTTATAACCACACAGTAAGCATAAATAACACACATACTATCAACTGTATATAGGTATATATATATAGACGGGAATCACTATTTTGATTTACAGACAAGTTTCCAAAATAGGATACATAAGTGGGGTCGGATACCAAAATAAACATAAGACCCATGTCCGTCAATCCGATCCTACGTGGTCCTCAGTGGACGTTTCAAATCTATCACTGCATGTATGACCCAAAGCCGCATACTACCAAAACAGGGTCATGCTGTACAATACGGCCTGTGGCTGACCTACTCAGTCAGGTAGCTGTTGGCCATACCGGGCCCGGCTGGTGAGTAGTCAGGAACTGATCCAGAGGAGGAGGAAGATGAGCCGGTGGCCTCCGAGGGGTCGCTCTCGGAGCTGAGTGGGATGTCTGGTACTACCTGCGGAGGTGACTCCGGTGCAGGGTCAGCAGGGGCTACAGGTGCTGCAGGTGCAGGGGGCGCTGGTGGAGGATGTGCCGCATACAACGGGACCTCAAAGTATGGGGTGGTAGGATCAAAAGCAGGATAATGTAAGGGGATAGTGAAATCCCTATCACTAAATAGATCTGGTAAATCGCAAGAGCGGCTATATACAATGAGCCTACTGCCGGATCATGGTGGAGCTGCAAGTCTGGAATCTCAACGAAAAGGGTAGCTGTCGTATCCATCGTCCACATCTGAGAATGAGGCGGAAATGCGAAGCGAGGTGAGAACTTGGAGAAATTCTCAGTAGGGTTTGCATATAGTGTATACTGACCTCGCGTTCATTCTCAGTTGCCTCGGGTTTTATGAAATTTTCTTAAAACATGAGATTAAACTTAACTACATATACTTAGTAAGGTTGAGAAAAATGTCTAGTCCGAGGCAAGGTTCAGTTTTACTTAAATAACATAAGAAACAGAATAAACCATCAACACTAATACATAGGACAAAGGGGCAAGAGAGTGTATATACAACCACAAGTAAACACAACGGACAAACTGCAAACAATATGCAATGACATGTTAAATGCAGCCATGCACTTGATGTAATTATGCAAATCTCATTCTTCATAACTTTTCCTCTTACTTTTCATCATTTTCCATCACTTGGTCCCCTGGGAGTTCTTGGCCATTTTAGACTCCTGGGTAATAGTCTGCTTATCAGGATCGAGCTCGTTCTTATACAGGAATGCCGGGTTTACTTTCCCCGACCTTCCCACCGATCTATTCCCCTTAACTTTTTATCCGGAGCTGGCCCAAGTAGCATGGAAATCTCATCATAACATATTCTTTGAATTCATCATAAGATAGCTTTCATAGCTTTCTTGGAAATGCACATGCCTCTACATGTATCTCATAATTCATGCATAAGTTTTACCGTAATGTCGGTAGCATAACGGAACGTGTCCGCTTCCCCATGAATAGTGCCAGTATTTAGCATATCAATTTGTCAAGAGAAACACTTCATTTCATACACAAATCAACATATTTCATTCATGCTTCAATTCTCAATTCAAGATATAAGTATTGCACTTTAGAATATGCTTACTGCCTCACTGCTTGTACTCAACCCGGTTCTTGTAAATTATGCCATAATTTCTATTTAGGTCGTTTGGACCTAAATTTTGGATATGTTGAAGTGTTATGTGACTATTTTCTAACCTCTTTGGTCCCATCTGATTTGGATAACCATAACTCAAGATATTCGGGTTTTATCTCGGCCTGCCCTGTGGGTGGCCAGAATTGCACACTTAGAAGTAAAAATCTACTAAAAATCGAAAACTGGCTCAAATTATATGAAATTGGCCTCATATTAAATCTAACAGGACGATTTTCAGATACAAAAAGTTCCATTTCATTTGCCTTCGTAGGGCTCAAGTTACAAGCCCCGAAACTTAGCCTTCCCGAACTGCCTGTGTTGGCCCGGTTTGGACATAGGGTAACTTCTTCAAATCACAGGGAACTACTGAGATGATAACAAACTCGAAATTTCTATGGATATTGTTCTCCTATGAGTAAGCTTTTTAACAAAACTAGTTTCACTCGATTTGGAGTTGTATAGGGTGAGTTACACCCTTCTCAACCCATACTGTCCGGGTGGATGTTCTGATTCCTAGGTTGAACTTCAAAAATTCATATCTCTCTCAATATTACTCCAATGGTCTTATATGATATATGTATGGAAATCCCTAAATGTCTAGTTTCACATAAAAATGGTTTCATTAATTTTGAACGGCGGACGGCGGAGCTGTACACTCCGCCATACGGACGGCCGAGGGTTTTGAGTCTTCCAGCCTCTCAACTCTTCCTATCTTCATCCTTCTTTGTGTCTAATTCAGTTTTAATCTCATAGACAGCTAATAAACTAGCTATAATTCATCATAATCAATCAATCAACATATCAAAATTAAGGATTTAAATCACCATCAATCATCTAAGAGTCAGAAAATCAAGCAAGAAGAAAACCTTTACCTTTAGAATCAGGTTAAGCTTGTTGAGTTGGTAGCTGAAATGAGAGTTGGATGGAGTGGAGAAGAGAAAAGAGGGTTGAATTGAGGAAGAGAAGACAACGTGGGAAGAGTGGGGCTGAAGAGGCAGGAGGAGGATATATATACACAAAGCTCTGAAGTGGTAGTTAGGATATGTGGCTTTGATTGGGTGAAATTCTTGTGGGTAATATTCAGCCATGTCTCCTTCTTGTGTGACAAAAATGCTCTCCACGTCGCTTAAGAAGTGAGACTCGCTGCCAGCGCATAGGAATGTGACATCGGAACTCATGTGATTATTAAAGTCGGAATTCATGCATAGCTATTCGGATGAAGTCGGAACTCGTAATTATCTTCTCATTTAGTGAGAATTTGGGCATGAAGTCGTAACACGGAAATCGCAAGGCACAGCTACCTTAACAGCAAAGTCAAGGCCAGAACGTGAAACCAAAACACTCAAACCCGGAAGTCGGGGTCATCCTTGAATCGATTTTTAAGCATAGCACCAGATATAAGGATTCAAAACATAAATTCTGTGTACCCGGAACTCGGAATTTATAAAACCTGGCACTCCAACTCGATATCGGAACTCGGGAATGAGAGAAAAAGATCTTGGTAATGAACTCGGAATCCAATTTAGTTAAACTCGGAGGTCGCATTTCATGTCTATTTTGAATCGCTTAATATCGGAACTCGTATATCTCGTTCGTTCCTATTTGAGCATAAGGTCGGAAATCGAAATCTACATGCATAAGGTCGGAAATCGGAATAAATCCCTTGTAGAGCCTTGGAGCGAAATCGGAAGTCGAAGATAATACTGAGGTCGGAAGCGGGATTATCAGACAAACTCGGAACTCGTAATTTTCAACATTAGATGGGATCGGAAATCGGAAATCGGACGTTACAACCGCCCTTGCTAAGTAGGTCAAAATGTCTGCTTTGGATGTGGCAAACTAGGCCACAGAATCTATGAATGCCCTGCCAGAAACCCTCAACCGACTCCTAAGCCGCAACGCCAAGGGAGAATTTTCACTATGGATGCACAGGAGGTCAACAAGTCGGAAGATTTGATCCAAGATACGTGTGAAGTAAATGGTAAGACGTTAACCGTTTTATACGATTCAGGTGCATCTCACTCTTTCATCTCTCAAGATCGCATGACAGCCCTGCAGCTACCTATTTCTGAATTACCCTATGACTTGCTAGTTTCTACTCCTACAAATGAGCCCGTTAGGACCAACCATATTTGTATGAATGTCCCCTGTCAAATAGGAGGTCGAACCTTTTCGGCTAATTTAATTTGTCTTCCCTTGTCCGGACTTGACATTATTTTGGGTATGGACTGGCTCGCTGCCAACCAAGCCTTGTTACATTGCTCCGATAAATCCATTATACTCCCCCCTATTCCATCTTCTAAATCAGTAATCCCTGTAAGTTTTTATTTCAGTTCCTTAATAGCGCACCCTTGTGGGAATGGGAGTCAAGGGTATATTTTCTTATCAACTAGTATAACAGAGGTTGATCAGGAGTTAAACAATATTCTAGTTGTTAGGGAATATCCTGATGTGTTCCCCGAAGATATCCCTGAGTTCCCTCCTGAGAGAGAGATTGAGTTTACCATTAAATTAGTGCCAGGAGTTAGACCAATATCTTTAGCACCATACCGCATGTCACCCTTGGAACTGGCCAAACTTAAGGGGCAGATTAAAGAACTCTTGGAAAAGATATTCATTAGGCCAAGTGCATCACCATGGGGAACCCCAATCTTGTTAGTTAAGAAGAAAGATGGAGGCATGCGACTCTATGTAGATTACAGGTAGTTGAATAAGGTGACAATCAAGAACAAGTATCCGTTACCAAGGATTGATGATCTTATGGATCAACTACAAGGGGCTACTATATTTTCCAAGATTGATCTATGGTCTGGATATCACCAGATTCGGGTTCGAGAAGAAGATATTCCGAAGACGGCATTTCAAACTCGTTTGGACATTATGAATATACTGTGGATTGACGAATGCACAGGCAATATTCATGGATTACATGAACCGAATATTCAGGCCATATTTTGATAAGTTTGTGGTGGTGTTCATTGACAACATACTTATCTACTCGAAGATGAAACAGGAGCATGCAGAACATTTGCGAGCAGTTCTGCAGATTCTAAGAGAGAAGAAACTTTACGCTAAGTTATCCAAATGTGAATTTTGGATAAAAGAAGTAAAATTTCTTGGCACGTGGTATCCCATGCGGGAATTTTAGTGGATCCCAGTAACATAGAAGCAGTATTAAACTAGGAACGACCAACGACAATTACGGAAGTCAGGAGCTTCTTAGGGTTAGCAGGATACTATAGGAGATTTGTTAAGAACTTCTCTCAAATAGCCCTACCCTTAACAAAGTTAAGCAGAAAGAACGTCCCATTCGAATGGACTCCCGAGTGCGAGCAGAGCTTCCAAGGATTAAAGGAAAGGTTGACGACAGCCCCGATACTTATTTTACCGAATCCTTATGGACTGTTTGAAGTGTACTGTGATGCTTCTAAGAAAGGATTGGGGTGTGTGTTAATGCAGAACAGAAACGTCATAGCATATGCTTCCAGGCAATTGAAAACTCATGAAAGAAACTATCCAACACATGACCTCGAGCTGGCAGCGATAGTGTTTGCCTTGAAGATGTGGAGACACTATCTCTATGGAGTGAAGTTTGAAGTATTTTTTGATCACAAAAGCTTGAAATACCTTCTTGATGAAAAGGAATTGAACATGAGGCAGCGAAGGTGGATGGAGTCTTTGAAAGATTAAGAGTTTGACCTGAAGTACCATCCAGGCAAGGCAAATATGGTAGCAGATACCCTAAGTAGAAAATCCTTGTCAGTGGCATAGATGATGATCAAAGAAGCGGAACTTATCGAAAGTTTCCAAACCCTCAACTTGGGAATCTTTGTAACCCCCAGTGCCATTCAATTGCACTAACTTAAGATAACTAGTACTTTTAAAGACCAAATCTAGCAAGCACAACAAGAAAATGATGACTTCCAACATACAGTGCGACTGGTACAATTCGGCAAGCTAACAGGATTTTCCCAAAATGCAGACGGAATATGGCGATGTCATGGGAGGATATGTGTACCTAAGGAGGACAACCTCAGGAGGAAAGTCTTGGAGGAAGCCCATAAGAGTGAGTTTACTATACATCCTGGCATTAACAAGATGTATCAAGATCTCAAGAAGATGTTTTGGTGGCAAGGCCTTAAAACAGATGTGGCCAATTTTGTGAATTTGCCAGAAGGTGAAAATAGAGCATAAGAAGCCGATAGGGACATTACAACCCTCAGAGATTCCGAAATGGAAATGGGAGAGCATTTCTATGGATTTCATGATGGGTTTACCAACAACACCCTTAGGATATGAAGCTATATGGGTCATAGTGGATAGACTAACCAAGTCTGCTCACTTTTTACCCATTCGAGCGAATTCTCCTCTAGAGAAGTTGGCTCAACTGTATATCCAAGAAGTGATACGGTTACATGGTATTCTTTCAACAATCATTTCCAATCGAGATCCAAGGTTCACCTCACGGTTTTGGGGAGTGCTCCAGAAGACATTTGGTACTAGGCTATGTCTAAGTACTGCATATCATCCACAATCAGATGGTCAAACAGAACGAACAATTTAGACTTTGGAAGATATATTGCGGGCATACATTCTGGAACAACGGGGGAATTGGGATTGATACTTACTGTTAGCCGAGTTTGCCTACAACAACAGTTACTATGTTAGCATCGGCATGGCTCCATATGAGGCTTTATATGGACGAAAGTGTCAATATCCCCTATATTGGTATGAACTAGGAGAACATAGTTTATTAGGTCCAGAACTAGTCAGACAAACTACGGAGCAAATCAAAAGAATCCGTAGCAAAATTTTGCAGCTCAAATCTGTCAAAAGAGTTATGCAGATGTCAGGAGAAAACCCTTGGAGTTTCAAGAAGGAGACCACGTGTTTCTAAAAATCACACCCAAAACTGGGGTAGGTAGAGCCATTAAAGTCAAAAAGCTAAGCCCTTGCTTTATAGGTCCCTTTCAAATTTTAAAGCGAATTGGACCAATTGTATATCGAGTTGTCTTGCCTCCGCATCTATCAAATCCTCATGATGTTTTCCACATTTCGCAACTCAAAAGATACCAGCCAGATCCTGCTCACTTTTTGGAACCTAAATCAATCCAGTTAAGGGATGACTTAACTTTTCATGTACCCCCCGCAAGAATAGTGGATAGGAGCATCAAACACCTTCGGAGCAAAGCCATACAATTAGTGAAGGTAGCATGGGGGCATGAAGACTCAGCGAATTATACGTGGGAGTTAGAATCCGATATGAGGAGGGCACATCCCGAATTATTCTCAGGTACTAAATTTTGAGGACAAAATTTTTTTTTTAGGAAGGTAGAAATGTAACATCCAAAAAATTTTATTGTTAACAACTGAGTTGTTCGATTTTATCGAATAAGTGAGTTTAATCAGAATTTGATTAAACATTTACTTAAAGCCAATTAAGTGTGATTTAAGAGGATTAGACTTGATGGAATTAGATTAGGAGCATAGAAAACCCCACAGAAAATTTTCAAGCCAATTTACCGATTTAAGGGAAATCGGTAACATTTCAGTATTTCAAACTGTCGAAACCGGACCAATGGAAATTTTTCTATGAGTGCCCTAGAATCAATGGCTAAGATTCAGCCAAGCAACCCCCTCAAGTGGCGCCTTGATCAGCCCTTGATGATGGGAAGCCAAGCTAAATTGGAGAAGGGAGTGAAATCCACCAATCACATGCATCTAGCTTCCAAATATCTCCACTTTTTCCTTCCTTCCCTCATCCAAATTTCGGCCACCCCTCTCAAGTTGCTGAAACTCTTCTCTTTCTTTCCTCTTTACTCTCATTTTCACTCCATTCTCAACCATTTTCAAGTCTCATCACAAGTTGCTCTCATCAAAGGCACAAAATCAACACAAATTGAATTAGGCAAGGTAGGAAATCCTACTTCTCTTCTTGTTTTCTCTTATTTGGGGCTGCATGGTGAGCATGTATAATCTGAAATATTGATGTTATGTAGAGTGATGATGATGGCTTATGACTAGTTTTGCATATATGTTGTGATTAAAATTGGAATTGAGAGCAAATACCTTAAAGGAGGGAGATAAATCTAGAAGCTGTTAGGGTTTTCCTCGGCGGTCCGTACAGCAGAGTGTACGGCTCCGCCTACCACTATTTAAATTGGCTGAAACCAGTTTTATATGAAACTAGACATCTAGGATTTTCATACATATGTCATATAAGGCCATTGGATTAGTATAGAATTAGTTATGAATTTTTGAAGTTTAACCTAGAAATCTGGATCCTTATCCAGGCTGTATGAGTTGAGAAGGGTATGACTCATCCTATACAACTCCAAATTGGGTGAACCCAACTTTGTTTGAAAGATAACATGTAAAAGAATATCCCAGTGCTCCCAGTGCACCAAGGAAGTTGACTCAAGTCTAAACCGGGCTGAATCAGGGTAGTTTAGTAGGGCCAAGTTTCGGGACTTATAACTCAAAACATACTTATGCAAATGACATGAAACTTAATTCATTTGAAAGCATCTGATAGCTTTAATTTGAAATAAATTTTGTATGAATTCACCTAGTTTTCTATTTTTAATGAATTTTTACTTATGAGAACCCAATTCTAGCTAAGAACAAGGCAGCCTGAGGTAAATTGTTTATATCTTGAGTTATACAAATCAAAATGAGATGGGACTAAAAGGATTAGAATCTAGACATATGAGGCTATGATAGATCCAAAAATTAGATTTAAATGAGTTCAACTGAATGAGAAGTGGGGCATACCAATCTCGGGCAGAACAGGGGAGGATAAACTGAAACCCTATTGATACTTGATTTGAAATTGTTGAATGATGCTACGAATGTATATATATATTTGCTAGTCCATATTGAATTTGCAAGTTGTACAATTGTACTAGTTGTCTTGCACTATTCATGGGAAGCAGACTCGATCCGTTATGCTGCCCAAATTTCGATAAAAAGTTCATATGTTGTGAAATTTATAATAGCATCAATACATGATATTTGAAGAATCAAGTTAGATATGTATCCATTTCATGATATTATAAAAGATTCCATATCACTTGGGCCAGCCCTAGAATAAATTAAGGGGAATAGATCAGTGGGAAGGTCAGGGAAAGTAAACCTGGCCATCCTATATAGGAATGAGCTCAGTCCTGAAAGCGGACTATTACCCAAGAGTATATGGCCAATGACTCCCAGGGGACCAAGGGTGGAAATAAGTTCTAATAGGTGAAAGCCTTCAAGGATAAGATGCATTTTCTAATTGCACATTCATATGTGCAGTGTAATGCTTCTTAATTGATTATTCTAGATCCTTGTTTATTATTCTTAATATGCTATTGCTCCACCATGATTACTGTTTGAGTACGTTAGTGTATCTGTTAACTAAAATTGAATTTGGTTCAATGTATGCTTTACAAACAAGTATTTAAGTTAAATATTATCATTGTACCGTACTATTTGAAAACTATTACACTACCGAAACAACTGGGAATGACAGCAATGACAGATCTGTAGAAACTAGGAATTCCTACTGAGAAATATTTATTTCTCACCCCACTGTATGTTCCGTGTCATTCTCAGACCATGGAGCACGCAGCGACCGGAGTGCTATTCATTGAGTTCCCTGAGCTACATACACACCTTGACCCGTTCTTGGATTCTATATATATATCCGGTAGATGTCAATTCTGCCTCTGTTTCTTTTTCCAGAGAGATTTTGCCGTCCCGCTTATCCACCCTCTCTTTGATCCTGTTGTCCCCTACATTGCCATATCCCTCCACATAGCGCACCCATTTCCACCACCACCAGCACCAGCACCAGTAGTGGCAATAGCTCCACTTCCTATGGCCCCTCCTACTTGACCACCGCAGCAGATGTTATCAGCCTCGATCTCGGAGGAGGATCTATCTGAGGCAGTGAGTTGTTCTTCCTTGTCCTCTGCTCCTAGTGTGGGGGGTCACCCTCTAATAGACGCCACCATGGCGAATGAGTTCTTTTCTTCGGATTCCGTTTAGATAGGGTGTATGCTGCAACAATAGTAGATGTACAGAATGACCCTCTTTTGGCAGTTTGGGTGATGGACAGATGGGTAGATGTTAGGAGATGTACATGAAATGTTCCATGGGGACCATTTGGGGTACTATTCATAGAGATTGGCCATTTTGTTTTGTATTAGCAGCCTCATTTTGTTACCATGTATCATTTTGACAAACTTTAAAATCAGATGTCTATGTATATATTTATGATGCATTTTGCAGTAGTTCTATCTTTATTGTATTTTTATTTATGTTACGTTATTTATAGTATACCCATTAACTAGCACTTATCCCGCCATCAAGCAGAAATTTTTATTACACAAATAGGCATTATTATGTGGGTAACTAATAATAATACACAAAATAGAATTTAACCAGTACTACACATAATCACTTATCAGATAATTTATTATGACTTAAGCATAGTACTTTGTCTGGTAAGGTGTTACACGATCTAGTTTACTATTCACTATGTTCCTAGTTTAACATTTAGTATACCCAATCTAGCTCTATGTTTGCTATGTTCGAGTTCAACCTTAAGTATACTTGATCTAGCTCTATGTTTGCTATGTTATGAGTTCACCCTTAAGTATACCCAATCTAGCTCTATGTTTGCTGTGTTCCGAGTTCACCCTTAAGTATACTCGATCCAGCTCTATGTTTACTAAATTCTGAGTTCACCTTTAAGTATACCCGTTCTGAGTTCAATCTTAAGTATACCCGATCTAGCTCTATTTCTAGCTAGAATTACACTCTTATAAGAGAAAATTCACCAAAATTAGAAATTTAGGTGAAATCATATGAAATTTATGTTGATGTAAAGCTAATAGAGCAAGCTTTCAAATGAAAGAAGTTGAATATCATTTGAATAAGTATAATTCAAGATATAAGCCTTGAAACTTGACCCTACTGGACTACCTTGTTCCAACCCGGGTTGAACTTAAAATGAATTCATTAACGTATTGGGGATAGTTGGCAATGAATTTGATTCTGAAATTTTTATGGGATGTATCCTCATATGTTAGCTTTCAGACAACATTGGATTCAATCAATTTGGAGTTGTGTAGGGTGAGTTACACCCTTCTCAACCCACACTGCCGAGATGAAAGTCCTAATTTCTAGGTCAAAATTCAAAAATTCATAACTACCTCTATATTGATCCAATGGCCTTATATTATATATGTATGGAAAGCCCTAAATGTCTAGTTGCTTATAAAAATAGATTTATGTGATTTAAATAGTTGAAGGCAGAGCTGTACACTTTGCCGTACGGACTACCGAGGAAAATTCTAGCAGCTTCTTGGGTTTTCTCTTTTCTTCAAGTTCTTTCATACTAATTCCAATTCTAATCACAATACGCATGCAATTTTAATCATAAACCATCATCATCACTCCAATTCACATGAATGTCATGAGGATAATAAGGTCCCCATATAGACCAATTCAATAAAAACAAGAAGAGAGGTTGGATTCCTACTTTTTTTAGTTGAATTGTTGTTGATTGGATGTCTTAGATAGAAGCAACTCTTGATGAGACTTGAAGACAGGTTAAAGATGGAGTGGAGATGAGTGTGTACGGAAGAGAAATGGAAAGTGGTCAGCTCCTTATGCTGGAAGAAATTACCAAGGGAGAAGGAAGGAATTATTTCTAGACTTTTGAAGCAACTTGTTGCATGATTGATGGATTCCTACTCCTTCTTCAATTTGCTAGAGCTATCCACTTTTGGGCAAATTTTGTGGTGCCACATACATGGGTGAGGTGGCTAAATCTTGGCCATCCATCCTAGGATTCTCACAGTACAATTTTTATTGATCTGGTTCCGACAATTTAAAGTAATGAAATTATGCCGATTTCCTTTAAATCGGTAAAACGGTTTTTAAAGGATTTTGTGAGGTTTTATATGTTTCTATTTTAATTCTTTTTTAATCCTAATCTCTCTAATTAACTTCTAATCAACTCCTAATTAACCACTAATTAACTTTTAATTAATTTTACAAACTCAATAAAATCGAATAAATCGAATAAATCGATTAACGGTGTAACTTAAACGTTTGGCAAATTTAGAGCATTTCTATTTTCTGTTTTCTATGGCTAATGGCATTTTCATAATATTGAGCAGGTGTAGGGGCACCTTATGTCATTTTCAAATTTTTAGCATTGGGGGATGTTACATTCTACCTTACTTAAAAGAATTTTGTCTCCAAAATTTCACGGCTAAGAATGGTTGAGGAGAAATCTCTTATCCTACAGAGGCACTCCTTCTCGCAGTGTTGCTTGCTGATAGCTACGAGATACTGTCTCAATAAGTATAAAGGATCCATAAGAAGTATGTTGGTACCCGGGTTTGTTTAGTTTTTATGATGCCCTGAAACAACATCCCATTCATTGGAGACTTTTCTCACCTTCTTTATTTTTGTGCCCAACTACTTTACTTAGTAGTAGCCGTTGTTGTGCGTACTCAAGACTCCAAATATCGATTTATGAAGATTTACAGTTTTAAAGGCTACCAGCTATCACCATGTTCGACATCAGCATGTCATGATTATGACGACATTATTAAAGTACACCTTACCTCAATAACACCCTACATATAACACTCTGACCCAATTTTGAGTTCCTCAAAAGGGTACTTGCCTCTTTTATCACTTCGGATAGCCTTATGAGTCCTACTGTTATCACTTGTATCAATAGTTAACTTCGATATGTAATAGTCATAGTAGCTATATTCGGTGCTGGGAAGCTGGTTTCGCTATTTTAAGAATTTCTGCTTATGTGACACCCTTGATCATATGTAGAAGCCTTTTCTATTAAATCCCACTTGTAGGGTCACAATCTTCCTTAGATCTTGAACAGTGATCTTAACCTATAATTATCCTTCGCAACAACTCTCTAATCATGTTGTTTAGCATGGTTGCCTACTTCTGTCTACTAACTCCCAAATGACTTGGGGCATGCTCCCTCGCTCTTCTGCGGTTAGCATATGGCTAACAAGTCATGAGGTTATACTGGGAAATTTTCTTGTGAAATCTTCTTAAAGTTGCGGCTCAACCTGAGTTATCCGGTACCAGAGGTTACAAGTAAAGTTCCAACTTGTCTAAAGATGAGTGTCCTTTGTTACTTGACTTTTAAGAAAATCTTGTACTAATCATCAAGAAATACGCTGCATTTATATTGGGTCTTTAGCATAGGTGTCTTTATCCATGGGGTAGCTGGAGCATTCCTTCTTGTTTCATTGGTTAGGGTTATTATAGTAAGATTACATGAATCTAGCTATTCTCGGCATTCTTGATTGACTATATTATTAGTTCAAAAGCACGACCCTTATGAAGGCTTCAAGTTCTCTTTTGGAATTATAGGTAGGAGCTTCGCCTTAGAATTTCTTCTTCGTTATAAGCTTTATTTTGTATCTAAATACGCGTTAGAAAGGGCTCAGATTGTCTCCTCTATGAAAACTCTTAGTGCTTCTTATGAGTTTATTATTTTTTTTATTTCAAACTAAGATTAACTCAATGGGAGAACGAGGAATTAGCAGCTTTGCCTCTTTATTAATTTGCAAGGATCCTACCTTGCCAATCCTTTTCATCTTAATAACACGGAGGTTCCTTGATTAATATGTTGACATCTATCCCTCGGGTCTTTTAATGCTAAGTCAAGAAGTCTTGTGGTTCCCAAGGTTATCGTCCTCATCAATGGTTAACCTCCATACAATGCATATCAGTCTTAGTGGTCAAATTTCATATTACTAAACCTTTTTACTATTTACCGCACTATCTTATACTTAGGTGTGACTACCCAATGTGAGAGAAAGAATTAATAGTCTTATCTCCTTGTTGGGGTTACAACACTGAGACTTCTTAGAGGGTCACCTACCTTAGTATTACTCTTGCCCAAGCACGCTTAGCCATAGGGTACTAACGGGATTTAGTATGTTAGCGCTGCTATGCACGTACCTAATCTAGCTTCGAGTATGAAGACTTAACGGACTACCCCTGATCTTGTATTGCAACCTTAACCAACATAGGATATATTTCCAAATCTTTTAATTTCATATTGGTGCCAATCCTGTCTACGGTGCATCGGGTTGGCTGCACTCTTTACTGGTGAACAGGCCACCAAATTCATTACCTAGTACAAACTCTTGTTTGTACCATAATTTCATACTGGTAATAGGCCACTCGGAAATCAAGACTACCTCTTCCTCTCTTCTTGTAATATCCTATTATTTGTGCAGAACCTTATCTTGGTCTTAGCTCATTATGGCCTCCTATACTACTGCTATCTCGTCCTACCAGGATCTGTTGCACACTCTAACTCCTTGTTATTCTCACCTGAATTTGAATACATTGCTTCTCGAGTTTCCCCACTGATAGCATTCGTAATGATGTTCAAGATGACCTTTATATCTCTCATTTCTTCTCCAAATAACTGCATCTCTTTACTAATAACATGTTGAAAATAGTCATATCATGTGGTGTTTATGATGATTAAGATTGATAGAGCTTTAGTGTAATCCGATCTTCCAATACCTCCTTTACCCTTAATGGATAAGAAATACCAAGCGTGCTTCCTGCGCTGCCCTAGTCCGAAAGTGTCCTTACTCCTAGTTGGTAGGAAGTATACTGCCCTTACTTTAAAGGATGCTTTCGGGTTATTCGTGTAGCTTTACTTCATTTCCATACCATGAATAACTGCGCCTCTACTCTGATATAATGTATAATTAGATGAATTTCTTCAAAATTTGTTAATGTTCTCCCTTGAGGCTTAGCTCCTGCTTAATGCTCCTCAGTTTTACAAACACTCACAAAAGAAAACCATTTTAACCTCTGAATAAAGTCTTGAAAGAGTTTTCCCTTATATATAACTGAGGCTTCTAACCTTAATTCCCTTTTCTAAAACTTTGCCTTATTTGTCCACACTTCAAACTTCATAATAAAGGATCGAGTATTTCTAATATGGCATTACCATAATCCGGATTAGAAACCATTGATCGAATTTGCCGGTGAAGTACTTTCGAGGAAATCTTACTTATAAAGAAAATAAGGGTACCATCAGTGCCACTCGAGACGACCCAATCAGCAAATAATTACCTTACTCTTGTCAAGAATTAGGTCTACTATACCAAGCAAAAAAAAATTTCCTAGATTCAATCTAGAGAAGATAATCTAGATCAAGCGATTGCAATGAAGCTTAGAATAAGCCTTGTTAGAGTGAAAAAGATTCTTGCTTCATTCATCACCAACTGAGATCCTACCTTTGATGACTTAAATTGTCGGCTGCCCAATAGCACTTGGGAGACGATCCTTCTTTGCTATGACTATATTTATAAGGTCAATGCCAAACCGTCCAACTCGATTTTCTTGAGCAGGGCCCTAATTCTCTGTACCCTTTGACTTGCTCAGCCGTCTACCTCCTAGTGCCATTGCTACTTCCTGGGAGTCTCATCCCTAATATTTATGTTAGAAGGTTCCTAATAAGCCTGCAGGGTGTCATAGGTTTCTGCTTACGCAAAACCTTATATTGAGGTGATTAAGCTCAACATTCAGTCAAGTGCAACAGGTAGTTCGCAACATGCACAACAAGGCTACCATGCATAATATTTCTATGTCCTCTTCACGCGAGGACCTAAAGCATGGTTTATCTAGACTCTCAGAGTATGCATCAGAAGCATAATCAGTCCATCCACAGGCCTATATAGGACGAACTGCTCTGATACCAATAAATGTAACACCCTCTATCACATAAGCTATGCTCGAGTCATGGAGTTGTATTAAAAGGTTGTCACTGTGCTAAGAAATATTTAAAATGCGGAAAATATAATACATGGCCCTTTAACTGCAGACTTTATTACTAACTAATAATTCATAAGCTTTGTCGTCTCTGATATGTAGATGATAAAATACCTTCAATTTAAAAGAAATTGTAACTAACATAATACACAGAACTTGCTTTCGCCTAGTCACTGGCTAACTTCAACAGTCATTTTCAATAGTCGCTTGGTCTGGTTTGCGCCCGAGTCTTGAAAGACAATGTCCTAGTACTCTACCTCGCACTCGATTTCCGACTTAGGTGCTAAAATGTTTACGGAAAAGAAAAACATACAAGCAGGCAGTGAAAACCTAAGGTTCTCAGTAGGGAAACATGAACTATTACTCATACATTGCCATCATAAACATTCCAGCTACTTCAATTTATTATGAAAATATGAGCACATATAAGTAAACAGTGGTTCAATTTTAAGTGGAAAACATCTTTCTCGAAGCGAGTTATATTTTAACAACCACTTGCCATATTATATGACAAACATAGAAATATGGAGAGTGTAATATGCTTCAGCAAGAATCATAATAACATTATGATATAACGAGATAATTGAAGATGCAAATATAGATACTTATATTTGACTGTATGCAAGTGCACTTGACTTAATTCATCTTTTGCTTTAACTTGCAACTTGATCTTGTTTTCCTGCACTTGGTCCCCCGGAGGTGAATGGCCTCTCTCACCCCTGGGTAATAGCCTGCTTTTCAAGTCCAAGCTCGTACCTATATATGAGTGATAGGTTTACTTTTCCCGACCCTCACACCGATCTATTCCCCTTAAATCTGGTCAAGGGTTAAAGTCTTAGACAGTACCGCCCTAGCCTATGCTAGTTGGGTCTATGCCATGCCTCACGTGGTAGCTTGGTACATTCTTCTTGTAAGTTCTTATTATCTTTTCCTTTCCATTTCTTATCATGCATGCGGATTCTTTGTGCATTCATGGATATGTCTCATATCTTACTTCTCATATCATATTTCTATTTATGTTTACATGCATGATGTACATGAACATGGCATGTAAATATAAATATATTCAAAGCATAATCACCTATAGCATAAGTTCTATAAATTCCAGCCAAAAATTCGGCAACATAACGAATCAAGTCTGCTTCCCCATGAATAGTGCCAGACAACCAGAAAATTTTGATCAAATAGCAAATCTAATATAGAACATCATATTCATACCAAAAGTATAACAATATCAATAGAGGCAAGTTTTAAAATCTTAAGTCTTAATCTATCTTGCAAGCTTTTAATTCCTATTGATATTCCCGAGTTTGACTTCCAAGATTGAATGGGGTCCGAGTTCCGATCTTATATAAGTTCCGACTTTCGGGTATATTCGACCTCCGAAATTGATTCTGGTTGATCCCGATCTCCGACTACATTTAGTTTTCCAAGACTTTTATGATGATGTTTTCCTAAATTCTGAGTTCTGACATTAACTATACCCGACCTTAGGCTTCTTGGATTTTCTCTTTTCTTGAAGTTCTTTCATACCAATTCCAATTCTAATCCCAAGACACATGCAATTTTAATCATAAACCATCATCATCGCTCCAAATCATATGAATATCATGAGGATAACAAGGTTCCCACATAGACCAATTCAATAAAAACAAGAAGAGAGGTTGGATTCCTACCTTGTTTAGTTGAATTCTTGTTGATTGGATGTCTTAGATGGAAGCAACTCTTGATGAGACTTGAAGAAAGGTTAAAGATAGAATGGAGATGAGTGTGTATGGAAGAGAAATGGAGAGTGGTCAGCTCCTTATGCTAGCCAAAATTTCCAAGGGAGAATGAAGGAATTATCTCTAGACTTTTGAAGTAAGTTGTTGCATAATTGGTGGATTCCTACTCCTTCTTCAATTTGCTAGAGTTGTCCACTTTGTACAGATTTTGTAGTGCAACATACATGGGTAAGGTGGCTAAATCTTGGCCACCCATCCTGGGGTTCTCATAGTACAATTTTTATTGATCTAGTTCCGACAATTTAAAGTAATGAAATTCTGCCGATTTCCTTCAAATCTGTAAAATGTAACGTCCGATTTCTGACTTCCGATCCCCTCTATTGTTGAAATTTCAGATTTCTGAGTTTGCCTTACATTCCGCTTCCGACCTCAATATTAGCTTCGACTTTCGACTTCATCCCAAGGCTTACAAGGGATTTCTTCCGATTTCCGACCTCATGCATGCAGCTTACGGTCTCCAATTTAATGCATGAAGCTTACGATTTCCGACCTTGTAAGCGTGTATAAATTTTGACCTCGTCAGTATGATTTCCGATTTCCGATTTTAGGAGCTGAAATGAAGTGACTGATGCTTCCAACTTACGAGTTCGTCTTCAACTTCAGCACAAGTTACGACCTCCAACCTTAGCGATCAAAGAGCAAAATGTTCGATTTCCGATTTCGTCTCTAAGGCTCAAATGAATTGGCTATATTCCGAATTCTGACATTATGATTCACAAATGTACGAGATCCGATCTCGAGTTCAATGTTAGTAGCTCTCATTTCTATAACTTTTCGAGTTCCGGGATAGAAATTTTATAATTCCCGAGTTCCGACTTTAAGTGTTTGGCTTCACACCAGGCTCTACTTTCAAGTTTCAATTAGACTGGATGTTTTCTGAGTTCCGACTTCATATACAGGAGGTTCACGAGGTCCGACTTTATAGAGCGTACGAGTTCCGATTTCATTTCCAAAATATGCTAGAAACTACTCCCACTTTAGGCGACGTGGAGAGTAATTCTACCACACAAAGAAGGCAACGTGGAGAGCAAGGTTGGCTGAAGCTTGGCCTTATGTTTAAAGGCCAATCACAACCTTCCAAGTTAACTCCCACTCATGCCTATATAACACACCCTCCTCCTTTGATTCAGACCATTATTCACGTTGCATTCATCTTCTCCTTCAGCTCTCTTTCTCTCTTGCTCACACACCCAAAACTTAAGCTAAGTTCCAGCCTTGTTCATCCAACCTCCAAGAACTCAGCACAAAACACTTAAATCAAAGGTAGGGGTTTTGATTTCTTGCATCAAATCCATGCACTTGGCTGAATGGGCTGAATCATTTTGACCTTATATGATGTATGAATTAACTAATTATGCTTGAACTAATAGAAGATTTTGAGTTAGAGGTAGAATTAGAAGAAGAAAACTAAGAGAAGTAAATGAATAAGGGTGCTGTCTTGGTGGAGAGTCCACGGCAGTCCGTATGGCGGGGCGTACGGCACAGCCTACAATTGGTCGAATCCAATGAAACTATTTTTAGATGAAACTTGACATCTAGGGCTTTCCATAGATATATCATATACGGATTTTGGATCAGGAATGAGGGAGATATGAATTTTTGAATCTCGACCTAGGGTTTTGACTCTGGTTCTGGACAGATTAGGTTCTTAAGGGTGTAACTCACCCTATACAATTCCAAATCGAGTGAAACTAATTTTGTTGGAAAGCTTACACATAGGAGAACAATATCCAAAGAAATTCCGAGTTTGTTATCAACTCAGTTGTTCCCAGTGATTTGAAGAAATCACCCTATGTCCAAATCAGGCCAACACAGGGCAGTTCAGAAAGGCTAAGTTTCGGGGCTTGTAACTTGAGCCCTACTAAGGAAAATGAAATCAAACTTTTTGTATATGAAAGGTTGTCCTGTTAGCTTTAATATGAGGCCAATTTCGTCTGATTTGAGTGAGTTTTCGATTTTTGGTGAATTTCTACTTTTAGTTGCCTGATTCTGGCTAGCCAATGGGCAGGCCGAGATAAAGTTTAGATATCTTGAGTTATAGATACCGAAATTAGATGGGACCAAAGAGGTTAGAAAATAGACACACAACACTGTAACATACTCAAATTTGAGGTCCAAATGAGTTAAAATGAAATTGTGGTATGAATTACAAAAACCGGGTTGGTTGAATAAGTTGAGGCAGGATTTCAGTTTTAATGAAATTGATATGGATTTGAGATCTATGTTGAAATATAAATGTGAATTTGTGTTTCTTGTGATACATTGATGTATTGATTGGCTGGCACTATTCATGGGGAAGTGGACACGTTCCGTTATGCTGCCGAAATTTCGGTAGAACCCATGTACAAGTTATGAATTACATATGAATGCATATACATTCTTAAGAAAGCCATGAAAGTCATGAAAAGAATTGTGTTATTATGCAAGTTCCATACTACTTGGGCCAGCCCCGGATAGAAAGTTAATGGGAATAGATCGGTGGGAAGGTCGGGAAAAGTAAACCCGGCATTTCTGTATAGGAACGAGCTTGGTCCTGATAAGCAGACTATTACCCAGGAGTCTAAATGGCCAAGAACTCCCAGGGGACCAAGAGATGGAAAAATGATGGGAAAGAAATGAAAAAGTTTATGAAGGAAAGTTCAAGAATAAGTCTACATGATTACATGAATGCATGAATACTTGAAATAGTTACATCAAAGTGTTTACAATTATATGTTATAATTGCTCACTGCTATGCATTTATTTATTTCGATTACATTCTATGTATCCGTATTAGTAATCTATGTGGTTTCTTATGTCAATGTAAAGTAAAACTGAACCTTGCCTCGGACCAGACATTTTCTTAAACTCATGAAAATGGACTTTTCAGCTTGAACACATGTTTTATAATTAAATAAAACCCGAGGCAACTGAGAATGTATGTGACGCCGATCAAGATAACCGAACCCTACTGAGAATTTTCTTGAAATTCTCACCCCGTTTTGTGTCTCCCGCATCATTCTCAGACGTTGGCGATGGACTCCACAGCCACCCTTTTTATTGAGATTCCGACGTTACAGTTCCACCACGACTTGGAGTTGGACTCTTTGTACATAGCCGGTTCGTGCAACTTTCGTGCCTGCCTCTTCAAATGACAGAACTTCGATGTTCCTTTACACCATCCCCTCTTTGATCCTGCTACCCTTATATTGCCATCCTCTACATATGGCACACCCACATCCTCGCACCTCTCGCACCCGCAGCACCCGCCGACTCGCCTCGAGTCACCACCGCAGGCAGCCCCCGACATCCCACTGAGTTCCGAGAGTGACCCCTCCGAGGCCACCGGCTCGTCGCCCTCTTCCTCCTCGGGACCTAGCGCAGATTACACCCCGGCCAAGCCTGGCATGGCTAACGGCTACCTGACGGAGTAGTGTAGCGGCAGGGGATATTGTACAGAATGACCCTCTTTTGGATAGCATGTAGCTTTGGGTCATGGGTTTGACTGTAGGGTTAGCAGTAGGTTACGAAATGTCCTTTGAGGACCATAGGGTATTATGATCTTCTTGATACATCAGCTCCGTATGTGTTCTATTTTAGAACTTTGTACATAAACTGAGATAGTGGCTTCTGATATATATATGTCTACACGTATGCAGTAACATTATAGTACCATACTTATCTTGATGATATTCTATTCGATTCGTTTCGTTTTTAATATAACAGTACGCCGTATCGTCAATAGAGACAATTTAAGGACAAGAAAGGTAAGTAAAGTATCAACAAGGTAACACAACCTGACTAGTTTCATGCTATGACTTAAGCATAACATAAAATTAGTAGGGTGTTACATTTTGGTATCAGAGCAGTTCGTCCTAGCTAAGGCCTGAGGATTGGACTGACTATGCTTCGCGCATATTCTGTACTTTTAGTTGATAATGTGCACCAGATCTTGCCTGTATGGTTGAGATATAGTTGTGCGTGTGTATGAAGTGCCTGACCGTGTGGGCTGTTATTTACTAGCACATTAAACTTAGTATTGAGCCTGATCAACTCAATAACTTTTGTTTTGTGTGTTCAGAACTTAATGGCTTCCGGAAGGCGAGGAAGACCACGTGCGAAACCTGCTCCAGAGAACCCGACTGACGTGATGGCCACAATGCGGGAAATGGCTCACGCAATGCGGGAGCAAGCCGCGGCAGCTCACCAAATGATGGAGCAGCTAGGCAGGCGGCCTGCAGCAGGTTGTGAGAGGAACCCACAAGGCCCAGAGGCTAACCTGGACTACCTCAGGTTTGCGGAGTTCAGGAAGGCAAATCCGCCAAGTTTCCGAGGGGCATATGACCCGGACAGAGCTGACAAGTGGATCAAAGCCATGGAGAAGATTTTCTCCGTCTTAGATTGCCCGGATCATCAAAAAGTGACTTTTGCCACTTACACGCTTGAAGCAGACGCCGAGTTCTGGTGGAATGGCGTGCGAAGGTTGTTCGAGGAATCTCAGACAGTAGTCACCTGGACAATGTTCAAGGATGTATTTTACCAGAAGTACTTCCCCGCTTCAGTTCGAAATGCTAAGGAACTCGAGTTCATGCAACAAGGCCAAGGAAATCGGACAGTATCCGAATATATTGCCCGATTTGAGGAGCTATGCAAATTCTCCACCATTTACCAGAGGAACCCAGATGAAGCCTGGAAGTGCATTAAGTTTGAAGGTGGGTTACAAGAGGACATTCTCACCGCAATCAGCCCAATGGAGATTAGGGATTTCCCTACACTAGTGAATAAATGCCGACTTGTGGAGGATTGCCACTCAAAATTAGTCAGCCCAGGGGCATTTGGTGGGAATTTCAAGAGGGGGTTAGCCCCGCAAGGCCTAAGATTCAAGCCCAATGTACAACAACAACGGAGATTTCCGCCAAGAGGCAACAAAGGCAAGCAGCCTCAAAGGCCTTTTCCAAATTCAACTTGCACAAAATGCGGCAACAATCATGGCGATCGGCCGTGCTTGGCAGGCCAGAATGTCTGCTATGGATGTGGCAAGCCAGGCCACAAAATTTACGAGTATCCGACCAGGAACTCGTCACAGCCGCCTCGACCCCAAATGACAAGGACGGGTCTTTACTATGAATGCGGAAGAAGCCGATAAGTCGGAAGGATTGATCCAAGGCAATTGTGATGTGAATGGTGAGACTCTAACTGTACTCTATGATTCGGGTGCCTCACATTCATTTATTTCTCATAATTGTGTAGCTGCTTTGCAATTGCCAATTTCTGAATTACCTTATGATCTGTTAGTTACTACTCCTACCAATGGGCCTGTTAGAACTAGTCAAATGTGCATCAATATTCCTCTTCGAATTGAGGGCAGGACCTTTGCCGCTAATTTGATTTGCCTCCCTCTATCTGGTCTCGACGTAATTCTGGGCATGGATTGGCTTTCTGCCAATCATGTTGTACTCAATTGCTCTAATAAGACAGTGGTACTTCCCTCTGTCTTACTTTCTGAATCCCAAACCGCAATACTCTTCTATCTGAACTCTTTCAGGCCAAAGGATCAGGGGTGTATCCTCTTGTCAGCTAATGCGGTAGAAGCTGAGCAGGAACTGGAGAAGATTCCGATTGTCAGGGAATATCCGGGTGTTTTCCCAGAGGATATTCCTGAATTCCCTCCGGAGAGAGAGATTGAGTTTACCATCAAATTGGTTCCAGGTGCGAGACCAATATCCATAGCTCCGTATCGAATGTCACCTATGGAGCTGACGGAACTAAAACGACAGATTGAAGAGCTTTTAGAAAAGGGATTTATACGACCAAGTGCATCGCCATGGGGAGCTCCAGTCTTGTTGGTCAAGAAGAAGGATGGAAGCATGCGCTTATGCGTGGATTATAGGCAGTTGAACAAAGTGACGATTAAGAACAAGTATCCGCTGCCGAGGATTGATGATCTCATGGACCAACTACAGGGTGCAACAGTATTCTCCAAGATCGACTTGCGTTCTGGATATCACCAAATTCGAGTTCGGGAACAAGATATCCCTAAGACAGCTTTTCGAACTCGTTACGGGCACTATGAATACACCATGATGTCGTTTGGACTGACGAATGCGCCAGCAATATTCATGGATTACATGAATCGAATATTCCGCCCATATCTGGACAAATTTGTAGTGGTCTTCATCGATGATATACTTGTCTACTCGAAGACGGAACAAGAACATGTGGAACACTTACGGCTAGTTCTGCAAATTTTAAGAGAAAAGAAGCTCTATGCCAAGTTATCCAAATGTGAATTTTGGATGAAGGAGGTAAAATTTCTCGGCCACGTAGTGTCATCTGGAGGAATCTTTGTCGACCCCAGCAAAGTAGAAGCAGTTCTGAACTGGGAAAGGCCAACTACAGTCTCGGAAGTTAGAAGTTTTCTGGGCTTAGCTGGATATTATAGGCGATTCGTTAAGGATTTTTCTCGAATAGCCTTGCCTTTGACCAAGCTAACCAGAAAGAATGTCCCTTTCGAGTGGACGCCGGAGTGCGAACAGAGTTTTCAGGATTTGAAGAGAAGGTTGACCACGACACCAGTACTAGCTTTACCAGACCCTCATGGACCATTTGAGGTCTATTGCGATGCTTCCCAACAAGGGTTAGGGTGCGTGTTGATGCAAATAGGAAAAGTGGTCGCGTATGCCTCCAGGCAATTGAAGCCACACGAAAGGAATTACCCGACTCATGATCTTGAATTAGCAGCAGTAGTGTTTGCTTTGAAAATATGGAGACATCACCTGTATGGAGTAAAGTTCGAGGTCTTTTCTGATCATAAGAGTTTGAAGTACCTTTTTGATCAGAAGGAATTGAATATGAGGCAGCGGAGATGGATGGAACTCCTTAAAGACTACGAATTTGAATTGAAATACCACCCCGGTAAGGCGAACATCGTGGCAGATGCGTTAAGCAGAAAATCATTGACTGTCGCGTGGATGATGATTAAAGAGACGGAACTTATTGAAAGTTTCCGAAATCTTAATTTGGGAATTCTTATAACTCCCAAAACTCTTCAGCTACACCAAATTCAGATAACCAGTAGCTTCAAGGACCAGATTCGGCAAGCTCAGCAACAAGATGCTAACTTTCAACATACGCTTAATCTCGTGCGATCAGGGAAACTAGCAGGTTTTGCCCAAGATAAAGAGGGTATCTGGCGGTGCCACGACAGAGTATGTGTTCCTGAAAAGGACGATCCTCGAAAGAGAATCTTAGAAGAAGCGCATAGAGGCGAGTTTGCCGTACATCCTGGCATAACTAAGATGTATCAAGACCTCAAGAAGATGTTTTGGTGGCCAGGCATGAAGTCAGATGTAGCAAACTTTGTTGGCAAATGTTTGATTTGTCAAAAGGTGAAAGCAGAACATCAGAAGCCTTCTGGGATGCTTCAACCCTTGGAAGTTCCTGAGTGGAAATGGGAAAGTATTTCCATGGATTTTGTGATGGGATTGCCAAGAACACCAACAGGATACGATGCCATATGGGTCATCGTGGATAGATTGACCAAGTCTGCCCACTTTCTACCCATCCGAGCGAATTATCCGTTGGAAAAATTGGCACAACTGTATATTCAAGAGATTATAAGGCTGCATGGGACGACTTCAACCATTATCTCCGATCGAGACCCAAGGTTTACTTCAAGGTTTTGGGGAGCCTTACAAAAGGCATTCGGTGCCAAGTTATGCCTAAGCACTGCATACCACCCGCAAACGGACGGCCAAACAGAAAGGACAATTCAAACCTTGGAGGATATGTTACGAGCTTATATACTGGAGCAACGCGGGAATTGGGACCGATATTTACCATTGGCCGAGTTCGCATACAACAATAGCTATCACGCTAGCATTGGCATGGCTCCTTACGAAGCATTGTACGGACGAAAGTGCCAGTCTCCCCTGTGCTGGTATGAGACAGGGGAATCAGCTTTATTGGGGCACGATTTAGTCGGGCAGACTACCGAGCAAATCAAGAAAATACGGAACAAGATACTTGTCGCTCAGAGTCGCCAGAAGAGTTACGCGGATACCAGGAGGGAACCTCTGGAATTTCAAGAAGGAGACCATGTATTTTTGAAGGTTACTCCTACCACGGGGATAGGTAGAGCAATCAAAGTCAAGAAGCTAAATCCTCGTTTTATTGGTCCCTTCCAAATCCTAAAGCGAATAGGGTCAGTGGCGTACCAAGTCTCTTTGCCTCCACATCTATCAAACCTCCATGATGTTTTTCATGTCTCCCAACTCAGAAAATATCAACCTGACACTACGCACTCCCTTGAACCCGAATCAATAAAGTTGAAGGAGGACCTGACCTTCCATGTTCAACCAATACGGATCGTAGACAGAAGCAGCAGACAACTCCGAAACAAATCAGTACAACTAGTGAAGGTAGCATGGGGAAAAGAAGGTGCTGAAGATTACACTTGGGAACTGGAATCAGAGATGAGAAAAGGATATCCTGAGTTATTTACAGGCACTAAATTTTGAGGACAAAATTTTTTAAAGGAGGGTAGTATTGTAACGTCCGATTTCCGACTTCCGATCCCCTCTATTGTTGAAATTTCAGATTTCCGAGTTTGCCTTACATTCCGCTTCCGACCTCAATATTAGCTTCGACTTCCGACTTCATCCCAGGGCTTACAAGGGATTTCTTCCGATTTCCGACCTCATGCATGCAACTTACGGTCTCCGATTTAATGCATGAAGCTTACGATTTCCGACCTTGTAAGCGTGTATAAATTTTGACCTCGTCAGTATGATTTCCGATTTCCGATTTTAGGAGCTGAAATGAAGTGACTGATGCTTCCAACTTACGAGTTCGTCTTCAACTTCAGCACAAGTTACGACCTCCGACCTTAGCGATCAAAGAGCAAAATGTTCGATTTCCGATTTCGTCTCTAAGGCTCAAATGAATTGGCTATATTCCGAATTCTGACATTATGATTCACAAATGTACGAGATCCGATCTCGAGTTCAATGTTAGTAGCCCTCATTTCTATAACTTTTCGAGTTCCGGGATAGAAATTTTATAATTCCCGAGTTCCGATTTTAAGTGTTTGGCTTCACACTAGGCTCTGCTTTCAAGTTTCAATTAGACTGGATGTTTTCTGAGTTCCGACTTCATATATAGGAGGCTCACGAGGTCCGACTTTATAGAGCGTACGAGTTCCGATTTCGTTTCCAGAATATGCTAGAAACTACTCCCACTTTAGGCGACGTGGAGAGTAATTCTACCACACAAAGAAGGCAACGTGGAGAGCAAGGTTGGCTGAAGCTTGGCCTTATGTTTAAAGGCCAATCACAACCTTCCAAGTTAACTCCCACTCATGCTTATATAACACACCCTCCTCCTTTGATTCAGACCATTATTCACGTTGCATACCTCTTCTCCTTCAGCTCTCTTTCTCTCTTGCTCACACACCCAAAACTTAAGCTAAGTTCCAGCCTTGTTCATCCAACCTCCAAGAACTCAGCACAAAACACTTAAATCAAAGGTAGGGGTTTTGATTTCTTGCATCAAATCCATGCACTTGGCTGAATGGGCTGAATCATTTTGACCTTATATGATGTATGAATTAACTAATTATGCTTGAACTAATAGAAGATTTTGAGTTAGAGGTAGAATTAGAAGAAGAAAACTAAGAGAAGTAAATGAATAAGGGTGCTGTCTTGGTGGAGAGTCCACGGCAGTCCGTATGGCGGGGCGTACGGTGCCACCTAAAATCGGTCGAATCCGATGAAACTATTTTTAGATGAAACTTGACATCTAGGGCTTTCCATAGACATATCATATACGGATTTTGGATCAGGAATAAGGGAGATATGAATTTTTGAATCTCGACCTAGGGTTTTGACTCTGGTTCTGGACAGATTAGGTTCTTAAGGGTGTAACTCACCCTATACAATTCCAAATCGAGTGAAACTAATTTTGTTGGAAAGCTTACACATAGGAGAACAATATCCTAAGAAATTTCGAGTTTGTTATCAACTCAGTTGTTCCCAGTGATTTGAAGAAATCACCCTATGTCCAAATCAGGCCAACATAGGGCAGTTCAGAAAGGCTAAGTTTTGGGGCTTGTAACTCGAGCCCTACTAAGGAAAATGAAATGGAACTTTTTGTATATGAAAGGTTGTCCTGTTAGCTTTAATATGAGGCCAATTTCGTCTGATTTGAGTGAGTTTTCGATTTTTGGTGAATTTCTACTTTTAGTTGCCTGATTCTGGCTAGCCAATGGGCAGGCCGAGATAAAGTTTAGATATCTTGAGTTATAGATACCGAAATTAGATGGGACCAAAGAGGTTAGAAAATAGACACACAACACTATAACATACTCAAATTTGAGGTCCAAATGAGTTAAAATGAAATTGTGGTATGAATTACAAAAACCGGGTTGGTTGAATAAGTTGAGGCAGGATTTCAGTTTTAATGAAATTGATATGGATTTGAGATCTATGTTGAAATATAAATGTGAATTTGTGTTTCTTGTGATACATTGATGTATTGATTGGCTGGCACTATTCATGGGGAAGCGGACACGTTCCGTTATGCTGCCGAAATTTTGGTAGAACCCATGTACAAGTTATGAATTACATATGAATGCATATACATTCTTAAGAAAGCCATGAAAGTCATGAAAAGAATTGTGTTATTATGCAAGTTCCATACTACTTGGGCCAACCCCGGATAGAAAGTTAATGGGAATAGATCGGTGGGAAGGTCGAGGAAAGTAAACCCGGCATTTCTGTATAGGAACGAGCTCGGTCCTGATAAGCAGACTATTACCCAGGAGTCTAAATGGCCAAGAACTCCCAGGGGACCAAGAGATGGAAAAATGATGGGAAAGAAATGAAAAAGTTTATGAAGGAAAGTTCAAGAATAAGTCTACATGATTACATGAATGCATGAATACTTGAAATAGTTACATCAAAGTGTTTACAATTATATGTTATAATTGCTCACTGCTATGCATTTATTTATTTCGATTACATTCTATGTATCCATATTAGTAATCTATGTGGTTTCTTATGTCAATGTAAAGTAAAACTGAACCTTGCCTCGGACCAGACATTTTCTTAAACTCATGAAAATGGACTTTTCAGCTTGAACACATGTTTTATAATTAAATAAAACCCGAGGCAACTGAGAATGTATGTGACGTCAGTACCAGTATAACCGAACCCTACTGAGAATTTTCTTGAAATTCTCACCCCGTTTTGTGTCTCCCGCATCATTCTCAGACGTTGGCGATGGACTCCATAGCCACCCTTTTTATTGAGATTCCGACGTTACAGTTCCACCACGACCTGGAGTTGGACTCTTTGTACATAGCCGGTTCGTGCAACTTTCGTCTGTACCTCTTCTTGGCAGAACTTCGATGTTCCTTTACACCATCCCCTCTTTGATCCTGCTACCCCTTATATTGCCATCCCTCTACATATGGCACACCCACATCCTGCACCTCCTGCACCCGGCAAGCACCGCTGACCGCCTGAGTCACCACCGCAGGCAGCCCCCGACATCCCGCTGAGTTCCGAGAGTGACCCCTCCGAGGCCACCGGCTCGTCGCCCTCTTCCTCCTCGGGACCTAGCGCAGATTACACCCCGGCCGAGCCTAGCATGGCTAACGGCTACCTGACGGAGTAGTGTAGCGGCAGGGGATATTGTACAGTATGACGCTCTTTTGGATAGCATATAGCTTTGGGTCATGGGTTTGACTGTAGGGTTAGCAGTAGGTTACGAAATGTCCTTTGAGGACCATAGGGTATTATGATCTTCTTGATACATCAGCTCCGTATGTGTTCTATTTTAGAACTTTGTACATAAACTGAGATAGTGGCTTCTGATATATATATGTCTACACGTATGCAGTAACATTATAGTACCATACTTATCTTGATGATATTCTATTCGGTTCGTTTCGTTTTTAATATAACAGTACGCCGTATCGTCAATAGAGACGATTTAAGGACAAGAAAGGTAAGTAAAGTATCAACAAGGTAACACAACCTGACTAGTTTCATGCTATGACTTAAGCATAACATAAAATTAGTAGGGTGTTACATAAAACGGTTTTTAAAGGATTTTGTGAGGTTTTATATGTTTCTGTTTTAATTCTTTTTAATTCTAATATCTCTAATTAACTTCTAATCAACTCCTAATTAACCTTTAATTAACTTTTAATTAACTTTACAAACTCAATAAAATCGAATAAATCAATTAACAGTGTAACTTAAACGTTTGGCAAATTTAGAGCATTTCTATTTTATGTTTTCTATGGATAATGGCATTTTCGTAATATTGAGTAGGTCTAAGGGTACCTCACATCATTTCCAAATTTTTAGCATTGGGGGATGTTACAGTAATAATCGGTCAAAAACTGCTAAACCGGGAGCAATTCCAACAATCAGCAGTTCCTCATTTATTTTAGGCAATTTTGTTTGCTGCACATGCTCTTATATTTATACACCTCATGGATGTGTTTTGAATAATTTCCCATCATTGTGGGACCAAGAAATACACAAGATCAGTGTTGAAAGTAGTCTATACCTGTTCACTCTTGTATTAGATATTGAGCATGATGTCAAAACTCTTGCGGAACAACACAAAGAAAAATGTTTTGCGTCAGACTTTGCTATCCCACCCATTGAAGATAAAAAAGTTACTAGGGAAGTTCATATATGGTCAATTAAGGCTAAGAATTATCATTTTTGTATGGTTTGAATTAACGAAAAGCACATTTTCTAGATAACTTCATGTCTCTTTACCTTACAGTAGCTAGCTAGTATAAGAAGTTGTCACCATTGCCTGTAGCTCATCCGTGCTTATTATTATTGTTTACTATCAAATCTATCTACCTTTAACTTATGAAACTTCTAAATGCTTGTGTGATCATAATTAATTTTTTTGTAATATTTGTTGTGATGAATTTTTGTATTATTTAATAATTGTTATTTATTTTATAGTATATAATTAGTCATATATATATATATATATATATATATATATATATATATATATATATATATACTGGTTGAACCCCAGTTAAACTAGTTGGACCTCTGAACCTTTGAACCAGTGGCTTGACTGATTTGATGCCCGGTCTGATTTTCTTAACCTTGAAAAAAACACATATCCATTGATCAAACAATACTAATCCAAACAAAGATAGAGATAATAACTTTTATTACTCATGCACTAAACAATAACAAAACATAGAGGACATATTTGTCAATAGATTTAAAGGAAGCTTCATTGACAAAGCTAGCAGAAGCAAAAACAAAGCTCAGAATTAAAAACATCAAATTGATTTTAACAAACTTAAACTACCATCAAGAAAATCCAATAGACAGGAAAGTTAAATAAAATTTATGAATTTTAGCATGATCCATAATATAAGAGTAATAAATGTGAATATGAAAATATACATATCTAAATAGAGAGGGAGTAACACCCATAAATCATCCATAAACAAGGTATGAAAATAGAAAGCTCATACCTTTTATTCAATTTTAAGGAAGCTTAAATAAAAACTTCAAAAGAAGCAATAAAACAATTCCCATTTAAAGGAAGCTTCGTTAATAAAGGCAACAAAAGCAATAAAACAATACCCATTAGAAAAACCAAAATACATTGAAATAAGCAAGGCAACACAAAACAGATGAAAAACTATAATATCTCTGAACCATTAATAGAAGGTATGAGTAATAAATGGTCAACAACATGGTAAGTGAATGATGGATTGAAATAACAACAGGAAAAAAAAAAGTGCACAAATTGAACTAATAAAAATAGGAACATATAATACTGACAGAAATTAGGTTTAGATAAATCATACACTGAAATCGGAATAGATAAAATAGGAATAGTAGCATGAATAAGACATGATTAAGAACACAAAGTTGATTAAGAAATAGTATACGCATTATAAAATAAAATACAAAATATAAAATATTTAATAAAATCAATATTAAAGAAAGAAGAAACAGAGCAATCAAATCAACCAGTATATGGAATCCAATATATCAATATTTTGACGAAAGATGTAAGAATTAGTTAAAAAGTAAAACAAATTAAAAACATTACTTACAAACTCATCCATAAACACCATTTCCATGGAATTAATGACATCAGAAATGTTAAAGCTTGGCAAACGCCACAAGCGAACAATTCGAACTTAACCCTCCAGCATTCACACCCAATGGGTCAAATCAATTAGCCATTTGATAAATAGAGAATGATAACAGTAAAGAAGAATAAGGAAAAAGGAATGAAAGAAACAACAGTATCAGTAAAAGAAGAAAACGCAAGAAGGATCGAAGGAAGCAATGAAGGAAAAATATTGTAAATGAAACATTCAAGTATTTATAGAGAGTTGAATACATATCAGAGCCAGAGTTAGTAATCGTTACTAGATGAGATGTCACGACCTCACCTAGGGCATGACCGGCGCTTACAGAACGAGTTCCCTAGCAAGCCTTTCACAGGAATGTTTCACAAAAATTAGACAGAGTTTCCCCTACATTTAGGATAATTACCAAATAAAAGTACTCCTCCTGCACAATCAACAAACACATTCTTCCATCAAGGATCCAAGCATTCTCAGAATGCACCCCTCAGCACACGACATATTTAATCCATCAAGCACAATTCAACAAGCCAAACATGCACATCATAATGTAGCTATCCATACTATTCTAATACATAACTCTATCATAACTTATCCAACCAATTCAGTTTACATAATTCCACCATACTAAGACTATTACAAACTAGCAAGGGTCAGACCTTGCCTGTAGTACTATGGAGCTACAATTCTAAGATTCCAAAACAATATAGAATAACCAAACCAAGCCCTTATCTATGAAGGCTCACCAAGAGTGGAGGTTAACTACTGCTGAGTAGGGGGATCGGCTCCCAAGTCTGAACCTGTATCTGAAAAAGATAGAATAGCCATGGGGTGAGTTTATGAAATTCAGTGAGATATAGGACACCTTTGAATTCATGAGTCCATGTACATTTGAAAACTATAGTTTCATTTCAATTTAACAATCATAGGAACTATCTAACAAGATAATTTGTCAGGATTCACACTTAGGTGGCCCTTCCTTCGTGTGAGTCCCGTAAACAGGCACGCATCACACTATATGTATGGCTGTGAATAACAGGCATGCACCACTCCCTTGAATGGCTATGAAATTCATAAGTTAAGGTGCACCAGGGCTAACATCTACTGTCGTTAGAAGGCAGATCTTGTATAGACTTTCCTAGTCCTTTTTCATCATATAACATGCCTCAATTTTCAAACATTTCTCACAAATATTCATCATTGACTCATGTGAAGTTTCTAAAACAATTTCAACATAAAATTTTATATAGATAACATGAATTTAAAGCAATAAACAAGACAAAGGAATTCTATCTACTCACATATCACCAGTCCATGAAAGGATATCGGTACACTGGAACCCATAGAGCAAGAATGTAACACCCTAACAAACCCATACTACGCTTAAGTCGTATTACGGCGTTTTATTAGTTGTTACTTATGCTCGTGGAAAATTAAACTTCACTTGAAATTAAATTACGCGGAAAATACGGTAAGATTTTTCTTTTTGTGAAATACGTCATCGCTTTGGAAAGTAAAGCCTTGAGCGAGAAGGTAGATAGAGAAAGAGCGTGTCGCATAAAATAAATACCCAAATATCATAAGACAAGAGAAAGGTAAATAAATAGAAATTCACAAATACATTGCATTAATTAACTAATCATTACATCCATATGAGTTCATAATATATATATATATATATATATATATATATATATATATATATATATATAAACATTACATCAAAGAAAGCTCATGGTCATGCCATGACCTAAGTACTAGGTACTACTACAAACTTCAATGACAAAGCTCCTCTCAAAAAGAATATGCGAAGATGTAGAGTGACGGTCGCTATAAGTCCCAAAATAGCTTCGTCTGGCATTCGACGTTGTACGTCCACTCGTAGTGCGGTGGCTCCAAGCTCCACTCCATTGGGTGTGCCAACAAAAATCTGGTGACGATGCGGAAAAGTAACTAGAGTGAGAAATAAGATTTCTCAGTAGGACTCAAACCCGACACAGAGGTGTCATCGTCATCGTCCCAGCCACTTTGGTTTTATAATGAAAACAGTGGGCATGCATAAGGTTCAGTTCTTAGGTTTTCGAAAATGTGAGTATCCGAAGTGGATTCAATTTTTAACATACTCTCTAATCATTTATATCATAACATACATGGGCATAAGTATAAGCACATAAAGCATGCATGACTGTACTATAAGCTTCTCTTAACTTTTTCTCTTTAAAGGTTTGGACCGAAGTCCCTTTTTCTTTTCTTTTCTTAACTTGACTCATCTTAAGTCCTTTTCTTTTCTTAACTTGACTCATCTTGAGTCCTTCTCTTTTCACCCACTAAACATAAGTGGTAATGAGCTCATACCGTGGCCGTCGCCACCATAAAATTTCGGTACTTACACTAGCTGGGTCATGCCATGCCTCATGTAAGCCCTATCCCCTATACTCACACTAGCTGGGTCATGCCATGCCTCATGTAAGCCCTATCCCCTATACTCACACTAGTTGGGTCATGCCATGCCTCATGTGAGTCGTGGGTGAGGGGAACTTACTTTGGGTCACCTTCCCTTTTGAAGGATCACACCCTTAGTTTACCTTCTCTTCTTATTAAAGCTTATGATGCAAAATATTTCTAAGTCCACAATTTTTACAAAATTTCGGCAGCATAACGGCTAGATCGAAGCTTCTCAAAATTTTGCCAAACAGAATACCAGTATCACAGCATCATATCATATCATCATATCATATCATCATCATCATATCATCATTATCATGGCATCATAATCACATCATCATCATAACATCATGCTTGCAACATAAACAGAGGCATATTCTCAAGCAAAGTCTTATGAGCTTAGCTTAGTAAATTAGGTGCAAGCTTTTACATTGGCTTTCGTTTTATTGATTCCTTCTTCTCAATTATTCTAACTTGACTTATATGATTTTCATATTTTAATTTGGAAGATTTATAGTTTAGGTTTTGCATTATAGTATGGTGAGAATCTTATGAATTTAATCTAGTACATTAACTACATTTTCATTCGGTTTTTCGTTTTATTTGCTTCTTTTGTTAAGGATTAGGTGAGCTTAGTATTTTATTCTACCTAGTCTTCATTAAGTAAGTTATGAAATTTCATTACTTTAGGCTAAGGCCTTTTACCTTTTTAAATCATTTATGCATAGTCTTACTTAAGGTTAAGTTTTGACAGTTTTACTTTTACCCTAGGCAGTAACTTCAAAAATTCACCATAATTTGGTATTTTATCATTTTAATGTAAAATTTTATATGCTTATAGGTTTCTGAGTCTAGTTTTTAACAAAATAAGTCCCACTCAAAAATTCGTTTTCTAACTCCAGTTATGCATATTTTATTCTGACTGTTCAGTTTCTAAGTTCACTCCCGGTACAGTGGATTGTTACCTCTCATTATAATTGCTCAGAAGGAATCTGAGAAAACTGTTTTATGGGTTTGTTCCTCTATGTCTTAGCTTTCATTAAAACTTAGTCTCACTCAAAAATCATTTTTGTAGCTCGAGTTATACACATTTTAGTGTAGACTGCCCAGACAGAAACCAATCCGAGAACAGTCCACTTTGAAAAATCATATCTCGCTCATTTTAACTCCGAATGTAACACCCTACTAATTTTATGTTATGCTTAAGTCATAGCATGAAACTAGTCGGGTTGTGTTACCGTGTTGATACTTTACTTACCTTTCTTGTCTTTAAGTTCTCCTTAACTCGTCTCTATTGACGAGGCAGCGTCTTTGTTATATTACAAACAAAATAAACGAAATATCAACAAAATGAACCGAATAGACTATCATCAAATAAGTATGGTACAATAAGGTCACTGCATGCGTGTAAACATATGTATATATATATATCAGAAGACGCTGTTTTAGTTTATGTACAAAGGTTCAAAGTAAAACACATACATGGGCTAGTGTATCAAAAGACCATACTGCCCTCATCTATCAGCCTACCCTATGGTCCTCATAGGACATTTCATAATCTACTGCTAATTCTACAGTCAAACCCATGACCCAAAGCTACATGCTGTCCAAAAGAGGGTCATGCTGTACAACATCCCCTGCCGCTAAACTACTCCGTCAGGTAGCCGTTAGCCATGCCAGGCTCGGCCGGAGTATAGTCCGCGCTAGGTCCCGAGGAGGAAGAGGGCGGCGAGCCTGTGGCCTCAGAGGGGTCACTCTCGGAACTCAGAGGGACGTCGGGGGCTGCCTGTGGTGGTGACTCGGGAGCAGGGTCAGCGGGTGCGCCATATGTAGAGGGATGGCAATATAAGGGGTAGCAGGGTCGAATAGGGGATGGTGCAAAGGAACATCAAAGTTCCTGTCGCTAAATAAGTACAAACGAAAGTTACACGAACCGGCTATGTACAGAGAGTCCAACTCCAGGTCATGGTGGAACTGAAGTGCAGGGATCTCAATAAAAAGGGTGGCTGTGGAGTCCATCGCCTGAATCTGAGAATGATGCGGAATACACAAGACGGGGTGAGAATTTCAGGAAGATTCTCAGTAGGGTTCGGTTACACTGGGACTGACATCACATACATTCTCAGTTACCTCGGGTTTTACTTAATTATTAAAATACGTGTTCAAACTAAAGTCCATTTTCATGAGTTTAAAAACATGTCTGGTCCGAGGTAAGGTTCAATTTTACTTTAATTGGCATAAGAAACGAAATAAGTACTAATACTAGTGCACAGAAGGATAAATGGAATAAATCAATGAATAGCAGTAGGCAGTTGTAACAGACAATTGTAAACATCCTGATGCAACTATTCCATGGATTTATGCATTCATGTAATCATGTAAACTCATTCTTGAACTTTCTTTCATAAACTCTTTCATTACTTTCTATCATTTTTCCATCTCTCTTGGTCCCCAGGAGTTCTTGGCCATTTTAGACTCCTGGGTAATAGTCTGCTTATCAGGATCGAGCTCGTTCCTATACAGAAATGCCGGGTTTACTTTCCCCGACCTTTCCACCGATCTATTCCCATTAACTTTCTATCCGGGGCTGGCCCAAGTAGTATGGAACTTGCATAATGACATGCTTCTTTTCACGACTTTCATGACTTTCTTAAGAATGTATATACATTCATATGAAATTCATAACTTGTTCATGGGTTCTACCGAAACTTGGGCAGCATAACGAATGTGTCCGCTTCCCCATGAATAGTGCCAGCCAATCAATACATCAATATATCACAAGAAGCACAAATTCACATGTATACTCCAACATGAAACTCCAATTCATATCAAATTCATTAAGACAGAAATTCTGCCTCAGCATATACAACCAACCCGGTTCTTGTAATTCATGCCACAATTTCATTTTAGCTCATTTGGACCTCAAATTTGAGTATGTTACAGGGTTGTGTGTCTATTTTCTAACCTCTTTGGTCCCATCTAATTTCGGTATCTATAACTCAAGATATCTAAACTTTATCTCGGCCTGCCCATTAGCTGGCCAGAATCAGGCAACAAAAAGTAGAAATTTACCAAAAATCGAAAACTCACTCAAATCAGACGAAATTGATCTCGTATTAAAGGTAACAGGACAAACTTTCATATACAAAAAGTCCCATTTCATTTGCCTTAGTAGGGCTCGAGTTACAATCCCCGAAACTTAGCCTTCCTGAACTGTCCTGTGTTGGCCTGGTTTGGACATAGGGTAACTTCTTCAAATCACTGGGAATAACTGAGTGGATAACAAACTCGGGATTTCTCTGGATGTTGTTCTCCTATGTGTAAGCTTTCCAACAAAGTTGGTTTCACTCAGTTTCATGTAGTATAGGTCGAGTTCTACCCTAAATAACCCAATCTGCCCAGAGCCAGAGTTAAAACCCTAGGTCGAGATTCAGAAATTCATATCTTCCTCAATTCTGATCCAAAACCCTTATATGATATGTCTATGGAAAGCCCTAGATGTCTAGTTTCATTTAAAAATAGGTTCATCGAATTTGACCGATCGTAGGCGGCGCCGTACGCTCCGCCATATGGTCTGCCGTGGACTCTCCACCAAGACAGCACCTCCAGCCATTTAATCCTCTTAGTTTTCTTCTTCTAATTCTACTTCTAACTCAAAATCTTCTATTAATCCACGCATAATTATTCAATTCACACATCAATTAAGGTGAAACTAATTCAGTCCAGCCAGCCAAGTGCATGGATTTGATGCAAGAAATTTAAAACCCCTACCTTTGATTTAAGTGTTTTGGTGCTGAGCTCTTGAAATTTGGATAAACAAGGCTGGAACTTTGCTTAAGTCTTGGATGTGTGAGCAAGAGAAAAGAGAGCTGATGGAGAAGAGGAAAAGCAACGTGAATAATGGTCTGATTCAAAGGAGGATAGTGTGTTATATAGGCATGAGTGGGAGTTAACTTGGAAGATTGTGATTGGTTGCCCTCTTTGTGTGGTAGAATCACTCTCACGCCGCTCAAGTGGTAGGAGTTTCTAGCATATTCGAAACAAAATCGAACTCGTACTCTACATAAAGTCATACCTCGTGAACTTCCTGTATATGAAGTCGAACTCAGAAAACATCCAGTCTAATTGAAACGTAAAAGTAGAGCCTGGTGAGAAGCCAAGCACTTAAGGTCGGGGCTCGTAAATCATGAACTTTCTATCCCGGAACTCGAAAAGATATAGAAGTGAGAGCTTCTAATATTGAACTCAAGATCGGATCTCCTACCCGTTGTGAATCATAATGTCCCAATTCGGAATACTTTCATTCATCTGAGCCTTAGAGACGAAGTCGGAAATCGAACATTTTACTCTTTGATCGATAAGATCGGAAGTCGTAAAGAATGCTGAAGTCGACAACGAACTCGTAAGTTGGAAGCATCAGTCACTCTCATTTCATCTCGCGAAATTGGAAGTCGGAATTCATACCGAGAAGGTCAAAATTTATCCACGCTTACAAGGTCGGAAATCGTCAGCTCCATCCATTAAATCGGAGAGCGTAAGCTGCATGCCTTAGGTCGGAAATCGGAAGAAGTCCCTTGCAAGCCTTGAAACGAAGTCGGAAGTCGAAGCTAGTGTTGAGGTCGGAGGCCAAGTGTAAGGAAACTCGGAAATCGGAAATGTCATCAATAATGGGGATCGGAAGTCGGAATTCGCGGATGTTACACCGAATCTTATGTATTTTATATGTATGGAAAGCTCTCTGAGTCTATTTTCATATAAAATTGGTTCCACTAATTTCTGAGTTTTCTGGAAAAAGTTATACCGTTCGGTTTCCAGACTGCTAGAAAATCCAGATTTCACGTTTTGATTTTTCTCATGTTTTCTCCAAAACACTCAACCTCACTTTCAAGAAACCATTCTCAAGTGATAAAACACTCATATACCATGAAAGATTAGTGAAAAACTAACATGTTGGAGTTCAAAAACATTGAGATCAGCCATGCATCACACCAAACCGAAAGCATGTTTTCAACAAACAACCATTCAAGCAACAACATCTCATTTCATGACAAGAATGGCTATGATGCCCACAATCAATCTTTAAAACCACCTAGCTATGGAGAGCATAGGAGTTCTAAAGCTTGAAAAACAAGAGAGAAAAAGAGTTTAGAGCCACTACCAAGAAGCTTTCTTTGAAGGAATTTGTGATGGAAGAAGGTGATGGTGGTGGTATTCCTCCTCTTGGATCTTGAAAGAGGCTTGGTATGTGATTGTCTTTGATTCTCCAAGAACAAAAATGGTGGCTCTTGAAGAGCTTGTGAGTGGGATGAGGAGAGGAAAGGATGAGAGAAGTGGAAGGATTCTAGAGAGAAGTTGGAGAGTTTAGAGAGAAGGAGGAGAACTTTGGAATTGAGGAGAGAGGAGAGGATGAGTGAAATGAAAATGAAGAGAGAAAGAGAGAGGGAGGGAGGCGTACAAAGGGGGGGGCTGATTGCCCTTGCTTCTCTAACAAGCAAGGGGAGTGGGTGAGTTAGCTATGTTGAAGGCTAAGAACTTTGGGGTAAAAGAGAGGGTTGTGTTTTCCTTGAGTCTTGGAGGCATTCTAATGTCCAATTTGGGTTTTTCTCTAGGGGTTAAAGGGGAGTACCCCTCTTAGGATTTGGTTGCTTGTCTAAGACTCATCCAAGTGTCAAGATCTAATGGTAGATGACAAGGATCCTAGTCTTGGCTTTTGATCTAATGGTGTAGGATTAAAGAGATTGGATGAAGGATGAGATGTTGCTCCTCCTTGGTATGTCTTTTTAGGGCATATGCATGGAAGAACTTTTATCTCTAAATGCTATTAGAATTATTTAAATGTAATTTAACTTAATTGGCTTAATTACCCATGAGTTAACTCTTGTCAATTACACTTTTTATGATACCTTGCATTACGGTTAAGCATATGCTTAATTTGGGGTTTAATTTTTCAAGAGTTGTCTTAAGTGTCTTAATCATTATAAACTTAATTAGTAAGGTTAGGTTGTCTTACTTTTGTTTTGGCACCTTCGAGTAATTAAGGATTAGACGATTAAGGTTTTATTAAAACGCTTAGGACATTATGATTAAATTGTTGGCTAGACTTAATTTACTAAGCTCTTGCTCTCGGGATTAATCGATTAATTTTTCAATTAATCGTTAACCTCTCTAATTAGCCAGGATCATAGAGCTAATTAGCATAGACAAAAATTGGGGATGTTACAAAGAAGGGTATCCCTTAGAATAATCTAGCACCATAACCATAACCATATAATGGTATATTAGCTTCTAACATAAAAGATTTATCCTAATCATGCTCAAACTCCCAAACCCCAAATCATCTATCCTAAGGTTTAAGATTGAACCCCCAAATCAATAAGAATTTGAAATCTATATGAAAGGAAGGAGGAAAGATGTTAGAAATTACCCTAGGGAAGCCAATAAGTGTGTGGGGAAGGGTAGATTCATGGATTCCTCCCCTTTTAAGCTTCAAAGTCTTCAATGGAGCTATGAAGAGAGAAAGAGGCGGATTTGATGATGGTTGGAGTTGATTTTTGTGTTTAATGCGTGTTTATAAGTGGTTAAAGTGAAATAAGTTGATGGGGAAGGATTAGGATGAAGTTTGGGTGAGTTTAAAGGGAGAGAGAGAGGAGTTCAGGGGAGAAGAGAGAGAAAAATGTCGAGAAAAATGAGAAAGAAACCGTCACAGGTGGCTTTATAGACGCCTAGTAATTGATTACATAATCGATTACCTAATGCCCAGAATTGGTAATCAATTACAAGCTTGTGTAATCGATTACTACAGAGTGTGTTGAACCTTGGAAACCCATTCAGCCTTTTGTAATCGATAACAAAACCTTGTAATCAATTACGTAATCGATTACTTAAAGAAAAAACTTGGTCTTCGTATATCATGGTCCTTGGTAATCAATTACAAGACCTTGTAATCGATTACAATAAGGAAAAATGCAGCAGCAATATCACATTAGAAGGAAAGAACCCAGAACTAAACCATAGACATTACATTCTCCCCCCTCAAAAGAATCCGTCCTCGAATTCTAAACAAAAAGAATTAACTCAAAAGTCAAAGAGGCAGGGATACTTTGATCTCATTGCTTCTTCAGCTTCCCAAGTTGCTTCTTCTCCTGAGTGATTCCTCCAGATCACCTTCATCGAGACCACTTCTTTTGTATGTAGCTTCTTCACTAGACAGTCAACTATGGCTACAGATTCTTCTTCATAGGTTAGATCTTCCTTTAGTTGAATAGTATGCCAAGCAAGCATGTGGGATGGATCAGGGAGATACTTCTGCAACTTAGACAAGTGAAATACAGGATGAACCATGGACAGGTCAGGTGGCAGTGCTAGATGGTAGGTCGCTGCACCTATTCTGTCTAAAATCTCAAAAGGACCAATGTAGCGGGGGCTGAGTTTACCTTTCTTCCCAAACCTCATCATGCTTTTCATAGGTGACACCCGAATAAATACGTGGTCCTCCACAAAGAATTCTAGATCACGTCTCCTACGGTCAGTAAAGGCCTTCTGCCTTCTTTTGGCTGCGAGAAGCCGCTCTTTAATTAAATGAACCATTTCTATGGCATCTTGTACAAGATCTGGTCCTAAAAGTTTGACTTCACCAATCTTAAACCATCCAATGGGAGACCTGCAATGCCTTCCATAAAGTGCTTCAAAAGGTGCCATGTAGATGCTAGCTTGAGAACTGTTATTATAGGAGAATTCCACTAAGGGCAAGTAACTATCCCAATTCCCACCAAAGTCAAGAACGCAGGATCTCTGCATATTTTCTAGTATCTGGATGGTCCTTTTGGACTGTCTCATCAATCTAAGGGTGAAACACCGTATTAAGGTCAAGTGAGGTCCCTAAGGCCTTTTGGAAGGCCCTCCAGAAATGAGAAGCGAATTGAGGTCCCCGATTCGAGATAATGGATACTGGAACCCCATGAGATCGAACGATCTCATCTACGTAGAGTTTGGCATAATGAGAAGCACAATAGGTAATCTTGACCGATAGAAAATGGGCTGACTTGGTCATCCTGTCCACTATAACCCAAGTGGAATCAAAACCTCTAGAACAACAAGGTAGCCCGGTCACAAAGTCCATGGTAATCTTTTTCCATTTCCACTCAAGTATCTCTATCTGTTGCAGTAATCCGACAGGTCTTTGATATTCAGCCTTGACCTACTGACACACCAAACAATGAGACACAGTTCCCTTTGTCCTTTTTTATGCCTTCCCACCAAAATAACTGTTTAAAGTCCTTATACGTCTTAGCGGAACTAGGATGAATCATATATCCAGAGTTGTGAGCTTCCTCCAAGATAATTCTCCTCAAATTGCCTACTTCAGGTACACATAATCGGTTACCATACCTCAATACCCCTGCTTGATCGAGAGAAAGTTCGGATTTCTTTCTGCTATAGATGTCTTCTCTCATTTTGCATAACTTCGGATCCTCATACTGCACCGCCTTGATTTGCTTGACCAAGGAAGAATGAGCCCAAATATGGGCTAGAAGCAGCCCAGAACCTCCAAGCTCAAAGTGCACACCTTCAGCTTCTAATTTGTGGATTTCCTCCACTGAAGGCCTCCTCACAGGAGCAATATGCACCAGACTACCCATAGATTTTCTGCTCAAGGCATCCACCACAACATTAGCCTTGCCCATATGGTATAAGATAGTACAATCATAATCCTTGAGCAGCTTTATCCACCTACATTGTCTCATGTTTAAATCTTTTTGTTGAAAAATGTACTTCAAACCCTTATGGTTAGTGTAGATTTCACATGTCTTACCATAAAGATAATGTCTCCAGATTTTCAATGCAAAAATAATGGCTGTCATTTCCAGATCATGGGTCGGGTAATTTTGCCTATGTCTTTTTAATTGACTCAAAGCGTAGGCAATGACTCTGCCATGTTACATAAGAACACATCCGAGTCCTACCTGAGATGCATCGCAATAGACTGAGTAACCCCCAGTCCCTGAAGGCAAAACGAGCACTAGGGCCGAGATCAAACAAACCTTAATGCTCTGGAAGCTCTCTTCACAAGTGTCGGACCATTGAAATGGTACTTTCTTTTGAGTTAACTTGGTCAAAGAGGTGGAGATCTTCGAGAAATCCTTAACAAATCTTCGGTAGTAACCTGCCAAACCCAAGAAGGTACGGATTTCTATCACAGTCGTGGGCATTGGCTATTTCTGAATAGCCTCCACCTTCCTAGGATCTACCTTAATCCCTTCTTTAGATGCCATGTGGCCTAAAAAGGTCACTTAGTCCAATTAGAACTCACATTTAGAGAACTTGGCATAAAGTTGGTGATTTCTCAAAGTTTGTAGGACGATGCTTAGATGATACTCATGCTCTTCCTGACTCTTGGAATATACCAGAATATCATCGATAAAGACAATCACGAAGTGATCTAGGAATGGCTTGAACACTCGGTTCATCAAATCCATGAAGGCAATTGGGGCATTGGTCAAACCAAAGGACATTACTAAGAAGAACTCATAATGTCCGTAACGGGTTCGGAAAGCAATTTTGGGAACATCTTCCCAAATCCTCAACTGATGATATCCGGAACGAAGGTCCATCTTAGAAAAATAGGATGCTCCTTGGAGCTAATCAAATAGATCATCAATTCTGGGTAATGGGTATTTATTATGAATGGTCAATCAATTTAACTATCGATAATCTACACATAGCCGCATCGTTCCATCCTTTTTCTTCACAAAAAGTACAAGAGCACCCCATGAGGAGGTACTTGGGCGGATAAAGTCCTTCTCCAACATATCTTGCAATTGAACCTTTAACTCTCGCAACTCAGTCGGAGCTATACGATAAGGAGGAATGGATATGGGTTGGACATTCAGAGCTAGATCAATACAAATTCAATCTCCCTGACAGGAGGCATTCCGGGTAATTCCTCAGGAAATATGTCAGAAAATTCCTTAAGCACAGGGACCTGGTCAAGGCTCAAGATAGCAGCCTAAATATCCCTTACCATAGCGAGATAACCTTTATTCCCTTTGTTTATTAAGTGCATAGCATTCATGGAAGAAATTAAACTGGCGGGAGTTAAGCGGCTATCCCTATAGAATACAAAGGATGACCCATCTATAACCTCGAACTTCACTAACTTAGAGTAGCAATCCACTGTAGCATGGCACGAGGATAACCAATCCATACCTAGGATAATATCAAAGTCCACTATCTCCAGTAGCATTAAATTGGCCAGAGTATCCACACCGTTTACATTGACTATGCATGATGGAAACATTAGTTGAACATTTAAAGATTCCCCTATAAGGGTACTAACCCAGAACGGGTGATCCAATATCACCAGTTGTTTGCCAAGCCGAGGGGCGAAATATGGAGACACATATGAGTGAGTTGAACCCGAATCAATTAATGTATAAGCCTCTAAGGAATAGACATGTAGAGTACCTGCAACCGCCGTGTTCGATGCCTGAGCGTCTTGTCTAGTCAAGGCAAAAACTCTAGGCTGGCCTCTACCTGCCCCTCTACCACTGGCTCCCCTTCTTGAACCCCTGCCCAAAGGTCCAGATTATCTACAGAGAGATAAAGCTAACTATGATGGTGCTGGCACTGCAAGACGTGCAAAACTCGAGTCAAAAGCCCCCTTTGATTAGGGACAGTCCTTTCGGAGTGCCCTGACTGGCCACACCCAAAACAAGCTCTAGTGGCTTTATAACACTGTCCCAAGTGATAATTCCCACAAAATTAACAGAACTACCTGGGGAGATTTGATTGCCTGGATCCTTGCATACTTGGCTGGGATACATTGCCAGCTTGGGACCCAAAAATAGATACACTTATCAGAACGGGTCTAGAGGAAGAGGCCCCGCCCGACGATACCTGGCATCGACCTTGATAATTCTGAGCTCCCCCAGAGCTAGATCCTCCAAAGAAATTTCCTTTCATTTTCTGCTTCTTGCCTACCTCCTTTGCAGTTCTTCGTTCTTCTTTCCCAATCTCAAGGCCGTGGGTAGCATCCACTATCTTGGCATACGACATTCTCCCAACCATAGGAAGTAAATTGGAGAATAGATGGTCGAGTAGGCCTCGAACAAATCTCCTTGCCCTCATGGTATCAGTGGAGACAAGATGATTAGCGTAGTGGGACAATTTAGTAAACTGCTCCTCATCTCTGCCACAGACATTCCCGGGGTTTGCCTTCGTCTCTCAAAATCAGCAGCAAATTTCTCCCTCTTATTGCTAGGAAGAAACCTCATCATGAAAATTTTAGTGAATTCCTCCCAAGTGAGGGGAGGCAGACCAAAAGCATCCTTTCCTGCTAGGAGGGTTACATAGCACTGCTCTGCAGGCCTAATTAAATTGTGGGCCACCAATTCCACTGCCCTCTTGCTCGGACACTTAAGGACCCTGAGAACCTTGTTAGTACAGTCGAGGAATTATTGAGGATCATTCGTCAAAGGGTTTCCTGAGAAGTTTAGCGGATTCAATCTAAGTAATGATTTAATCAACACTTCCGTCCCTTCTCTTTGATGACAAGGCTCTTTGACAGGTGGAGCTAGCTCTGCATGCGGTTGTGGCAGTTCATTTCTCCTTTGATGAGCTAGGAGTTCAACCAGAGTATTAAGAGTCTGGTGAAGCCCTCTCATTTCGGCTGCCAAGTTAACTGGTTCTTCTTCAGGAACTGGCTCTCCCTCAGGTTGTTTGGTCGATCTTCCTCGGCCTCCTCTCCGACCATGGCCCCTCCCTCTCCGGGGAGGAAATGGGGCCTGGTCAGATTCGGCACCAAAAGCCTCATGGGCCTTTGCCCTTGCAAGATAGGTGCAAATTCTAGGTAGCATTGCTCCCAAAGGAATGGTCATTGGATTAGAAGCCAATTTAGGCCACACAAGAGAAAACAAGTGAGGTACAATTACTCAAGATAACAACAATCAGAATGATGGTCCTAAAGGCCTCTAGTAGCATCATGCTTTATGAAAATGGGTCGGCTTCCATTTACCCAATCGTGATCCTACTAAAGACCACTTGCTCCATAGTACACAGGGAAACCTAGGCTCTGATATCAACTTTATCACAACCCAACTCAAGCCGTGACTGGCGGTTAGAGAACAAGTTCCCTAGCAAGCCTTCCATAGGAATATTTCATGAAAATCAGACAGAGTTTCCCCTATATTTAGGATAATTCCTAAATAAGAGTACTTCTCCTACATAATCAACAAACATATTCTTCCATCGGGGATCCAAGCAATCTCAGAATGCATCCTTCAGCAGATGACATATTTAATCCATCAAGCACAATTCAACAAACTAAACATGCACATCATAATGCAGCTATACATACTATTCCAATACATAACTCTACCACTACTTATCCAACCAATTCAGTTTACATAATTCCACCATACTAAGACTATTACAAACTAGCAAGGGTCAGCCCCTGCCTGTAGTACTATGGAGCTACAATTCTAAGATTCCAAAACAATATAGAATAACCAAACCAAGCCATAATCTATAAGGGCTCACTAAGAGTGGAGGTCAACTACTGCTTAGTAGGGGGATCAGCTCCCAAGTTCTGAACCTGTATCTGAAAAAGATAAAATAGCCATAGGGTGAGTTTATGAAACTCAGTGAGAGATAGGACACCTTTGAATTCATAAGTCAGTGTACATTTGAAAACTATAGTTTCATTTCAATTTAACAATCATAGGAACTATCTAACAGGATAATCCGTTAGGATTCACACTTAGGTGGCCTTTCCTTCGTGTGAGTCCTGTAAACAGGCATGCACGACACTATATGTATGGCTGTGAATAATAGGCAAGCACCACTCCCTTGATTGGCTGTGAAATTCATAATTCAAAGTAAACCAGGGCTAACATCTACTGCTGTTAGCAAGCAAATCTCGTATAGACTTTCCTAGTCCTTTTTCATCATATAACATGCCTCAATTTTCAAACATTTCTCACAAATATTCATGATTGACTCATGTGAAGTTTCTAAAATAATTTCAACATAAAATTTTATATAGATAACATGAATTTAAAGCAATAAACAAGACAAAGGAATTCTATCTACTCACAGATCACCAGTCCACGGAAGGATATCGGTACACCGGAACCACAGAGCAAGAAGGGTATCCCTTAGAACAATCTAGCACCATAACCACAAACATATAATGGTATATTAGCTTCTAACATGAAGGATTTATCCTAATCATGCTCAAACTCCCAAACCCCAAATTATCAATCGTAGGGTTTAAGATTGAACCCCTAAATCAACAAGAATTCAAAATCTATATGAAAGGAAGGAGGAAAGATGTTAGAAATTACCCTAGGGAAGCCAATGAGGGTGTGAGGAAGGGTAGATTCACGGATTCATCCCTCTTCAAGCTTCAAATTCTTCAATGGAGTTATAGAGAGAGAAAGAGATGGATTTGATGATGGTTGGAGTTGATTTTTGTGCTTAATGCGTGTTTATAAGTGGTTAAAGTGAAATAAGTTGATGGGGAAGGATTAGGATGAAGTTTGGGTGAGTTTAGAGGGGGAGAAAGATGAGTTCGGGGGAGAAGAGAGAGAAAACGTCATGAAAAATGAGAAAGAAACTGTCGCAGGTGGCTTTATAGATGCTTGGTAGTCGATTACCTAACGACCAGAATTGGTAATCGATTACAAGCTTGGGTAATCGATTACCACAGAGCATGCGGAACCCTGGAAACCCATTCAGCCTTATGTAATCGATTACAAAACCTTGTAATCGATCACTTAAAGAAAAAACTTGGTCTTCGTATATCGTGGTCCCTAGTAATCGATTACAAGACCTTGTAATCGATTACAATGAGTAGTAATCATCAAGCCCTAACAAACCTCATTGAAGAACCATTGGCCAAATCCAAGCGACACCTAATGGCCATGAATGGTGCATGAAGGATAGCTCAAGTATAGTGAAGCAACTAACATGCTTTGGGGAATCACATTCGGCGGAGATACAGCCTTAGAAAGAGAGAGAGTGGTCATTAGGGTTTGAAAGGGGTATTGAGAATTTGAGGACACCATTGTGAGAAATGGCTTCATAAAACTGGCCGTTTGATTTATTGGGCCTTTGGTTTAATGTGAGTAAGGGAATCAATGAATGTGGCCATATTTGTAGCTTTGTTCGTGAGTTAGTATGAAAATTAAAAAAGGATTAAATGCATTCAGAAACGAATGAGAAGAATTAATACAAATAGTAGGCAGGTAGAATAGTCAAGGATACCAAGCTAGAATTATTAAGGTCAATATTTTTTACCAATGAAAATAATCTTAAAAACATTACAAAAAGTGTAAAAGAAGCCTTTCCTTAATTAGTAACTTTTTAAATTGAAATTAAGATTAAAAGCACCAGTAGCTGACAATTGGCAAAACTTTCCACTTATTGCTTCTGAAATATTATATTCTTTGACTTTGATTTTGGTTCCTCTACTAACACATAATTTATAGTAATTAAAGAATATCCTCAAAGTCCTAAACTTAAGTAAGATTTTAAGTCCCCGCACTACCATGATTTTATTTTAAGCAGGTATTTTATTTTAAATAGGGTGCTATATTTGGAGTGTTATAAGATTAAGAATTTAATTGTAATAATAATTTGAATTATTTATATTTTCTTATCTAAGTTAAAAAATTATTATTATAAGATTAAAAAAATGAATGAAATTAATTTATTGATTTAAACTTAATATAAATTTATAATAACTGTAAGGTAGATAAACCATACTCATGTAATGTCATGTTTTGTATTACCCGTGCAATGTAAAGTTTTGTATCCCCAGTTTGAGGTACCAGTATTAGTAAGAAAATTGTTGTATAACCTTTTTTTTGTTATGTAAGTATTAATGTCTCAAAAATGATTTTACTCTGAATTTATGACAAAAGTAATCATTTGCATTGCATTTGAAGGAATAACATAAAATGCCTTTCTTGTCAATGCTTATGTAATGTATAATGTTATAAATCATGTGATGCACGGGTATGAATTATGTGCTGTATAGTAGATTTAATACAATTTAATATTAATAATTTATTATTGATATTTTACTATAAAATATAAGTATAACAAAATATTATAAATTTCATATTATGATATGATTATATAAAATAATTTCAAGACTAATTATAAACATGAAAAATTTTTAGAATGAAATAATTAAAAAAATAAAAATATAATTTAAAATTATTAATGAACAAAGAAGTGATTTAAATAATCAATAAATTCATTTCACGTGACAATTTATTGTAGAAAGTATAATATATTTTATGAGGATATATTTACTTTTAATTTTTAAGTGACAATCCAATAACATATGGGTAAATATGAAGACATTGCAAAGAGATAGAATGAAGATAAATAGATAGCTTCTCATAAAAGTTTTCATGAATCTTCTCAAGTAAAACCCTAAATCTTGACTAAGTTATTGTGGAAATAAAAATAAAAAATAAAAATAAGTTATTGAGATTGATTGGGTTGAAATCTTCTCAAGAGAGCATCAATGGCAAGTATTAAAAATACAAAAAGTCATCAATATTTAAGAAATAAAAATAAATAAAATAAAATAAACACATAAATCCTGGTTGGTCATTATGGATGGTAGAATTTTTTGGAGGGAAATTAAATCAATCTCATCATGCCACCTTACCAATTTCACTAAACCCTCTTTTAGAATAATATAGATAGGTGGTGAATATGTTGGTCCATCTCAGTTTGGGATTATTAGATGGTCCACTATCAAAATTAACCTCTTTTGTCTTTAATAATTACAAATAATTAAATCATAATTATTTAAATTCTATAGTTTTTGAGCATCGGACCTCCTTATGATGCTCTATCCTTCCAACCACCATTGCAAGTGTAGGCAAAGTGACATTTATCCAATAGCTAATATTGGTGCAGATTTTTTCAATACCAATATGGCATCTAATTGGTAATATATATTTACATTTAGAATGAAACATCACTTCTCTTATGAGATTTTCAGTGGAAGGCAAATCAGTGGTAATATCTCCTTCAAGGTGAAGAATAATTCGATGAACAAAATCTCTCCAACTTCTATTTCACTGATTTGTAAGAAAAGGAAGCAGTGAAAAAATACATAATCAGTATAAAATTTGCCCACACCTGCTATGGTGTTTTTTTTCCTTATGGTGGAGGCCATGGTTGTTTGCCCAAAAAGTTTCAAACTTTGCACCAATAGCTCGATTCCCACTTGTTGGGGCTCACGATGAAAAGGACGTGGATAGTGAGTGAGAGGGAAGCCACGTGGTTGGGTAGTTGGAGAAAGAACCTTGGGTGCCAAATTTTTAATTTGAAAAATTTTGGAAAGGAAAATGTTGAATTTATGTCAAATCTAAATGGGGAAAGGTTGTTGTTGTTGTTAGTGGCTATGGTGGAGGTGGTGGCCAGAGTATAACATCCTCCCAAGTATAGTACTATGCTTAAGTCATAATACCTCACCTAGGAGTTGTTACTGTTACTCAAGCGGACCTTGTCTGGCAGCAACCTTGGGCCACCTTCGCCTCGGAGGGCCTTCTTCGGAACTTTTGAACTATCTGGAGATAACATGGAAATAAACATAGGAGTGAGAATTATAAATTCTCAGTAGGATTCATTAAGAAACTTCATACCATGTCATCGTTATTATCTCCAGCTGCTTTGGTTTATTTTAAAAAGTGAATACATTATATGAACTATTCTATTTTATAGTTTGAAAACATATAGTCCGAAGCAAAATTCATTTTATCTCATGTACTTAAGTCACATTGGCAATATTTCATATTTAGAGTAAAAGTCACTGCATAAATAGATAGAACAAGCTCAGCCTTAATAAAACATGGGATATCATAATAGTGAGCATTGGTATAATTATAATTACATAACTCATATGAGATCCCAGTTGTACTTATCTTATTTAACTGCCTTCACAAGGAGGGATTCAAACAAGTGAAGGGACCCAATTTTATCCTATTTAACTGCCTTCACAAGGAGGGATTCAAAGTACAACTGTCTCCAGGTGAAGGGATTCACATTTATTATATTCATATCCTTTCATTCTCATGCATAAACATGCTGAATGCGTTCTTACATATGCTTCATCATTTGTTTTCATATATCATTGCATATGGAATTTCTACATACATATTCTTAACACACAAATGCTCATAAACTTCTTTACAATTCTATCAAAAATTTGACAACATAACGGAATGTGTCCGCTTCCCCATGAATATTGCTAATACTCAGATAGTCAATTAGACAGAGAAATCATAACATTTCATTTATAATTCAATTATCAATCTCAAAGAAGTAAATGTTGCATTTAAAACATAAGTGTTGTCTCAGCATATTCATTCAACCTGGTTTTTGTAATTCAAGCCAAAATTTCTATTTAACTCATCTGGACCTTAATTTTCAATATGTTAGAGTGTTATGTGTCTATTTTCTAACTCTTTGGTCCCATCTTATTTTGATAAGTCTAGCTCAAGATATTTAAGTTTTATCCTGGCCTGCCCTGAGACTAGCTAGAATTACACACTTAAAAGTAAAAATCCACTAAAAATTGAAAATCAACTCAAATCATATGAAATTGGTATCATATTAAAGCTAACAGGACAACCTTTCATCTTCAATAAACTTCATTCATTTTCTTTAGTAGAGCTCGAGTTATAAGCCCCGAAATTTAACCTTCCTGAACTGCCCTATTCTGGCCTGGTTTGGACATAGGGCAAATTCTTTGAACCATTGGGAGCAATTGGGACCACATCAAACTTGGAATCCTTTTACACGATGTTTCCCTATGTATAAGTTTTCTAACAAAGTTGGTTTCATTCAATTTGGAGTTGTATAAAGCAAGTTATGCCCGAAACAACCCAGTCTGCCCATTATCAACCTCTAAAATCTAGGTCAAACTTCCAAAATTCATATCTCTTTCAATACTTATCCAATACCTTATATATGTATGGAAATCTCTGAATGTCTAGTTTCATTTAAAAATAGTTTCATTGAAATTGAATGGCTGTAGGTGGAGCTGTACACTCCGCCATACGGACTGCTATGGGGTTTCTTACCTGGACAGCATCCTAATTCTCCACTTCTCCTAGTTTTCTTCGTCTAACTTTAATTCCAACTCAAGATTTCATATTAATCCAACCATAATCCATCATATACATCCAATATATCATCAAATACATGAAGAAGAGTGAAATCTCATGCAGCTATATTTTAGAGAAATTAAGAATAGAGATTGAATCCTACCTCTTTTAGTGGGATTTTGCTAAGTCTTGGAGTTTGAATTGATAGAACCTTGTAAAGCTTCAACGTTTGATAGAGTTGGTTGAGAGAAAGAGAGAAAAGGAGAGTGAAATCAAAAGAGAGAGTGGTATAAATAAGAGAGAAAAATCTGATTTAAGCATTGAAGAGGTAGTTGGCTTTGTGAGTTTTGATTGGTTGAAATTTTGTGAGTGAAGTTTAGTCATGTCTCCCTCTTTTATGGCTAAATCATTCTCCACATCGCCTAAAAGTGGAACTCGCCTCCACTCTATCTAAAATCAGAACTCGTCTCCATTCTACTTAAGGTCGGAACTTGAGTCTATTTTATTTGAACTTGGAGCTGAAGTCGTAAGTTGGAATTCGTACCCATCCTATTTGAAACCTAGAAATAAATCCGAAAATCGGAAATCATGTTCATTTTATTTGAAGCTTGGGAGTAAAGTAGGAGATAGGAACTCGGAACTCGTGTAAAATTTTGGTCGAACTTAAGGAGCGATTCAGAGATCTAAACTTGTGTCTATTCTAGTTGAGATCAACTATGAGGTCAGAACTCATCACATTCAACCCGGAGGTCGGTACTTGTGACTATTTATGGTTAAACTGTAAACTCGAAGGTCGGAAATCATGTACACTTGTTTCAAAGATGAAGTCGGAAGTCGAAAATTTGCACAGTATATTTGAAACTCAAAGTCGGAGGTCAAAACTCGTAGTGGATGTTACACAGAGCATGGTGGTAGTGGAAGGGGCTTTACCAGAAATGGGAGTTCAATATCGACATATTGATGGGAGAGAAAAAAGAAGGTCAAAACAATAATTTTAAATGTTACTATTTAATAAATTATGCATAATATTTGTAACAATTATCCAAACCATTGATATATTATATTCATTAATCTGACGGTCTCTAATGAGGGACCATTGAATTGTCCCAAATTGGTGTAGACCAGTGTATCGACTACCATATAGATGATATGATTAGAAGAAAATTGTAATACCCTTCTAGGCATAATACTATGCTTAAGTCATAATACCTTCTCTAGGAGTTGTTACTATTACTTAAACAGACCTTATTTGATAGCGCTCTTTGGCCATCTTTAATCTTGTTAACTATGCACGGTATGGTCATCTTTTAGCTCTCCTGAGATATTTGGAAATAACGCTGAAATATACATAGGAGTGAGAATTATAAATTCTTAGTAGGATGCCCTAGACTACTATATATATAACATCATCAATTTCTTGTCGTGCTAAATTACCTCAGTAACCTTGAGTAATTAGGCACTTAATGAGAAATTATAAGATTAGGGCTTAATTAAGATATTAACAAAGAATTTATGAGTTAATTATGATGAGAAAAGTTAAGAGAATGCTTAATTAAGATTAGATAATATCTAATTAAGCAAGTCAAACTCTTAATAGCTTAATTAAGCACTAATCACACATAACTAGCTTAATCGAGTTTAATTAAAGATAATTAAGCTTAATAGCAAGATTAATTTTTGTTAATCATGATCACATGAGTTAATTACTAATCCTTGCTTAATCATGTTAATTAAGTTGCAAGAGCACTTAATCATATCAACTAGACAATAAAGCAAAAGTGATGTCACTAAAGCATAAAACATAAGACAAAGTTGCTTTTTGTAGGAGTTGACAATGCTTTATCTCCTTCATCATCCAATTTGTTCTCCTAAACCTTAATTAACACAAAATTAAGAAAATATCTTCCCCAAATTCCCCATGATACCTACAGCCACAACAACAACATACACACACATTCACTTCATTTTCAAACTTCTATTCTCTCTCTAAGCCTCTCAAATCCTCCAACTTCTCTCTACATTTTCTTTTTTCTTCTTCTTCATCTCCTTCATCATTCTCCACCTACATAACCAAGCTTTCTTCACTAAGCCCTTCAAAGATCACATCTTTTGGTCTTTGTGTAACACCCTTGATTTTAATTTCAAGTTTTTCCATGATCAATCTGTTTGATCGATGTGTCTGATCTGATTATAATTGATTTTTTTTTTTTTTTATGCAGATGTGGGTTACCTTAGGTGTTAGATGGCATTTGTGATGCAAGGAATCAAGTCTTGGGATGTTGTAATCAATTACCGTGTGGCTAGTAATCGATTGCAGGGCTTTCTATATGCCCAAGGGTTAAAAATTTTCGCGTTGTAATTAATTACCAAATATGATAATCGATTACCATAGGCCAATATATACACGGAGACGTGTCCCACGCCCTTATCTTCGAATTTTTTTCTCTCTCTAACCCAAACTATCTCCCTTCTCTCTAGAATCCTCTCCTTCCACCATTCCTCACATCTATTACACCCATTCCATCATTTCTAACTAAATCAACAACAACAACACAATCTTCGCTCCATTTAAACACAAATCATCTATTCAATCCGTTCTTCCTTCTTTTATCCTTGCTTAGGTGGATTTGAAGTTGGAGAGATTCTCTCTATCCATATTCTCCTCCCTCCAATTCTAATGGTAATTCTTATCTCTTACTCCTTCTTTTTCCTAAGAAATTCCAACTCCTTGATTGTTAGAAGAAATCTTGAAACCCTAGGGTAGTAAGATTAGAGAACTTATGGTATGGAGATTATTAGTGATTAATAATTTATACAAATGTCGTATTGTGGTGTTAGATTATTCCAAGGGAGTCCCCTCCAACTTTGTGGCTCTGGAGAATTAAGATTTCCTATGATCGGTGATCTATGAGTAGATAGAATGCTTTTGAATTATTATTGTTTTGAATTATAATTGTTTATTTACTTCTAGAATGCTACTCATGAGTCGATGATGAAAACAAATCGAATGCTTATTTGAAATTGATGGTTTATGAAAATGAAAGGTTAGGAAAGTCTGTAACAGGATCTGTCTGCCAGTGGTAGTAGACGTTAGCCTTCGTGCACCTTGGATTATAATATTATGCTCCACCCAAGGGGGTGGTGCGTGACAGACATTACACGGCCATACACATAGTGTGGTGCATGATAGAACTTCATGGCCTCTCAAAGAGGGGTGTATGCCTGATTTCGGGATTCACATGAAGGAACGACCACCTAAGTGTGAATCCTACCTATTTATCTTGTTAGATATTTCCTCTATTTTCTATATCTGAAATGTAATCATTTTGCACTTATATGTTCATTGACTCATGAGGTTCAAAATTGTCCTATCTCTCACTGAGTTTCACAAAGTCACCTCGTGGCTATTCTATTCTTTTTAGATATAGGTTCAGACTTGGGAGTCGATCCTTCTACTCAGCATCATTAGATTTCTATCTTTGGTGAGCCCTCAATAGTAAAGGCCTTGATTTGTAATTTGTTTTAGTTTGTAATCTTAGTATGTAGCTCCATAGTACTACAAACAGTGTCCGACCCTTACCAATGTGTTAAGTTATGTATAGAGATTGTTTAGACTAAGTTGGATTAACTATTGTACATTAGATTTGATGAATGGATTATGTTGGATTTGATTCTGAATTGAACTTAGAAATGTCTTGTGATATGTATGATTATGAATTGTGTTGTGTGCTGAGGGGTGCCTTCTGAGATCCCCGATGGAAGGGTATGCTTGTTGAATTGTAGGATAAGTACTCATATTTGGGAAATAACCTAAATACAGAGGAAACTCTACCCGATTTTTGTGAAATCTTGATGTCTAAGGCCGGCTAGGGAGTGTGCTCTCTAAGCGCCGGTTACGGCCTATGTTGGGTCATGACACTTTGAAGAAGAGATCTAAACACTACAAGCCTCATTTTCAAGAGAATTCAAGAGCTCTCTCTCCTTTTGCTCAAAATCGCCACCTTTAACCTTGGAGGGGCCACCATCTTCTTCTTGTTTCACGTTCAAGAACTTGCCACTTTTCAACATTAGCTAGTGATCTCTACTGTTTTCTTTTGTTTACTCAAGAAAGCTTGAATCTTCGTTTTTATCATGACCAAGATCTTCAAGTGAAAGCTTGAGAAAAACTCTCATGCTCTTCATGAGCAAAAGTTTCCTTTTTTAGCAAAAAGTGTTCATATCTTCTTCATCAGTTGTTCTTGGTTATTTGAAAGTTTGCTTCTTGAATGCCTCAAAGTTTCTATTTTTCTTTCTTGATGCATAAGATCTTGATGGTCCTTGTGAGTTATTTGAAAAAGAATGATGTTCTTGGTGGTATTTTGTTTAAAGTTTATTCTATAACATCCCCATATAATGTTATAGGAAATAATGAAAATGTCCTCGGGTAAACTTTTATTATTTACAGCCTTGTCCCTGAATATTTTTGAAAATGATATTTAGGTCCTTATATCAATTGAATTAACAGAATAACATTTTAAACGAAGCAGAACCACATAACGAAAATGTAGAAACCCAATTCTTGGCCAATTGGGCCACGGAGGTGTCCACATGTGAAATGACGTGGGATGCCCTTAGAATTGCCCATAATTACAAAAATGCCATTAGCCATAGAAAATAGAAAACAGAAGGCCCTAAATTTGCAAAACATTTAAGTTACACTGTTAATCGATTTATTCGATTTTATTGAGTTTCTAAAGTTAATTAAAGGTTAACTAGGAGTTGATTAGAAGTTAATTAGAGAGATTAGGATTAAGAAGAATTAAAATAGACATATAGAAACTCTTACAAAACTATTTAGTAATATTTTGCCGGTTTAAAGGAAATCGATCAAGATTTGGTATTTCGAACTGTCAGAACCGAATCAATAGAATTACACATTGAAAACCCTAAATTTAGTGGCTAGAACTTAGCCACAAGCACCCTAAAAGTGGCACCATTTTAGCCTTAAGAATGGAAGCTACTCAAGCTTTAGCAACACCATGAGTTCCACCTACCACCACCTATGTCACTTTCACTCTTTAAATTCAAAACTAACCTAACTCACCTTCTCTCCCATAGCAATTTCATGCTTCCCATTCAACAGAGGTTTCCCCCTTCATTTCTTCATCCATTCCATCTTCTTCTTCTCCCGTCTTCAACCTCCATCAACCTCTTGCACTCAAAACTCAAATCTAGCTAGTCTTTACATTAATTTGAGGTAGGATTCAACTTCTTTGCATGATTTTATTGAATTAATGACTGTTAGGAATACTTTCTTCTCTTATGTAACTGATGATATATGGTGGTGATGTGATGATTTATGGTTGATTTAGCATGTATTTACTTGGTTGATTGAGATTTGAATGAGAAAACACAAAGAACCACAAAACAGAATCTATTAGGTTAAGGAAACCTATAGCAATCCATACAGCGGAGTGTATGGCTCTGCCTAAAGTGGTTGAAACTGAATGAAACTAATTTTATTGAAACTAGACATCTAGGGCTTTCCAACCATATAAAATATAAGGCCATTGGATCAGTATTGAGAGAGATATGAATTTTTGAAGTTTACCCTAGAATTCTGACCCTAATTCTGAGCAGACTAGAATTCGAGGAGCATAACTTGCCCTATACTTCTTCAAATTAAATGAAACCAATTTTATTAGAAGTTTAAGACATAGATAAAAGTCCCATAAAATTTCAAAGTTAGATTCAATCCCAATTGCTCCTAGTAGTTCAAGGAAGTCACCTTAAGTCCAAACGGGGCTAAAATAGGGCAATCCAGAGGGGTCAAATTTCGAAGCTTATAAATCAAGTTCTACTCAAGAAAATGAAATAAGACGTAAATGAAAGCTTGTCCTGTTAACTTTAATATGATGCAAATTTCATATGATTTCAACTAGTTTTCGATTTTTAGTGAATTTTTACTTTTAAGTGTATAATTCTAGCCAACTATAGGGCTGGCCGAGATAGAACTTAAATAACTTGAGCTACGTTTATCAAAATTAGATGGAATCAAAGAGGTTAGAAACTAGACACATAACACTTCAACATATCCAAAATTCAAATCTAAATGAGTTAAAATGAATTTATGGCCTAAGTTACAAAAATCGGGTAGAATAAAAAAGAAGTGGCAGAAAGCTAATTCAAGATCAAGGTTATGAAATTTTGTTTGATTATTGGAGCATCTATACCTTGCATTGATTTTTCTATATGAATGACTGTCTGGTTGACTGGTACTACTCACGAGAAAGCGGACTTGATCCATCATGCTATCGAATTTTCGGCAGAATTTTATGAAATTATGATAGTTTCTGTTATGAAAATTTATGATACGAACATGAAATTTTGTATGCAAGGATATATGAAAGTAAATGATGAAGCATATGCATGAGTGCATTTAGCATGACTATGCATGATTATGTGTGAGAATGAAAGGATATGAACATATTAAATATGGATCTCTTCACCTGGAGGTAGTTATGAGATTCTTCCTTGTAAAGGTAGTGAAATAAGATAAGATTAGATCCCTTCACTTGGAGGTAGTTAATTGGGTCCTTCCCTATAAAGGCAGTATAAAACTATGAGATCCCTTTACCTTGGAGGCATATGGTCACATGAGATCCCTCTATATTGAAGGCAAGTGGTCAGCTGAGATCCCTCTATTCTTGAGGCACGTGACCAGGAGACACGTGGCCAAAATGAGATCCCTTTAGGACTAAAGGCAGTGGGCCCCCTTGCGGGTCAGTACTGTGTAACGATGGTCACGAGTTGAGCTCACTTCTAGATCAGACTACCCAAGGGCAGTAAAAACTGAAGATTAAAACAGATGCAAGCATCCTAGGAATGGTGATACGCAATGCCTAGGTGTGCCAAGGAAAGGAAATCAAAGAAAGTTAAAGAAACACAAGTGCATTTTGCATGAACTCAAGTGAACGTATTTGCATATGCGTGATCTATTCTACTTCTTCATTATATTGGAATTATTATATTCGAATACATTGCAGCTATTATTTAAGTTATGAGTTGTAAATTTATTTTATAATAACTCTTATATCTTAAGTGTATGAATAAAGGAAATATGCATCGGATAATATATTTTCAAACTATAAAACTGAACAATTTGTTTGGCATGATCACCTTCTTCATAATAAATCGAAGTAGCTGGAGATAATAACGATGACACTACATATGATAGTTTAGAGAATCCTACTGAGGATTTAAAATTCTTACTCTTATTTCCGTGTTATCTCCAGATAGCTCGAAAGCTTTCGAAGACGGCTGAAGTTGCTATGAAATAAGGTCCGCTCAGGTAACAATAACAACTCTTGAGTACGGTGCTATGACTTAAGCATAGTACTATACTTGGGAGGGTGTTACATGTTCTTTTTCTTATAATGAGCTTATGAGTGGAAACGTTCTAATCTTTACATATTTTTCATAACTTGATAAGACTATGAACATTCCTAGAAGCATAAAGTTTTAAAAAAATTTGTTTCTTGATGCTTGTAAAGTGGCAAAACATGTATGCTTCCTTAAAGTTCCATTTTGTTCTTTTTGAAGATGAGAATATGTGTAAAGGTTCAATCTTGTTGGAACATGAAGCTTTTTAAGTCATAAAAATGAAAACTTGTCACTTTATGTCTTAAAAATGGAATCTTGAAGATAAGACCTTACATAAAGTTTCAAACTTTAACCAAGAATGAAATTTTAAATCATAAAAGTGTTGACTTGCAACTTTTAATTTATAAAGTTTGTATCTTGAGTCAAAATAATGCATAAAGTGTTAAACTTTCTTCTAGGAAGGTTTCTTTAAATCATGAGACAACTTTAACTCATAAAGTTGAGACTTTAATGGTCTTAGGATAATTAAAAGTGTTAACTTTTATAAAGAATAAGATTTTTTAACCCTAAAGCTAATGTCTTGCATCATTATTTCATAAAGTAGGAATCTTTTAGAATTTAAAACAACTTTAACTCATAAAGTTGAGACTTTGATAGTCTTAGAATAATTAAAAGTGTCAACTTTCATAAAGAACAAGACTTTCTAGTCCTAAAGCTAGTATCTTGTATCATTATTTAATAAAGATTGAATCTTTAAGACAAGAGCATAATTTTAGAGGCACCTACTTTCTTAAAGAATTTTACTTTATAATTACCTTATAAAGAATGATAACTTTTATAATATTGAAGGTAAAATCTTGTTATGTTAATGATAAAAGCTTGAAACTTTGCAACTTGGATAAGTTAAAAATCACCCTTGGTGATCAGTGAACATGGTGCTGCTGGGTTCATGAGCATGGTTATACATTGTCATGACCTAAGGACTAGAGGGATCTCGAAATCCTTGGGAACAGAAGTACGATTAAGACATCTAAGCATACCATGAACCTAGGAATCACTAAGTGCATTGTCTCAAGATAAGAGAAGGAGATAATCACTTAACTTAGTTAACTTGAATAAAGTTCTTCATAGGATATTTACCTAAGTAAGGATAACTTCATTCAAGCATTAAGTAGCTAAAAGAATACATACACATTTATTTTAACTATGTGGTTCTTTCATGAATAGACATGAAGAATCATATTATGGCTCATAACACTTTCCACAATGAATAACACAACTATGAACCGTCTTAGGGTAAGAATGTATGATGCTATTCGGTGTGATATATGAAAAGTTTGATTGAGCATTGTCTCATGATTGAATGATTAGTATGATGATATGCGACGTATATAATGGATTGTTAGTTGAAAGTTTCATGATTGGCATTTTGGGGAAGCTTCGATTTAGCTGTCATGATGCCATATTTCCGTTAAAATTATGGACTTAGTTATATCATTGTATGTCCACATGTGTCTTGTCAAGAAGTATTATGCATGTAAGGTATAACAATAAGAAAAGAAAGAATGGGATATGACCTCTTGATCGTTTCAAGTGAGTGAGAGGCGATGATCCAGAAAGACTCAAGGAACCTTTATGAGGGAGGCAGGGTGATATGGAGCACCCTCCAACTTAGAGGTAACCAATATCGACTTAGTCTGATTTGGTTTAGTACTGCATGACGATAGTCACGGAATGAGCTCATATCCAAAAGCAGTCTATTTCAAAGGAAAAGTAAAGAATGTTAAGCACATGCTAAATATGAAAGAAAAGTTAAAGAAAGACTCTAATCTAGTCTAAGAAGTTACATGAATGTGCATGCATCTTTATTCTCTCATTTGTATGGTCATGAATGTTTATACTATGCTCTTACATGTTTATGCTCTTATAATGTACCTTTGAGTTTCTTTATATTATGTTTACATGAGGACGATTAAAAGAAACCCGCTTTGGGAACCTATGTTTTCAAGCTCTTTAAAAATGGAATCTATGCATGCTTACTGGTTTCATAATTAAGTCCGAAGTGGCTGGAACGACGACGATGACACATTAATGGTCTAGTCGGGATCCTATTGAGAAATCTTGTATTTCTCACTCTTATGTTTCTGTGTCATCTTTAGACGGAGTTGATGGCATCCTTTGCAGCACTTCCGATGGCACCTAAATGGATAAGATGAGGAGCTGCCATGTTTCTTCACCTAGCTAAGGAGGATTGAGATAATAGCATGATGTTTTCACTTTCTTAAGAGCCATAGTTAGGTAGTTTATGTGTAATTAAGAGTATGTGGGAAGTCATGCTACTTAATTTGACCTATTACATATGTGATAATTATTAAGTGTAATGATGACTCTTGATTATCTATGATTACATCATTGGCTTAAGGTATTGTATTATGTTATTTCAATTTTGTCATATGTCTTCCTAGTAACTTCACGATATGAGGAATAACATCCATATGTATGCGAGTAAGTAAGCACTTAAAGACTCAGTTTTCAAGCATAAAGGTTTTACAAAAAAAAAAATTTACAAGCTACTTTCGTATATTATGCTAATTTCAACTATAAGAACTTTTGCTAGTTAAGAGTAACAACTAGTAATGCCATAAAATGACTTAAGCATAGTATGGCATTATTAAGGTGTTACAATATATGTGTTATCATTATTATTTCCAACTTCTTCAGTTTATTATGAAAAAGGTGAATATATTATATAAACTTTCCAATTTTATAGTTTGAAAATATATTATCTGAAATAGCGTTTATTTTATTTATATACTTGTTAAACAGAGAAAGAATCCAAACATTAACATAACAATATGAAGGGCAATTGAATAAGGTGCATTGATTCATAATAAAATAAGGAACAATTGAATAAGATGCTTGAATGAATGCAAATGACTTCTTGATGCGAGTGCACTTGTCTTTCTTTAGCCTTCTTTACTTTCTTTTCTTGGCACACCACAGCGTTACGTATCGCCGTCCCTATGGTGCATTCTTTACTTATCTTTTCTTTACTTGCATCTTGCTTCTCTGTACTTGGTCTCTTGGAGGTAAATGACACCTCTCACCCCTAGGTAATAGGCCGCTTTTCAGGTCTGAGCTCGTACCTATACATGAGTGACGGGTTTACTTTCTTCGACCTTTACACCGATCTATTCTCCTTAAATTTGGTCAGTGTAACGTTCGAAAAATTTTATCGTTACTAACCAAGTTGTTCGATTTTTTTCGAATAATTGAGTTTAATCAGAATTCAATTAAGCATTTATTTAAATGCAATTAAGTGTGGATTAGAATGGATTAGGCTTGACAGAATTAGATTAGGAACATAGGAAAACTCATAGAATTCTTCTAAAAAACCAATTTACCGATTTAAGAGAAATCGATAAGATTTCGATATTTTAAACTGTCGGAATCGGATCAATAGATCTTATAGGATGAGTGCCCTAGGATGAATGGCTAGGATTTAGCCAAATTACCCCCTCATGTGGCGCCACTTTCAACCAAGGATGGCAGCCCAAAAATCAAAGTGAAATGGGAAACACAAATCCACCAATCAACTTCAACTTGCATTAGAAGTTTTCTTCTTTTCCTTCTCTGCCCTCGCCATTTTCGGCCCTTTATGTGTGCTGACCCCTCTCCATTCTTTTGTCCTTCATGTCATCTCATCTCATATCATCTCCTACAAACCTTCAAGCCACAACAAGATTTCTCGAACTCAAGCTTAAATATAGCTAGAAATCACACCTACAAAAGGTAGGAATCTTATTTCTCTCCTTACTTTCCTTGGTAAGGGGCTATATGAGGTCTTGTGTTTCTTGTGATACTGATGTGATTTGGAGTGATAATGATGGATTATAGCTGATTATGCATGTATGTTATGATTAAAATTGGAATTGGTATGAAAGAACTTGAAGAATAAAGAAATTTTATGAAGCTGTTAGGGTTTTTCCTCGGCGATCCGTATGGTGGAGTGTATGGCTCTGCCTATAGCCATTTAAATTTGAGGAATCTATTTTTATATGAAACTAGACATTTAGAGCTTTCCATACATATAAAATATGAGCCATTGGAGTAGTATAGAATTAGTTATAAATTTTTGAAGTTTGACCTAGAAATCTAGATTCTTATCTAGGTAGTATAAGTTAAGAAGGGTGCAACTCACCCTCTACAACTCCAAATTGAGTGAACCCAACGTTGCTTGAAAGCTAATATATGAGGGAACATCCCAAAAAAATTTTAAAGTCATATTCATTGTCAATTATTCCCAGTACATCAATGAATTCACCTTAGGCTCAAACTGGGTTGGAATAGGGTAGTCTAATAGAGTCAAGTATCGGGGCTTATATCTCAAAATATATTCATGCAAATGATATGAAACTTTTTCATTTGGAAGCTTGTTCTGTTAGCTTTAATTTGATATGAATTTTGTATGATTTCATCTAGATTTCTATTTTTAGTGAATTTTCACTTAAAAGGGTACAATTTTGGCTAAGAATAGGGCAGTCTAAAGTAAATTACTAATAACTTGAGTTATACAAATCAAAATGAGATGGGACCAAAAGGGTTCGAAACTAGACACATAAAGCTATGAGATATTCAAAAATTAGGTGTAAATGAGTTGAATTGGACTAAGGGTGGATTATACCAAAATCGGGCAGAATAGGAGGAAGTAAACCGAAAACCCTATTGATATTGGATTTGAATTTGATGAAATGTATATATAATTGCTGATCCATACTGAATCGCAAGTTTCAATAATTGTACTGGTTGTCTAGCACTATTCATGGAAAAGCGAACTTGATCCATTATGCTGCCGAAATCTCGGTAAGAAATTCATATGTTATGTGAATTACCATGGCATGAACACATGAATTTTGAAAGAATTGAAAGAATAAAGTTAGTTATGCATGCAACTCATGAATATTACAAACGATTCCATATTACTTGGGCCAGCCCTTAAATAAGTTTAAGGGGAATAGATCAATGGAAAGGTCGGGGAAAGAAAACCTGGCAATACTGTATAGGAACGAGCTCGGTCCTGAAAAGCAGATTATTACCTAGGAGTATATGGCCAATAACTCCTAGGGGACCAAGGATGGAGAATAAGTTTTAAGAGGTGAAAGCCTCCAAAGATAACATGCATTCCCAGTTGCACATTAATATATATATATATATACTATATGATAACTCTTAATTGGTTGTCTTAGTTATCTATTTATGTCTCTTGACATATTACTGTTTATTTATAGTTCCTTGTTCGAATCAAAAATTAAGTTTGTTTCGGTGCAGATTTTTATAATAAGAATTTAAATTGAATATTAATATCATGACGTACTATTTCGAATTATGAAAAATCGAAACAACTGAGAATGATAGTAATGACAGATATATAAATTTAGGATTCCTATTGAGAAATCCTTATTTCTCGCCCTACTATATGTTTCCGCGTCATTCTTAGATCATGGAGAACGCGGCCAATGACGTCCTATTCATTGAGTTCCCCGAGCTCCATATCCACCTCGATCCTTTCTTAAACTCTGTGTATATATTTGATAGGTGTTAGTTTCACCTTTATTTCTTCTTCTAGATAGATTTTGCTGTACCACTCATGCATCCGCTATTCAACCCTACCGTCCCCTATATAGCCATTCCTCTCCATATGGCACACCCATTCCCACCTCTACTAGCAGCAGCACCGGCAGCAGCTGCAGCCCCTATGGCTCCACCAGCCTCACCACCATAGCAGATCCCCTCTACCTCTATGTCTGAGGAGGATCCGACGGAGGCAACGAGTTTGTCTTCCTCATCTTTAGCCTCGAGCGCGGACTATGCTCCTACGAATGCTGGTATGGCAAACGGATTCCTTTTCTCAGAATCCCCCTAGAGTGCCTATGCAGTGTAGTAGTAGGATATGTATAGGATGACCCTCTTTTGGCATTTTTGGGCCATAGGCGATAGTTAGTGGATGCTATATGTAGATAGTTGGTATATAAAATGTCCCGTGGGGACTAGTTAGGGTTCTGATTATAGTGGCAGGCCAATTTATTTTGTCTTAGTGGCCTCATTTTTTTATAACCCTATACTGTTTTATGTATCTTTTGACAACTTTGAAAACAGATGTTTATGTATCTATGTATATGATGCAGTTTCAGTAATTCCATTTATTCCATAGTTTATTTATTTTACTTTATTCATGTTACAATGATTGTCGAGTACTTATTCCACAATCGAATGGGAATTTATTAAGTGAATAGTTAACTATATACGGGTAATTAACATTGAACCAGATTTAATTAGAGGTCCACATGTAATAACCTATCAGATAAAATATTATGACTTAAGCATAGTATTTTGTCTGGTAAGGAGTTACAGTCAGAGGCTAGCCCAAGCCTTAGACAGTACCGCCCTGATCCACTGCAAGGTGGAGACTTGGTATGTTCCCTTTGCAAGTTCTTATCATCTTTTCTTTCCCATATTTTATCATGCATGCGAACGCTTTGTGCATTTATGTGTATGTCTCACACTATGTATCTTATAGTTCATGCATTCATGAATAATCAACTTGGATAACATTATGTAATTACAAGCATAATATGTTATGTACATAAGTTTTGTCGAAATTTCAGCAGCATAACGAATTAGATCCACTTCCCCATGAATAGCACTTTTTGAATCAGACAGTTAGTCAAGACATCAGAATCAATATAACTCACTAATATTTCATTACCACTATAGAATCACAACATTTAATCTTTAAAGATTCTACTCGAAGGTGCAAAGCACTCAATTTGGCAACTGTGCACAAATTCCTCAATTCTGCCCTGGTTTATAATTTATGCTATAATTTCTATATAACTTATTTAAATCTGAATTTTTGATATGTTAAAGTATTATTTTTCTAATTTGTGTTCTATTGAGTCCCATTAAGTTTTGATAAGAATAAATTAGGTTATTGAAGTTTAATCTAAGCTTGCCCTGTTGGTGAGCAGAATTGGGTACCAAAATATAAAAATTTGCCAAAAATAGAAATCTTATTGTATTTGTTTGAAATTTAAATCATTTTAAAGGTAACTGAATCAGCTTTTATTTCTATTAAGTTTTATTTCATTGAGTGGACATAGCTCAAGTTATAAGCTCTCATATTTAGCTAAAATGGTCTTCTTTGTTTTAATCTAGTCAGGATATAGGGCAACTTTGGTGAATTGCTAAGATCAATAGAGAAAGAGTCTAAATCTGAAATTTTTATAGTATATTACTCTATGTGTTAGCTTTCTAATAAAATTTGTTGCACTTTATTTGAGGTTGTACAAGGTGAGTTATGCCCTTCACAATCTAGTCTAGTTAGAATTAGGGATAGAATTCCAGGCTTAACTTCAAAAATTCATATCTCACTCATTACAGATCCAATGGCCTTATAACTTATATGGTTGGAAAGCTATGGATGTCTAGTTTTATGGATTAGTTTTATCAAATTTTTATGGCTGTAACAACATGCTCAGAGGGTGCCGCAACAAGGGGCAACAAAAAATATGTTGAAAAAAATATTCAATAGAATCGTCACCAATTTTTATTTAGGAAAAAATCGGAAAAAAGTTTTAAATTTGCAAAAAACTGTTCTTTAAAAGAAATTGAATTCGGGAGTCTAATTATATATGGGAAAGGGTGGAAACTTAATCCCACAGCACCCTTGTTACATCCGTTTTATAACAGTTACCCTAGAGTCTGTTATGGAAATTAATAATAACCTTGATAATGTCTATTTTTTCCCCCAAAAAATGATAGTTATTTACAAAAAAAATTAATATAACAACTATTTACAAGAAAATAAAATACAAGTAGAAGCAAAATTTAAGAAAATTTAATTTTTGGCTTAATAGGGTTGCCCGCTCCTATGTATCCTCCAGTACAATGAGAAACTCAGAGCCATCATCATTCTTGTAGAAAATAATTGTGTGTTGGGTTAATTTTATTTACAAAAAGATTTTTTAAAAGGAAAAAAAAAAACCTAATCCACAACCCTTGAGGATAGCCAAACCATACATCAATGTCATAAGCTTGTTGGGTGGATTTAAAAAGATGTTTTGACCATTAAAAAAGGAAAACTTTTGGCTAAAGATAATGTCATATTTCAAAATTTAAAAGAATTTAACCAATTTAAAAAAATGTCAAACAAGACAAAATCAAACACACAAAAAAAGCCATAAAGTTGAGTAAAAATGCCAAAACAAATGAAACATCAAAAGAGAAAAGAGAAGCTTATGATGCAAAAGAAAATGTTTGATAAAAAAAAGAATCAGTATAAATTTGTTTTTAAAAGAAAATAAAAATAAAAGGAGAAAAAATAAAAATAAAAACACCTAACATGCGTAAAGGAAGAAGATTAAACTACTATACAGAGGAGGCTTGAGGTATTAATGACAAAGATGATAGTAGAGCGGTCTGGTGGAGGCTGAGCGGAAGTGGTGGCTGTGCGGCTTCACAACAGTGCAGCAATAGTGATTGGCGAAAAAATGAAGATGGACGATGATTTGGCTCAACTATAGGATTGGAATGAGAATGTGATTGAGTTTGTGGAAGATATTTGTAACGTTCGAAAAATTTTATCGTTAACAACTGAGTTGTTCGGTTTTATCAAATAAGTGAGTTTAATCAGGACTTGATTAAACATTTACTTAAAGCCAATCAAGTGTAATTTAAAAGGATTAGGCTAGATAGAATTAGATTAGGAGCATAGAAAACTTCACAAAAAAATTTCAAATCGATTTACCGATTTAAGGGAAATCGGTAGGATTTCGGTATTTCAAACTGTCAGAACCGGACTAGTAGAAATTAAACCATGAGTGCCCTAGAGTCAATAGACAAGATTCAGCCAAATATTCCCCCCAAGTGGCGCCTAGGCAGCCCTTGATGATGGAGACTAAATCAGATTTCATGAAGAAGTTACATCCACCAATCACATGTATTCAACATTCAATCATCTCACCTTTTTCTCTCTTTTTCTCCTCCAAAATTTCGACCAACCAGCAGCCCTTCTCAAGTGCTGAAGTTCTTCTCTTTCTCTTCTCTTTACCTTCATCTCCACTCCATTCTCATCCACCCTCAAGTCCCATCACAAATTACTCGCATCAAAAACACAAAATCAGCACAAACTCCACTACACAAGGTAGGAAATCCTACTTCTCCTCTTATTTCTCTGATTTGGGGCTGTATGTGGAGCTTGCATAATCTGAGATATTGGTGTTTTATAGAGTGGTGATGATGTTTTATGACTGGATTTGTATGTATGTTATGCTTAAAATTGGATTTGAGGGCAAATAGCTTGAAGGAGGATGACAAATCTAGAAGCTGTTAGGGTTTTCCCTCAGCGGTCCATACGGTAGAGTGTACGGCTCTGACTACGGCCGATTAAATTGGATAAAATTATTTTTATATGAAACTAGACATCTAGGGCTTTCTATACATATATCATAATAGGCCATTGGATTAGTATAGAATTAGTTATGAATTTTTGAAGTTTACCCTAGAAATCTGGCTTCCTATCCGGACAGTAGGAGTTGAGAAGGGTATAACTCACCCTATACAACTTCAAATTGAGTGAACCCAGGTTTGTTTCAAAAATAACATGTAAAGGAATATCTCATAAAAATTTCATAACCAAAATCTTAGCCGTTTGCTCCCAGTGCACCAAGGAAATTGGCTTAAGTCTAAACTAGATTGAACCAAAGTAGTTTAGTAAGGCCAAGTTTCGAGACTCATAAGTCAAAATATACTTATGCAAATGGCACAAAACTTAATTCATTTGAAAGCTTGTTCTAATACTTTAAGTTGAAATAAACTTCGTATGAATTCACTTAGTTTTCTATTTTTAGTGAATTTTTGCTTAAAAGGACCCAATTCTGACTGAGAACAGGGCAGTCTGGGGTAAATTTTTATATCTAGAGTTATACACATCAAAATGAAATGGGACCAAAAAAGTTAGAATCTAGACATATGAGGCTATGACATATGCAAAAATTAGATTTAAATGAGTTGAATTGAATGAGAAATGAGGCACACCAAATTCAGGCAGAACAGAGGGGGTTAAGCTAAAACTCTATTGATGTTTAAATTGAAATTGTTGAATGAGATTATGAATGTATATGTATAATTGAGATTGTTGATTGGTGTTATGAATGTACATGTATAATTGTTGCTCTATACTGAAATTGTAAGTTGTATAAATGTACTGATTGTCTGGCACTATTCACGGGGAAGTAGACTCGATCCGTTATGCTGCCGAAATTTCGGTAAGAAGTTTATATGTTATGAAAGTCTATGACAACTTGAGTGCATCATACATAAAGAAACAAGTTAAATGTGCATTCATTTCATGAGATGATAAAGAATTTCATATCACTTGGGCCAGCCTCGGAATAAATTAAGGGGAATAGATCAGTGGGAAGGTCAGGGAAAGTAAACCCGGCCATCCTATATAGGAACGAGCTTGGTCCTGAAAAGCGGACTATTACCCAAGAGTATATGGTCAATAACTCCCAAGGGACCAAGGATCGAAATAAGTTCTAATAGGCAAAAGCCTCCAAGAATAAGATGCATCTTCTCATTGCATATGCATATGTACAGTGTAAAAATTTTCTATTGCTTGTTCTAGGTCCCTGTTATTTATTCTTAATATGCTATTATTCCACTGTGATTACTGTTTGAGCATATTAGTATATCTGTTAATTAAAATTGAACTTGTTTTGGGGTATGCTTTACAAATAAGTATTTAAGTTAAATATTACCATTTTACCGTACTATTTTAAAAATATGGCACAACCGAAACAACTGGGAATGATAGCGATGACACATGTATAGAACTAAGAATTCCTATTAAGAAATTTCTATTTCTCACCCTACTGTATATTACCGTGTCATTCACAGACTATGGAGCACGCCGCGATAGGAGTCCTATTCATTGAGTTCCCCAAGCTTCACATACACCTCGACCCATTCCTAGACTCTATATATATATATATCTGGCAGGTGCCAGTTTCGTTTGTATTTCTTCTTTCAGAGAGACTTCACTGTACCACTAATACACCCACTATTTGACCCCACTGTCTCATATATTGCTATTCCACTTCATATGGCCCATCCATTTCCACCTCCTCTAGCAAAGACAAAGACCAAAGACCAAAGACCACAGCCCCACTCCTATGGCTCCTCCTGTGTCACCACCACACCTGATGCTCTCCGCCTCAACATCAGAGGAGGACCCATTGGAGGCAGCGAGTTCCTCCTCATCCTCTGCTCCCGGCACGGGCCACCCTCCTGCAGATGCACCCATAGCGAATGGGTTTCTTTCTTTAGATTCCAGTTAGATAGTGGGTTTACAGTAGTGGTAGTAGATGTACAGAATGGCCCTCTTTTGACAGTCTGGGTCATGGATAGATGCATAGATGCAGGAATGCACATACAATGTCCCATGGGGACCACTTAGGGTACTGTTCATAGAAAACGGCCGTTGCGTTTTGTATTAGCGGCCTCATTTTGTTACCCTGTAGCATTTTGACAAACTTGAAAATCAGATATATATGTACATATTTATGATGCCTTTTGCAGTTATTCTGTCATTATTGTATTTTTATTTATGTTATGCTATTACCCTGTAGCATTTTGACAAACTTGAAAATCAGATATATATGTACATATTTATGATGCCTTTTGCAGTTATTCTGTCATTATTGTATTTTTATTTATGTTATGCTATTTACAGTATGCCGAATAATCAGTATTTATTTTGCTGTCACGTAGAAATTTTTGTTACGCGTTTAAGTATTCTTATGCGAGTAATTTATACTAATACAGGAAATAGAATTTAACCAGTATTATACGTAATCACTTATCAGATAATTTATTATGACTTAAGCATAGTACTTTGTCTGGTAAGGTGTTACAATGTTGGTGCTAGGAATGGTGTGATAGTGATAGAATTCAAGATTTGATAAGAGAATGGGAATGAAAAGTAGTGAAAGTGATTCTTGACTGACTGAATTCCTCCTCCCTTTTGAAGTGAAGGAGTTGACTTTATATAGTGAAGAATGAGAGAGATCTTTGATAACAGATTAACCAGAAATTTGAAAAGCAGATGAAAAACTAGAGATAAGATGAGATAAAAATTTGAAAAGCAGTTGGAAGTTTGAGATAGGATCAGATAAAAATTTGAAAAGCAATTGAAAGCTTAAGATTAGGATGAGAATCTAGAAGCTAATAGGAACAAAAATTTGTTTTATTATTTTCTTATTTTTATTAAACAGGAGGACAAAATATGGTGTTTACAGTTGCCACTCTTTACTTGTTTCTTACCAGGAAATACAAAACCATAGGTTTTGATATTTTCATAATAAGGAACTAGTAAAGATACGAACACATATTTTTGTCTGAACAATCTAAACAAGGAAAGTGATGGGAGTAGATGCCTTATGAAAATGAAATGCAATCATGCAAATGAAATACAACTTTGCAAATGTAATGCAGCCTTATAGTCATGCAAATAAACTAAAAGTGCAACCATGCGAATGAAATGTAGTCTTGCAAAATTTGAATTTGAAATTAAATTTGAAGATGCAGTCCTAAGGAATTGAAAATAAAAATGGATTTTAAAATTGAATTTGGAGATGCAGCTTTGGAGAATCAAATTTGAAGATGCAGCTTTAAAAAATTGAAATTGAACATAGATTTGAAATTGAATTCAATGATGCAACTTTAAAAAATTCAAATTGAAAATGCAACTTTATAGACTTAAAATAGATTTTAAATTGAATTTGATGATGCAGCTATGAAAAATTGAAATTGAAAATACAGCTTTGCAAAATTGAAATTGAAAATGTAGCTTTCTAGAATTGAAATTGGATTTGATGATGTAGCTATGAAAAATTGAAATAGAAAATGCAGGTTTGTAGAATTGAAATAGATATGAAATTCAATTTGATGATGCAATTATGAAAAATTGAAATTGAAAATGTAGCTTTACAAAATTGAAATTGAATTTGAAGATGTAGCTTTTAAAGATTGAAAATACAACTTTGCAAAATTGAAATAGATTTGAAATTGAATTTGAAGATTCAGCTTTGAAAGATTGAACATGTAGCATTGCAGAATTAAAATTGAAAATAGATTTCAAATTGAATTTGAAGATACAAAATTGAAATAGATTTGAAATTAAAAATGCATATTTGCTGAATTGAAATAGATTTGAAATTGAATTTGAAGATGCAGTTTTGAAATATTGAAAATGCAGCTTTGCAAAATTGAAATAGATTTGTAATTGAATTTGAATATGTAACTTTGAAGAATTGAGAATGTAACTTTATAGAATTGAAACTGAAAATAGATTTGAAATTGAATTTGATGATGCATCTATGAAAAATTGAAATTGAAAATACGACTTTTAAATTGAAAATAGATTTGAAATTAAAAACACAACTTTGTAGATTTGAAATTCAATTTGATGTCACAGCCATAAAAAATTAAAATTGAAAATACAGCTTTGAAATTGAAATTGAAAATGTGGTCTTGAAGTTGAAATGAAATTGAAAATGTAGCTTTGAAATTGGAATTGGAATCGAAATTGAATTGAAAATATAGTCTTGAAATTGAAATTAAAATTGAAAATGCAGTCTTACTAATGAAAATGCAAAAAAGTAAATGCCTTGCAGTGCGAAAAGTATGAGAAAGTAAAATGATAGTGATAATTACTAAAAAATGAAATGATGGTGATAGTTGCAAAAAAATAAAGTAACGATGATAGTTGCAAAAAAGTAAAGTGGTAATGATGATTGTAAGACAAAAAAAAAGATAAAGTGATGATGATAATTACAGAAAAGTAAAGTGATGGCGATAGTTGCAGAAAAGTAAAGTGATGGTGATAATTGCAGAAAAGTAAAATGATGGTGATAATTGCATAAAAGTAAAGTGATGACAATAATTGCAAAAGAGTAAAGTGATAGTTGTTGTAATAGTTGAGAAATAAAGTGATCGTGATAATGGTTGAAAAGTAAATGATTTTGATATGGGATATTTACAAAAAGGAGATGATTTCTGAGACTGTCGAAAGTGAATTATTCATGATATGCGATATTTACAAAAAAAGAAATGACTTGTTGTAACATCCGAAAAATTTTATCTTTTTTTTTTCAAGCAAGTTGTTCGATTTTATCGAATAATTGAGATTGATTAGAATTCAATTAAGTATTTACTTAAAACCAATTAAGAATCATTTAGAGGAATTAGATTTGAGGGAATTAGATTAGAAACATAGGAGACCTCATAGGATTTTTCCAAAACCGATCTACCGATTTAAAAGAAATCTATAACGCCCTAATAAACACATACTATGCTTAAGTCGTATTATGGCATTTTATTAGTTGTTACTTATGCTCGTGGAAAACTAAATTTCATTTATAAGTTAAGTTATGTGAAAAATATAGTAAAATTTTTTTTTTTTGAAATACGTCCTCGCTTTGCAGCATTTTGGAAAGTAAAGCCTTGAGCGAGAAGACAGATAGAGAAAGAGCGTGTCGCATAAAATACATACCGAAATATCATAAAACAAGAGAAAGGCAAATAAATAGTAATTCACAAATATGTTGCATTACATAGCTAATTATTACATCCATATGGGTTCATAATGTATATATATATATATATATATACACACACTAAATGGGTTTATGAAAAAGCAAAACTGTAACGTTCTGAAGAAACAGTGTGACTAAGTAGCACTGTTAATTGATTTATTCTATAGTGTTAGGATTGAAATATGTAACATCCTCAATTTCGTGTCGTGCTAAATTACCTCAGTAACTCTGAGTAATTAGGCACTTAATGAGAAATTATGAGATTATGGCTTAATTAAGGGGTTAATAAAGAGTTTATGAGTTAACTCAGATGAGATAAATCAAGAGAATGCTCAATTGAGATTAGATAATCTCTAATTAAGCAAGTCAGACCCTTGACAGCTTAATTAAGCACTAGTCGCCCTTAATTAGCTTAGTCGAGTTTAATTAAAGTTAATTAAGCTTAATCGCAAGATTAATTTTTATTAATCGTGTCTTGTGTGTTAATCACTAGTCCTTGCTTAATCATCTTAATTAAGTTGTATGAGCACTTAATCACATGATTAAATTCAAATTTAGTCAACTAGACAATAAAGTAAAGAGTGATGTCATAAAAGCATAAAACATGAAACAAGACTACTTTATGTAAGAATTTGACTATGCTTTGTTCCCCCATCATCTAATTTGTCTCCCTAAACCTTAATTAACACAAAATAACACAAAAATATCTCTCTCCCTCCCTTTAATGTAGGATGCCACTTTCTCTCTCTTTTACCCCATCCATTTTCATTTTCACTCATCTTATTCTCTCTCATCAAACCAAATCCTCCTACTTCTCTCTAAACTCTCTCATCTTCTTCTTCTTTTCCTCACCACCACCATCCAAAACCACTCACTTAGCCCTTCAAAGATCACATCTTTTGGTCTTTGGAGACAAGATCTAAACACTACAAGACTCATTTTCAAGAGAACTCAAGAGTTCTCTTCTTGCTCATTCAAAACCGCCACCATCATCAACCAAGGAGGAGTCTTCTTCATCTCCTTCTCCTTCCTCAAAGATGCCATTTTCCAAGCTTAGGTAGTGATCTTCATCTTTTTGTTTTGTTTACTCAAGAAAGCTTGAAGCTTGGTTCTCTTCATGACCAAGATCTTTGAGTGAAAACTTGAGGAAATCTTTCATGCTCTTCAAGTGCAAAAGTTTCTATTTTTGGTTAAATATTTTGGAAAGTATGTTCTTATTGTTAAGTGTTCTTGATGGTATCTTGTTTGACGTTTTTTCTTTTCTTACGATGAGTTGATGATTGGAAAAGCCTTATCTTTTTATGTTTTTCATGATTTGATAAAACTATGAACATTCTAAAAGCCTTATACTTCAAAAAGTTTGCTTCTTGACACACAAAAAGTGGCGCAAGTTTTAGTGCCATCAGAAAGTCTTCTTTTGTTTTGTTTTGAAGACAAGAATACATGTAAAAGTCTAAGCTTTTGGCATAATAAGCCTTTTTGAGTTAGAAAATGATATCTTGTCACTTTATGTCTTAGAAATTAAACCTTAAAGAAAAGACCTTTCACAAAGTTTCAAACTTTAATCAAGAATGAGACCTTTAAGTCGTAAAGTGTTGTTTTATAACATTTCATTCATAAAGTTTAGATCTTGAATCAAAACAATGCTAAAAGGGTGTTAACTTTTATGAAAATTGAGACTTTTTAACCTTAAAGTTAATGTTTCATATCACTATTTGATAAAGTAGGAACCTTTTTAATGTAGAGACAACTTTAAGTCATAAAGTTGAGACCTTGATGGTCTTAGAATAATTTAATGAGTCAACTTTCATAAAGAACAAGACTCTTTAGTTAAAAGCTAGTAACTTGAACCATTATTTCATAAAGATCTAATCTTTAAGATAAAAGCTTGAAGCTTTGTAACTTGATTGAGTTAAAAATCACCCTTGGTGTTTATTGAACATGGTGTTGTTGGATTTATGATGTGGTTATGCGTTGTCATGACCCAAGGATTAGGGGGATCTCAAACTCCTTGGGAATAGAAGTATGATTAGAGCCTCCGAGCATACCATGAACCTAGGAATCACTAAGTGCACTATCTCAAGGAAAGGAAACAATCACTTAACTTAATTAATTTGAACAAGTGTTCCATAAGACATGAACTTAAGTGAAGAATAATTTCATATGAGAGCTAAGTAACTAAAAGACCATATACACATATCTTAACTATGTGATTCTCTCACGAGCAACCATAAGAAATCGTATGATGATTCATAATACTCTTCACAAAGAATAATACAACTATGAACCCCCTTTAGGGTATGAATGTATAATGCCATTTGGCATGATGAATGACAAGTTTGATTGAGCTCTTTCTCATGATTGAATGAAGAGTATGATGATATGATATAGATATGATGAACTGTTAGTTGAAAGTTTCTGATTGGCATTTTGGGGAAGCTCCGGTATAGTTGTTATGCTGCCGGATTTCCGTCAAAATTATGGACTTAGTCATATCATTGCATGTGTCTAGTCAAAGAAGAACTATGCATGTAAAGTATAATGATGAGAAAAGAATTGATGGGACATGACCTTTCAATCACTTCGATAAGGGAAGTGTGAGACAGCAATCTACAAAGACTCAAGGAACCTCTATGAGGGAGGCAAGGGTGACATGGAGGACCCTCCAACTTAGAGGTAAACAATATCGGCTTAGTTTGATTTGGTTAATACTGCATGATGACGGTCATGGAATGAGCTCATGTCCAAAAGCAGTCTATTTCAAAGGAAAAGTAAAAGAATATTAAGCACGTGCTAAAAACGGAAGTCAAAGTAGGACCATGGTCAAGTTGATGAGTTGCATAGCCATGCATGCTATTATATTCCTTACGTGCATTATGAATGTATGTTATGTATATTAGCACGTATGCCTATGTATGACACTATGGATATGATGATAAAGTTAAAAGTAACCTGCTTTGAGAATTACGTTTTCTAAAACTATTAAAATTGAACCAATACCTATCCACTATGTTTATAATTAAACTCGAAGCGGCTGGGACGATGACGATGACGCTGTGTTTGTCTAGTTGTGATCCTACTGAGAAATTTAGTATTTCTTATACCTACGTTTTCTGTGTCGTCTTCAGAGGATGTCGATGTCAGGCACGGTGGTGATCTACATCGAGTTCTTGGTGTGGCGTTGGCGCTTTGACCTGGTGCTAAACGCCTCTGTGCTGTCGGTGAGCGCAGCGATGAGGGTCTGCATCTTCCACAACCTCCAGTTTCAGACTCTCGTGTTGAGCCCATTTTTCCGACCGCATCACCCGTTTGGTGAGGTTACTATGGATGACATCCACCCTTATTTTCAGCCACCGAGATACCCTACCGATGATGATGACACTGACTCGGACACCCGCTTGACTTTGACTGTTTAACTGGATTCCGATCCCTTGGAGCCATCTTATCCGAGCTACCATGTGGAGACTGATTCGTCTGTGCCCTTCTATCCGACTCATTCTGGGGGATCTCACCATTCGGATTTGTTGCAGCCTTTGGTGATTCGTCTATCTTCTAATTCTTTTGCTTCATCTCCTGGCCCAGCTTTACCCTCGGTTCGTGAGCATGGGTTCATTCGTACTTGCGCTGTGCCCTGTAGTCGAGGACGTGCTTGAGGAGGGGGACATGGTGGTGCTTCTCCCGGTGGATATGGGAACGATTTCCTCCCGCCAGATGCTTGATGTGACGACTGCATGCGAAGCCGAGCACGAGGATAGCCCCTTTTGGTCGTAGTTATAGGGTTATCATTCTGTTGTATGGCATGCTTGGATAGTAGGGTTTTCTGATGTATTTCCTTTTATTATGCATTTGGTAGGTTTCTTGTGTAAGATCGACAGTAGATATCGGACCCATTATTATCTTATGTATGACTCTGGTATGACTATTATTATATTATTATGGATGGTCATGGAATGAATGTTATCTTTATCTAAGGTTGTGGTTATTCTTATTGCTTCTATTTATGTAAATGTGATGTATGATTGAGATAGCAATGTTTATTTTACACGTTTATGATGTGCTCATAGTTGTCGATTTCAAAAATGGTTTACTTGTTTTGTTCAAAAAAAATTTACCCCTATTTTCAGTAAAAAGTAATTTCTAAAAGACAATGTTAGTTCCGCGAGCAAAAGTAACAACAAGTAATTCCACAATATGACTTAAGCATAGAATGGAACTATTAGGGTGTTACAAAATATAAACATCAAAGTTGAAGAAGAATTGAATTTATTATGTAGAAAAATTTAGAAAATCATTAGCAATTCCTTCTTATTTTAGGGAAAATTGGTCTAAATCTTGTGCCAGACCCTGCAAGAGCTGGATCAATAGAAATTATATCATTTAGGACCTCAAAGGAGTGACTAAATTTTAGTCACTTAACCCTCCAAAGTGGCACATAATTAGCCACAAATTGTAAAGTCACTAGACCAAACTTAAGCCACACAACACAACTACCACCCTCCACTTTCTATTCTATTTGTTACTCACCAAACCAACCATTTCCACTTTTCCCCTTCAAGTTTCGGTCCCTAAAAGAAATGAGCACTCTCTCCTCATTTTTTTCATGTATCTTCTTCAAAACATCCTCTTTTTCTTCATTCAACACAAATTCCTTCCACCCAAGACTTTTTTAGCTGGTTCAACCATCAAATTAAGGTAGAATTCAACTTTTTTGCATGATTTTATTGAATTAATAAATATTAGGAATACTTTCTTCTCTTGTGTAACTGATGACATATGGTGGTGGTGTGATGTTTTATGGCTGACTTATCATGTTTTTACTTGGGTTGATTGAGATTTGAATGAGAAAACACAAAGAGGCACAAAATAGAATCTGTTAGGTTGAGGAAACCTACGGCGGTCCGTACAGCGGAGTATACTGCTCTGCCTACTACGGTTTAAATTCAATGAAAACATTTTTATATGAAACTAGACATCTAGGGCTTTCCATACATATATCATATAAGGCCATTGGATTAGTATTGAGAGAGATATTAATTTTTGAATTTCGACCTAGGTTTCTGAGTTTGAGTCTGGGCAGATTAGATTGTTCAGGGCAAAAATCATCCTATACTACTTGGAATTGAATGAAACAAACTTTTTTAGAGAGCTTACACATACAAGAATATCCCATAAAAATCTCAGAGTTAGATAAGGTCCTGTTTGTTCCCAGTGAGTAGGGAAATTGGCCTTATGTCCAAACCGGGCCAAAACAAAGCAGTTTAGGAAGGTCAAATTTCGGGGCTTATGACTCGAGCCCTACTAAGTCAATTGAAATGGAACATTTTGAAGATTAAAGGTTGTCCTGTTATCTTTAATATGAGACCAATTTCGTATGATTTGAATTAGTTTTCGATTTTTAGTGGATTTTTACATTTAAGTGTGTAATTCCGACCACCTACAGGGTAGGCCGGGATAAAATCTATATAACTTGAGCTATATTTATCAAAATTAGATGGGACGAAAGAGCTTAGAAAATAGACACATAGCACTTCAACATATTCAAAATTTAGGTCTAAATGAGTTAAAATGAATTTAAGGCTTAATTTCTAAAAACAGGCAAAGTTGAGGAATATGAGCAGGATTTTCAAAATTAAAGGATTTGGCAGCTTAATGCATATATGAGTTCAATTAAAGTCTAAGTGTTGCAATTCCATGTTGGTGCTTGAAAGATTAATATATTATATTTGATCTCCTACTGTAACTGACTATCTAAGGAGACTGGCACTATTCATGGGAAAACGGATCTAATCCGTTATGCTGCCAAATTTTCGGTAGAATTGCAAGGAAGTTATGAGCCTTTATATATTATGAATATGTATGTGGAAATCATGTATGCAAGGATATATGAAAGTAAGTGATGAAGCATATGTATGAGAATGAAAGGATACAAATATATTAAGATTGGATCCCTTCACCTGGAGGCAGTTGCACTTTGAACCCCTCCCTGTGAAGGCAGTTAAAAGATATAATGAAGGTCCCATATTCCTAAGGAACGTGACATGGCGATCATGCTCTGATGGGGGTATGACATGGTGATCATACTCTAAAATATGGCATGATGATCCCACACCCTGAGGAATATGACATGGCGATCACATTCCAATGGAGTATAACATGGCGATTATACTCTAGGACATGGCAGGATGAATATATTCCTAAGGAGTGTGACATGGTGATCACACCCCAATGGAGTATGACATGACGATCGTACTCTAGAATATGTGTGACAAGTAAAGAAAGTAAACTAGGGGTGTAATCCTTCAAAAGGAAAGGTGACCCAAAGTATGCTCCCCTCACCCACATGAGCCATGGCATGTCCCAGCTAGTGTGAGTATAGGGGATAGGGCTTACATGAGGCATGGCATGACCCAGCTAGTGTAAGTACTGAGAAGTTATGGTGGCGACAAGTTAAGAGAAGCTTATAACACAGCCATACATGTTTTATGTAATTGTAATTGTATCTATGCTCATTATAATATAAATGATCAGAGGATATGTGAAATTTGAATCTGCATTGGATAATCATATTTTCGAAAATCTAAGAAACTGAACCTTATGAATGTTCACCATTATTATATACCATGTTTTATTGATGCTGAACCTATTCTATCTATTTATGCAGTGATGTTTATTCTAGATATGAGATATTGTCAATGTGACCCAAGTGCGTGAATAAAATGAACTCTGCTTCGGACAATATATTTTCAAACCATAAAATTAAACAGTTTGTACAACATGTTCACCTTTTTCATAATTAGTCGAAGCAGCTAGAGATAATAACGATGACACAGCATATGGTAGTTAAATGAATCCTACTGAGAATTTAAAAATTCTTGCTCTTTTTCCGTGTTATCTCCGGATAGTTCAGAGGTTTCTGAAGAAGACCCTCCGAGGCGAAGGTGGCCGAAGGTTGCTGCCAAACAAGGTCTGATTGAGTGACAGTAACTACTTCTAGGTGAAGTATTATGACTTAAGCATAGTACTATACTTGGGAGGATGTTACAACAAACCCCACTCAAAAATTAATTTTGTAACTTGAAATATGCATATTTTATTCTGACTGCTCAGCTTTTGAGTTTATTTTTGGTATAGTGACTTTTAAACTTTACTGGGAGTTCCTCATAAGGAATCTGACAAAACTGTTTTATAAGAATATTCCTCCATGTCTTAGCTTTCTAACAAACTTGGTCCCACTCAAAAATTTTCTGTATAACTTGAGTTATTAAGATTTCATTACATACTGCTCGAACAAAAACATATCTGGGGACAGCACACTTTGAAAATTTATATCTCTCTCATTTTAAAGACAAATTTCATGTATTTTATATGTATAAAAAGCTCTATGAGTCTATTTTCATTTAAAATTAGTTTTGTTGCATTTGGAGTTATATTGAAAGAGTTATTAGTCATACCATATAGACTGTTAGAATTTTCCAGCTTCCATTATTTTGGTTTCAATAAGTTTTCTTGTAAAAACATTAAGTCTTTTCTTCAAGTGACCATGTTACATTTCCAAACCACTTTTATACTTTGAGATCTTGGTAAAAATCAATATCTTGAGTTCTAAAATGTTGGGTTTAACATAAAACAAAATGCACAACCAAAGTCATTTCCAAAAGAAGAGCAAAATCACAAACAACTTCTTATAATGAAAGCATGGCCATGAGATCTCTACAGCAAGTTCTAAAACCACCTAGCTATGGAGAGCTTAGGAGTTCTAGAGCTTGAAAAACATAGAAGAAAGAGGGGTTAGAGTTACTACCAAATGGGTTTCTTGAAAGCTTGAAGAGAAAGAAAGGTATTGGAGATGGCCTCCTTCTTCTTGAGCTTGATAATAGGGCTAAGTGAGTGTTTGTTTTGCTTCCTTAAGAACCAAAGAGGGTGGTTCTTGAAGGGCTTGTGAGGTTGGTGAAAGGAAAGAGAGTTGGATGGGGTGTGAAAGTGGGAAGAAGAGCAAGAGGAATTGGAAGAGTAGAAGAGTAGAAGAGTTAGAATGAGGCTTAGAGAGAAGTGAGAGCTTAGGCTTGTAATGAGAGGATGGAAATCACAAATGAGGGAGTAGGGGGCTGTTTTTGGGGCACAAAAATGGGGGGAGTGGGCTGATTGGTTTTGCTTCTCCAATAATCAAGGGGAAGTAGGTGAGTTTAACTTCTTTTTCAAGCAAGAAAGCTAGGAACTTTGGGATAAAAGGATGGGTTGTGTTTTCCTTGAGTCTTGGCATTTGGGTAAAGACCATTTAGTGTTTTTCAAGTGATTAAAGGCATGACCACTCTTGGGATTGGCTTGATTGAAGAAGATCACTCCAAGTGGCATAATACTAAGGGAGGAAGGTATTTCTCTTGTCTTGACTAAAGAGATACTACTAACATAGACCCTTGATCTAAGAGTACACGAGGAGAAGGAAAATGGATGGTTAGATTTTGCTCTTGTCCTTGGCCAAAATTTGGTGCATCAATTAGAAGAAATTTTTAAATCTTCAAAGCTATTAGAATTACCTAAGTTGTTAATCAATTTGATTAGTTAAATTGGTCTTTTATCGATTTCGGTTAATTACACTTTTAAGACGTTTCTCTGTAAAAGAATTGCTCTTATGAATTATGTAATTATGGTGTAAGAATTAATCTATCTCAATTGGTAAGGTAGATCAATTGTATTGTACTTAATTAATAAGATTGGATTAATTTAATTATATTTCTAAGTTACGAATTAATAAGGTTTGAATAATTTAGTTTTAATTAAAACATTTAGTGCGTTATTGATAGAGCATTCATTTATGCATTATTCTAGTGTTATTCCTAGCTTTTTTACATTATAATTGTGCTTTAATTGATGCAAATAAATGAGTTTGATGACATTGACCTTCATTGAGAACTTGTATAATGTGTGTTAATTTTCGGATTTCATAATTATTTTGACCTTTCTATCTTCTGCAGCCCATATCTTGAGCTACAAATATCAGAATTAAGCAATCTTTAGCTCGTTGGAAAGATAACGAAAAATCCTACAACTTTGCTGAAGGCCTCAAGACCGAAATCTGTCAGATTCTGGATGTAATTTTCGTTGCAAAGAGGCTGTAGTAAATGGGCCCAAAATTGAGTCTTTCTTGGGCCTATTTGTTTCAGATGGGCTTGGCCCTCTTTTGGGAGGTTTTTAGTTTTCTGAAAACACTATTTGAGAGAGGAGGGATGAGGAAAGAGAGGGTAAGGAATTTGAGGAGTTTAGGTTTTGATTAGAAAAGAAAGTAAGTTTAAAATCATTATTATTATTTTTCAGTTTTGATTTTTTATTTTGCGTTACATTTTTGTTTTATCTGTCCATGGAGATGGAAGGCTAAATTTTTCTTTCAGCTTAGGAGGTTCATCACTCAACGCATGGATTCTGAGGTTTAGTTTTTAATTGGATTCAATTTCAGTTTCTATTCTTCTCATCTCTTTACAATTCTGATTTTTTGTTTTGTCTCTCAAACATTGATCAATGCTTGATGAAGCTATTATGATGAAAATAGAATTCCTTGTTTCAGAATTGAACCTAATTAGATTCTGATTGATTAATTCGAATTGGATTAGATTAAAATAGAGGCTAATCTCAGATTTGGGAATTAGGTTAAAATTGAAATAAAAACTTGAAGATCTTCTCGTTTTTAGTTTGAAACTAACAGAATGGAACTAAATGCGAAATGTTTCTTGTGAACCTATGACGAATTCTAAAATTGATGTGGATGAATTTCCTAAGTTGATCCTTAATTAAGTGATTTTTCTACAACTGTCCTTAATTCAATTAGATTTCTGAATTCTTGTTAATGAAACCCCCCACCTTGGTTATCCTAATGTATTCACAAAACTTAGAGTAATTCCTTGGGAAAGATCTAGGTTTACACCTATTACTACACTCTTTTGTTAAAAACCTAGTCTATTTGAGCGTATTGCGACAGTGCGCGTCAGTTATGATTCAATTATTGACTTGACTCAATTTACTAAGCTCTTATTCATCGAGATTAGCCGATTATTCCTCAGTTAATCATTAACCTCTCTAATTAGCCAGGATCACTAAGCTAATTAGTTTAGACAAAATTAGGGATGTTACAAAATCGATAAGATTTCGGTATTTTAAACTGTTGGAACCAAATTAACAAAAATTATACTGTGAGAACCTAGATTGGATGGCCAAGATTCAGCCATTCAACACCCTTTAAGTGGCGCAACATCAGCCTTAGAAAGGGGCAGCCACATCAAATTGGAAGGAAGAGTGAAATCCGCCAATCAAATGCAAACTTCCTTCAAAAGTTTTCAAGAATTTACTTCCTACTCCCTTGCAAATTTTGCTTTATTAAACCTGCAGACCCCTCTCCATTTTGTTTCCTTCTCATCTCATCGTCACTTCATCTTCATCAAGCTCTCAAGCTCCAACAACTTTCTTTAATCCAAGACTTAAATCTAGTAAGCTTAACACATAGAAAAGGTAGGAATTCTAAATTCTATTCTTGCTTTCTATAAATTAGGGCTGCTTGGTGTTCCTCTTTCTCTTATTATTATGATGCTATATTAGATAGAAATGATGAATTAAGGTTGGTTTAATATGTATGTATGAAGTAGAATTGAAGTTAGAGTGGAAGAATTGGAGAATAGAAAGAAGCAAGGTGTTGTTTGGGTGAAAACCCTACGGTGTCTATATGTTCATCTTGTACCGACCAAAATCTAGCCATAAAAACCTAATGAATCTATTTTTATATGAAACTAGACATTTAGGGCTTTCCAACCATATAAAATATAAGTCATTGGATTAATATTGAGTGAGTTATGAATTTTTGAAATTTAACCTGAGATTTTGGGTCCTCTTTTGCACAGTATGAGTTGAGAAGGCTGTAACTCACCCTACAAAACTCTAAATTGAGTGCAACTAACTCTGTTTGAAAGATAACATATAGAAACATTGCATAAAAATTTTAGAGTTAGATTCATTCCCATTTATTCCTAATAATTCGATGAAGTTGTCTTACGTTCAAACTGGGCTAAAATAGGGCAGTCTAGAAAGGTCAAATTATAGGGCTTATATATCAAGCTATACTTATGTAAATGAGCTACAACTTATTTCAAGTAAAATTTTGTTCTGTTAGCTTTAATTTGTTTAAGTTTCATATGGTTTCACCTAGTTTCCTATTTTTAGTGTGTTTTTACTTGTAAGGGTGTAATTTTAGCTAGTTGTACAGCAGATCGAAATAAACCTTGAATAACTTGAGTTGCACAAATCAAAATGAGATGGGACTAAAAAGGTTGGAAACTAGACATATAGTACTATAACATATTCAAAATTTAGGTCCAAATGAATTGAATAGAAATTATGGTGAATTTTACAAAATTAGGCAAAATTGAGTAGAGGAGCAGAAAACCTAAGTTATGTATTTGTATTGACATATTATATGATTGATATTATTGTTATAAAACTTGATGCTCTATGTTGATTTTATTGCTTGATTGATCTTTTTGGTAGTCTGGCACTATTCATGGGGAAGCAAACTTAATCCGTCATGCTACCGAAATTTCAGCAAAGCCTATGCATAGATAATGAAATACACTTTGATACATATGCATTCATGATTATGATTAAAGCTATAATAAAGATTCTATATGACTTGGGCCAGCCCCTGAATGAATTTAAAGGGAATAGACCGATGTGAGGGTCGAGGAAAGTAAACCTGTCACTCATGTATAGGTATGAGCTCGGACCTGAAAAGCAAGCTATCACCCAGAGGTGAGAGAGGGCATTCACCTCCAGGGGACTATGCAGAGGAAAATAAGAAAGTACTGACACCCCAGGGACGATGATACGTAAGGCCTAGATGTGTCAAGTAAAGACAAAAAAAAGGAAGCATAAGTGAATATCAGAATTTTATAATGAGCAAGTGCATCGAGAAGACATCTGCATCCATTTATGAATATCATTCAGTTGTTGCTTACTTCATTTTCAATCTATGCATCTTATTTAATTATCCTTTATATTATTATATTGATGGTTAAGATACTTTTTCTATTTAACTAGTGTATGATAAAATGAATCTGCTTCGGAATAGATGTTTTTGAACTCACTAAAATGAAATCTATAGTTCATATAGCATGATCACTTTTTTTTTAATAAACGAAATCAGTTGGAATGACAACGATGACATCGACTGCCAAGTAGCTTAGGAATCCTACAAAGAATATAAAATTCTCATCCCTATATATGTTTCCATGTCATCTCCAGATAGTCCAGAATGTAACGCCTAAAAAATTTTATCGTTAATAACCGAGTTGTTCGGTTTTTATCGAATAAGTAGGTTTAATTAGAATTCAATTAAACATTTACTTAAAGTCAATTACATGTGACTTAGAATTGATTAGACTTGATGGCATTAGATTAGGAACATAGGAAACCTTATAGAATTTCACTAAGACCGGTTTACCGATTTAAGAGAAATCGGTAAAATTTCGATAATTTAAACTGTCGGAATCCGATCAATAGAAATTATACTGTAAGAACCCTAGAATGAATGGCTAGGATTTAGCCAAGATACCCCCACATGTGGCGCCTCTTTCAGCCATGATGAGTGGGAAGCAAAACCAAAATTGAAGGTAAGGTGAAATCCACCAATCAAAGTGAACGTGCTTCAAAAATCTTCACCTTTTTCTTTCCTTCTCTCCTTAAAACTTTTGGCCAACCTAGCTGCTAAAGCTCCCACCATTTCTCTTCTATTCACTTTCCTCTTCACTCTATCTTCATCCTCTCTTCAAGTCTCATCAAGAGTTGCTTCCATTTAAGACACTAAATCAACCAAGTTTCAACTAGACAAGGTAGGAATCCAACTTCTCTTCTTGTTTTATCGATTTGCGCTATGTGGGGATCTTGTTTTCCTCATGATATTAATGTGATTTGGAGTAATGATGATGTTTTTTGATTGGATTTACATGTGTGTTGTGACTAGAGTTGGAATTTGTATGGAAGAACTTGAAGAAAAGAGAAAACTCAAGAAGTTGTTAGGATTTTTCCTCGGCAGTCTATACAGCGGAGTGTACGGCTCTGTCTACAGCTATTTAAATTTCATGAACCTATTTTTATATGAAACTAGACATTCAAAGCTTTCCATACATATATAATATAAGGTTAGTAGATTAGTATAGAGGTAGTTATGAATTTTTGAAATTTGACCTAGAAATCAGGACTTTCATCCGGGCAGTGTGAGTTGAGAATGGTGCAACTCACCCTACACAACTTCAATTTGAGTGAATCCAATGTTGTTTGAAAGCTAACATATGAGGGAACATACCATCAAAATTTCAGAGTTAGATTTGTTGCCAACTATCCCTAATACTTAAATGAATTTACCTTAAGTTCAATCCGGGCTGGGACAAGGTAGTCCAGTAGAGTCTAGTTTCAGGGCTTATATATCGAATTGTGCTCATTCAAATGACATGAAATTTATTTCATTTGAAAGCTTCTTCTGTTAGCTTTACATTGATATAAATTTTGTATAATTTCACCCAAATTTCTATTTTTGGTGAATTTTCTCTTAAAAGAATGCAACTCTAGCTAGAAATTGGGCAGTCTGGGATGAAACACATTTAACTTGAGTTAATATCGAAATTTGGGACTTAGCAAACAGAACTAATCATGTATACTTAAGGTTGAGCTTGGAACTTAGCAAATAGAGCTAGATCGGGTATACTTGACGTTGAACTCGGAATTTAGTGAATAGGAAACTAAATCGGGTATAGTTAATGTCAGAATTTGGAAATTTGAAACATACTCATAAAAGTCTTGGAAGACCAATTGTAGACTAAGGTCGGAGATCGGGATCACAAGCCCATAAAACTCTTATACATGTAATTCCAAATCACGATTCAGAATCAATCTTGGAAGTCGAACATAACTCCGAAAGTCGAAAATTTACATAAGTTCGGAACTCGAACCCCATTTAATTTTAGAAGTCAAACTCAGAAATATCAATAGGAATTAAAAGCTTGCAAAATATATTAAGACTTAAGATTTTAAAACTTACATCTATTAATATTCTTATGCTCTTGGCATGAATATGATATTTGATTAAAGTTTCCTAATTGTCTAGCACTATTTATGGGGAAGCGAACTCGATTCGTTATGCTGCCGAATTTTCAGCAGAAGTCTATGAAATCATGAGTGTTTATTTTATGAGAGATTTATGATATGAACAATTATACAATTATGAATATATTAAGGTGATATGACCATGAATTAGTCTTATGAGGGCATGCATATTTGCATATGAATACAGAAAGAATGTATGAGATCCCGTCACTTGGAGGCAGTTATTTGGGTCCCTCCAAGTGAAGGTAGTTAAAAGATAAAGATGTAGGTCCCTTCACTCGGATGTAGTTGCACAATGGGTCTCTCCCTATGTAGGCAGCTAAAACTTTTGGGTCCCTTTATGTTGGAGGCAGATGGCCAACTGAGTCCCTCCGACCTAGAGGCACGTGGGTCCCCTTGCAGGTCAGTACTGTATGACGAGTTGAGCTCAGTGCTAGATCAGACTACCCAAGGGTAGTAAAGATTAAAGATTAAAATATGTGCAAGCACCTTAGGGACGGCGATGCATAACGCCTAGGTGTGCCAAGGAATAGAAGTCAAAGGAAGTTAAAGAAACATAAGTGCATTTTGCATGAACTCAAGTGAACGTATTTGCATATGCATGATTGTATGATGACCAGTACTTATTATCATCATTATGACATTGTAAGTAGGCTTTTGTTATCGATATTATTATTATCATTATGAAATACTGTCGTACTCATGCTTGAATTCCTTACATCATTTAACAAGTACATGAGTAAAATTAACTCTGTTTCGGATAATACATTTTCGAACTATAAAATTGAGCAATATATTTGGCATGATCACCTTCTTTACAATAAATCGAAGCAGCTGGAGATAATAATGAAGACATAGCATGGAATTTCTTAGTGATTCCTATTGAGAACTTAAAGTTCTCACTCCTATTTCCGTATTATCTCTAGATAGCTCGAAAAGTCTTGAAGGCGGCTGAAGTTGCTGTCAGAAAAGGTCTGCTCAGGTAATAGTGAGTATGGTATTATGATTTAATCATAATAATGCATTTCGAGAGGATGTTAAACAGAAGGCCTTGAAGGAGATCAACTTAGAGGAGTGTGGCCGAGACTAGACTAGTTACAGATAAAATTTGTATATATGTTTAAATAGGTGTTTACGGTTGCTAATGTTTGAAGGGTTATTTAGTTACGCTCCTCTTCGCAGGATGTAATAGAACTCTATTTTAATTTTGTGGGAAATAAGACAAATAATGAGTCAAGGTCCGTTTATTTAATTGTAACAACTCCTAATAAGATAGTATGACTTAAGCACAGTATTAATTTGGGAGAAGGTTACACTTGCAGTAATTGTAAAAAATGAATGGTCCATGATTTGTGATATTTACAAGAAAATAAATGACTTGTGATGAAAAAAAGGTAAATACCTAGGGATGATGATGTCATGATTTGACAATGTAAAAGATGAATGGTGAGAAAACTCTACAAAGAGAAAAAAAAAATTATTACAATTTATGGAGTCCAACAAAAATGAAAGTGAATGGTATGAAAAGTGGATGATATGATGGCAGTGATATGTATTGATGACGAGACCTAAAGGACTTCATAAAGCAAAAGATGAATGACTTTACAAGAGGAGAAAAAAAAATTGCCCTGATTTGCGATTCACAAACATTGCTCTTGTGGGAAAGATGGGTGATATGATATGTGATGATGATATGAAGAATGGGTTAGTGTTAATGACATGTGATTGACCTAGATGATTTGATGACGCTAAAAGCTGAATGATGAGAAAGTTAAAAAAAAAAAAAATTGCCCTACTTTACAGTTTCTAAACATCGCACTCTTGGAAAAAATCCTTCTCAAATCCAAATAAGTTTTGAGGAGCTATTGCATTTGTCTACTCTTGTGAACTGTGTGTCCCTGACCTCACTTTGTATACTGAAGAACCTTTCAATGAACTACTTGCTTCCTGAATTTTTACCTTGACCTATATTTTCAACTGACTAAGGTCTTGCATGCTACTCTAATTTTTGCCTAGACCACTATTTCTGGTTTTCAATTTAGCGAGCTTCTTTTTTTTTTTTTTTTTGCTTTGCTCTAACTTTTGCCTAGACCATCATTTTTTATTTTTGATCTAACAAGCTTTTTTATTCTTCTTTTATGCCCTAATTTTTGCTTAGACTACCTTTTCGGGTTTCCAATTTAGCAAGCTTTCCTTTTTTTTTAGAGCCAATTGCAATGAATCTTGTATTTACTTGTTGTAAATGAGACTTGTTGGATGATGCCTCTTTGATTTATTCAAATATAATGTCCTGATTATGCAGGATTTGATAGAGGATAGATGAACCAAGCAAAACACTACTTTTAATGTGTGTGTATGTGTATGTGTGTGAGTGAAAGAGAAAGAGAAAGAAAAGAGAGTGAAGAATAAGGGGTAAAAGGGAAAGTAAAGGAACAAGACAAATTTATTGTACTTAAAATTGGACAGAATTTACAAGATATGGATAAGTATAAGGGAATGGATAAGGTACAAAAAGGTTGAAAAGACTTGCAATGCAAATTTTACATGATTTACCCATTTCATTGATTTTATAGTTACATCAGACTTGAACTCATGTTCAATGCTATAATCCCTTGCCATGCAACAAATCAATCTACTTTTGACTGTTAACTCTTTATCTTCTACAAATTCATCCTCTGCCATCAAATTGCCCTAGTTTAGCATTCTTTTAAAGTCTTTGTTGATAAACACTTGTGCTTGACTTCCCAAATGACACACCTTTGTGTAGGTTGCCCTTTCAAGTTTTCAACTTAATGAATATTTTGTCGCTCTAATTCTTTTCTAGATTGCCCTTTTGGGTTTTCAATCTAGCGATTTTTTTTTTAGCGCTAATTTTTGCCTAAATTGCCCTTTGGTGTTTTCAACCTAGTGAGCTTTTCTTTTCTTTTTCTTTTTCTTTCTTTTGTTGAACTCTTGGCTCCAACTTTTGCCTAAACCGACTTTTTGAGTTTCTGATCTAGCGATCCTTTTTTCTCTTTTTTTTTTTTTCAATAAGCATTTTCAATTTCACAAGAATCAACCAACTCGTCAAGTTATTGGTTCCTATTTGCCTTGATTGTCTTCTTGATTTGGCAAGATCTTCTTAAAATTATGACATTTGGCCACAATGTTGGGTGCTGAACACTTTTGTTAAATACTCTTGCCATCCTTTTTTTAGTATGATTGCCCATAGCAGATTGATGCTAATTGCTTCTTCTCAATCACCTTCAACTCGTTGGGTGTTGCTGTCTTCATACCAACAAATAGAAAGACACCCCAGTTGATGATTACATAGAGCAACATTCGGTTTTTGGTTATCAACTACTTCGCACTAGGTTCAACATCTAAACAAATTGCCTGCATAATTTAGGAACTTCATCTTGTTCATGATCATTCATTTCCTTTGTAATACAAGAATCAATTAGTGGGGTTTTCATGATTATCCTCACGGGAAAGGATTGTAAAATCCCCATTTTCTTAAAAAAAAAAGGTATAATAGAAACAATTCTTCCGATTAGCACTGTTGATTGAATCATTTCATTTCATTAGAGAAATGCACTTAATTAGGGTTGGAATGTAAACATTTGAATTAGAAAACTTAACTTTGTTAAATGAAAAATTTAAGAAGACCATTGGTAATGTTTTGAAGATTTAAAAGAATTTATAACGTCCTAAATTTACTATACGTTTAATTTGCGTTGTTAATCGATTTATTCAATTTTATTGGATGTACAAAAAATGATTAGAAGTGAATTATAGAGGAATTAGGATCAAGAGAATTTGAATTTATCATGCAGAAAAATATAAGATGATTTATAATAAGGTTTCACCGGTTTGAAGAAAATCGATTCAATTTCGGTATTGTATATCGCAAGAACCAAGTCAACAGAAATTATATCGTCAAAAGCTAATTTGGGTGGCTAAGAATTTAGCCACCTTCACCCCCATAAGTGGTGCCACATGCTGCCACAAGAAGGGGGAGACTTGACTCAATCTCCTTCACCAAAACCAATAACCCACTCCCAAGTCATTTTCAACATTATGTTTAATAATTCAAACAACTTCCATCCACTCCTTTTCCTTGTATTTTCGTCCTCAACACACCAGCCCCCTCCTTTCCTCATTTTCTTCCTCATCTTCCTCTCTTCATCCTTGTTTCTTCACCCAATCTCCATGCTTTCATCCAAGACTTGCTTCCTTACTAGCTTAAGCTTCAATTTGAGGTAGGATTCAAGCTTTATTTCTATTTTTATAGATTTGTGGTTGATTATAATTCTTGCTTTATCCATCTAAAATGAAGATATATGACATACTTTTGCTAATTTGTGATTGATTTATTAAATATTTGGGTGAGTTGGAGTTAAATCTTGCATGAAAAACTAGAAAGGAAGCAAAATAGGAAATCTGGAATCTCTTGATTCCTAGAGTGTCCATACTCGCAAACTATATGGACTCTCACAAAGACATCATAAATTTATGAAACTAATTTTACTTAAACTAGACATTTAGGGCTTTCCATACATATAAATTATAAGGCCATTGGGTTAGTATTGAGGGAGATATGAATTTTTAGAAGTTTGCCCTAGGTTTCTAAGTTTGATTCTGGGCAGGAGAGGTTGTTCAAGGCAAAACTTACCCTATACAACTTGGAATGGAGCGCAACAAAATTTTTTAGAAAGATAAGAATATTAGAACATGCTTTAAAATTTTCATGGTCAAATTCCTTTTCTATAATTCCCAGCAAATTATTGAAGTTGTCTTATGTTCTATTGGAATAGAGACAGGGCAATCCGAGTCTATCAACTTTGTGAGCTCATAACTTAAGCTCTACTTAGTAAAATGGAGTGAAACTTTTTGAATATGAAAATTGGATCAACATTGACATAGACTTGATTGGAATCCAAGCAGATTTCTATTTTTGGTGGATTTTTACTTTCTGGTGTGCAATGCTAGCCTGTTACCAAATTAAAACCCCAATAACTTGAGCTACACTTATGAAAATTAAATGGAGCCAAAGAGGTTAGAAAATAGACATATAACATTCCAACATATCCAAAATTTAGGTCCAATGGAGTTTACTAGAATTTATAGCAGATTTTATAAAACCAAATAGCATTGAGGAACACAAGCAGAATTTCCAATTTGATGAACTAGGCACCCTAAGGCATATGTGATTTCAATTAAAACCTAAACATTGCTATACCATGTTGAAGTTGAAGTTTAATGTTCTATAATGGTGCTGGTACTATTGGCTGATTATGTGTTCTAGAATGACACTATTCATTAGAAAACGAACTCGATCTGTTATGCCGTTGAATTTTCGGCATAAATTAGTGATAGTTCTAAATGTTGGTGTGTTAATGTTGTTATGCGACATGTATGAATAGCATGCAAGTATTATCATTTGAGAATAAGGTATGAAGCCTATGTAGTTATGATTCTATGAAGAAAGATATGATGATGAGTCCATATTTTGAAGGAACATAACATGGCGATCACGCTCTGATGGGGTATGACATGGCGTTCATACTTTGGAATATGGCATAATGATCCCACACCCGAAGGAATATGACACAGCGATCATATCCCGATGGAGTATGACATGGCGATCATACTCTGGGATGTGGCAAGATGAACATATTCCTAAGGAGTGTGACATGGTGATCACACCTCGATGGAGTATGACATGGCGATCGTACTCTGGAATACGTATGACAAGTAAAGGAAAATGAATAAGGCTGCACTTGAGGACGGCGATACGTAATGCTCAAGTGTAGGCAGATGCACACCCTAAGGACGGCGATACGTAATGCTTAGGTGTGTCAAATGAAGAAAGAAAAGATAAATATTAAAGAAAAACAAAGAAAGAAAAGAAAATTTTGTGTATATGCATAAATTCAAGTATAAGTAAAGGCATGTGCAGATGTTATGTTTCCAGTATATTGGTGTTATTATATTTTAATACGTTGCAGTTATTATTCATAGTATGATTTATGACTTTATTTCATATTAGCTCTCCCAAATGATAAGTGTACGAATATAATGAACTCTGCTTTGAACAATATGTTTTCAAACTATAAAATTGAAAAGTTTATATTATATATTCACCTTTTTCATAATAAACCGAAGTAGTTGGAGATGATAACGATGACATCATATATGATAGTTAGAGAATCCTACTGAGAATTTTCAATTCTCACTCCTATTTCTGTGTTATCTCCAGATAGCTCAAGAAATATTGGGGGTGACCAAAGTTTGCTATCAGACAAGGTCCGTTCAGGTAACAGTAATAGTTCTTGAGTGCGGTTGTAACATCCACCAAAATTTTCTTATCGTTTTTTGTCTAATTATTCGGTTTTCATCGAGTAATTGGGATTAACTAAAATTCGACTAAATAATTATTTAGAATCAATTGATTAGTAATTAATTCAGTTTAGATATGAGGGAATTAGATTACAAGTATAGAAGATTTCATAAAAATTTTCTTAAAACCGATTTACCGATTTAAAGGAAATCGGTAAGATTACGGTACTTTAAACTATCGAAACTGAACCAATAGCATTTTACATCTTATAACCCTATAATAAGTGGCAGAGAACTCAGCCACTTAATCCATAAAAGTAACGCAAAGAAGGCCACAAAGAATGAAGAGGGTTGGCTAAATTTCAGCCTCATGTGTTCCAACCAATCAACACCCATGAAGCCAGCTACCCTCCTATTTCTTTAATCAGATTTTCCTCCCCCTTTTCATTCAGCCAAGTCTACGCCCTCTTTTCTCCCTCACTTCAGCTCTTTTCTTCTCTTCTCCACTCACCCAACTCCATCAAGCTCAACCAAGTTTTATTCATCCAAGCTCCAAAAATCAAGCCAAATCACATAACAAGAGGTAGAGGTTCAAATCTTGTCTTGCTATTCTGATTATGGATGGTTGTTGGTGGCTCTATTTTCTCAATTTTTGATGTGATAATTGAATGAATATGATGGTATTTGGCTGGTTTGTTAGCTGTTGTTGATGTTAAATTCGGTTAGGAAGTAAGAAAAGGTGAAAGATTGAAGATGTGAGAAGCTAGAAACCTAGAATTCCTCGGCAGTCCGTACGGCGGAGTGAACATGTAGGATCTAATTCACTACTCAAGATATAACAAATCAAATCAAGATCCACATCCTTAATCAATGTCTGTTCATTGCAATAAAGACACCTTTTCCCATCTTCCAAAGCTTAGTTGGTCTCATCGAGATCAAAGGCCCAGTTTTTGTAAAGTCTAAGAGCAGCTTCCAAACATATAGGATCTTTTCTTCAATAGTTCCTTATATCATATTCTTTTCTTCTAGATCTCTTCCTTTAACCTTAACTTTTCTTTTTCCTCTTCTTTCTTTTTCTCTTTTTCTTTTTTCTTTTTTTGCTCATGGCTTTCAAACATAGCTACGTGGATCAAATAAAGTTTTCCTGGATAAAAATGTTTAGAGATAGCATGGTGCATCCTTTTTTTGAGGTTAGTTTAAAAAAATGCATGTTAGGAATGAAAGAAGATGTATGATATGCAAAATGATGTGGAAATGATATGGAAAAGATGGAAAGGAAAGGGAGAAAAGAAAGATACAATGTCATGAATGAATTCTTTTTTTTTTTTTTTTTGCTTTTCTATGCATGTCATGAATGTATGGAAAGGACAGCGGGAAAAGGAAGAGAAATACATGTTTGAAGAGTTTTTCCTTTTTTGATTTTTTTATTCATGTTATGAATTCATGGAAAGGATAAGGGAGAAAAGAAAGATGCAATGTCATGAATGAATTCTTTGTTTTTTTTTTTTTTTTTGGCTTTTCTATGCATGTCATGGATGTATGGAAAGGATAGCAGGAAAAGGAAGATAAATGCATGTTTGAAGAGTTTTTTTTTTTTTTTTTTGCTTATGTATGCATGCTAACAACTGACAGAAGTGAATGCTATGCATGTTGCAATGAATGATGTGGAGGAAGGAGACTCATGAGAGCAAAAATAGAATACGCATGGTATGTTATTTAGATGCATGATTTGAAATTCATATTACAAGATAAGAAGAAAAAAAAAATGCTCCTTTGTGTCCTAGTAAAGTGGGACCTAATGATTGGGAATTTCTAATGTCAAGACCCTAATTTGGATAACCACTAAGCTCGATCTATTAATGCATGGTTTGTGGGACAGATCTATACCCTTATGTGTCAAGGTCCCCAGATTGCCCTTATCTAGAAGATAAGGACCCTGTTTTGTGAGCATGGCCACAGGGACATTGAAGTCACAATATGGTAGTTCACAATTCTAGTAACAATCTGAGCGGAAGAATCAACAACTGTCAGGGAAGCATAAGTCTCACAATAACCTCATCAAAGGCCCTTCTATTCCTGTGGATTTCCAAGGCTCAAGTATAGAGCTCAAATGGTGTGTGAGGTTAGTGAAAGTGAAGTGTGTGAAAGGAGCATAAAAAACCTTAAAGCCCTAAAAACTACACGATAAAGACCTAACAATATATACAAAATGTTGACTATCCGAAGGATTGAGATACATACAAAAAAAGAGGAAAAAAATCAACAACCCTAAGGTTTGAGTGACAAATAAAATAAAGTAATTATTTACAATTAAAAATAAAACACAAGAAAATGAAAAGCAATAAGAAGGGAAAAAATAAATATCATTTTAGTTATAAATGTGCATAACTAACTCTAATGAGCTTGACTCTCTAACTATCCCCAGTGGAGTCACCAAATTGTCACAACGTGCTTAAAGGGTGCCTGACAAAAGACAATAAAAAATTATTAAAAAAATAAATTCAATGGAGCCGCCCCTAATTTTTATTTAAGGAAAAAATCAGAAAAAATCCTTTTGATTTGACAAAGTTGGTCCTTTAAAAATGAGATTGGGTTCGAGAATCTAATTATGCCTAGGAAAGGGTGGAAACTTGATTCTAAAGGCAATGTGATATTTCAAAATTTAAAGGAATTTAACCAATTAAAAAAATGTCAAACAAGAAAAAAAATCAAATACACAAAAAAAAACCATAAAGTTGAGTAAAAATGTCAAAAAAAAAAATGAAACATCAAATCAGAAAAAAAAAAGCTTATGATGGAAAAGAAAATGTTTGATAAAAAAAAGAATTAGTATAAATTTCTCTTTAAAAGAAAATAAAAATAAAAGGCAAAAAATAAAAATAAAAATAAAAACACCTAACATGCATAGAGGAAGGAGATTAAATTACTATGCAAAGGAGGCTTGAGGTATTAATGACAGTGATGATGGTAGAGCGGTCTCGTGGAGGCTGAGCGGAAGTGGTGGCTGTGGGGCTTCACAATAGTGCGGTAACAGTGATGGGTGGAAAGATGAAAATGGGCTATGGTTTGGCTCAACTATAGGATTGGAATGAGAATGTGATTGAGTTTGTGAAAGATGTTGGTGCTAAGAATGATGTGATAGTAATAGGATTCAAGACTTAATAAGAGAATGAGAATAAAAAATAGTGAAAGTGATTCTTGACTGACTGAATTCCTCCTTCCTTTTAAAGTGAGGGAGTTGGCTTTATATAGAGAAGAATGAGAGAGATATTTGGTAACAAATTGACCAGAAATTTAAAAAGTAGTTGAAAAACTAGAGATAGGATGAGATAAAATTTTGAAAAGTAGTTGAAAGTTTGAGATAGGATTAAGATAAAAATTTGAAAAGCAGTTGAAAGCTTAAGATTATGATGAGATTCTAGAAGCTAATAGAAAGGAAAATTTATTTTATTATTTTCTTATTTTTATCAAAAAGAAGTACAAAATATGGTGTTCGCAATGGCTATAGACAAAGTCATACACTTCATAGTACGAACACGTCTAGGGCTTTTCCAAGCTAGCCAATTCTAGTTAGCTATTTTTTAGGCTTTTCACTAAATTTCCAATCAAACCAAATATTCACATGTTAATTCAGCCATAATAACTCATATGAACACAATATATCATCAAATAATTGAGTAGAAATAAAATCCTAAACATCCACCATATCATAAATAATAAGGAAAAATCATGAATCTTACCAAATATTCACATGTTAATTCAGCCATAATAACTCATATGAACACAATATATCATCAAATAATTGAGTAGAAATAAAATCCTAAACATCCACCATATCATAAATAATAAGGAAAAATCATGAATCTTACCCGAAAGCTTGAGTTGAAGTTGAAAGGAAGCAAATTTGGGTGAAGGTATGGAACGGGGGTGAAGAAATAAGGATGTAGAGATGGAGATGATGGAGAAAATGAGGGAGAGAGTGGCCTAGTGTGTTGAGGCCAACAGCAACTCATGAACACAGCACACAGAATCACACATGCACTGACTCTGGACATAAGCACAAACAGGGAGTTAGCATGATATTCACAGGTATGAACATGATCAAACATAATGTATGTTCCCCGGCAACGGCGCCAAAATTTGATTCGCGCGTCATAACACGAGCAAATTAAACCGAATAGTGACTATAGTATAGTAGCCAACTCGGATCGTTTCCCAAAGATGAACACACTATTTGATCAGAAAATTCAGGGGGTTTTTATAACAAACACTTAAAATGCAATACTGAATTCCAAAGCAAACAGAAAACAAAAAGGCTAAACCGAATTAAAATTCTAATCCAAGACACACAGGAAGAAAGCAATCAACACTCAATCATTGGATTCAAATGTACATGCACACTCCAATTCGATGATTTATTTTAGATTCAATTGAAACCTCAAATCAAACTTAGCATTCACATGAAAATCTCCATGCATTCAACTAATCACTCAAGCCATTCAGTTTAGAGACCTCTAAAACCGAATTGATTTTGGATTAGCTTCCAAACCAATGCTCTCATCTCATATTCAGAACCGAATTATGAATCACACTCTTGAACAATCGAATCACATATATCAACCGAATTATACATGATTTGATTGACTCTTAATCAACATGCATGAATGAAAACCTCCAATTCAATTACGAGATTAAGAAGAAGAGAAGAGGAGTGAAACCGAAATTGGAATTTCCATGTCTTGATACACCAATCCTCAAGAGCTTGAATGCTTCTCTTGATGCCTTGGATCAGAGGAGGATCACCCCTCCATTAATGGAGGAAAACGCAAAAGAGAGAAAGAGAGAGAAAGAGTTTTCTTATTCCAAAGAAGGTCCAAAGAATCCTGAAGCATAATCAGAATTTCTATATATACCTCTAATTAAAAGTCACTAATTACTTAATTAAAATAATCCTCTTTTCCTAAGCTAAATTTGGATAGCTCAATTGCCCAATTTGGATGCTTAGAGAGAAAGTTGTGCCCAAAACAAGTTGAGTGGGCTCTCTTAGACTTAGCAGCGACTTCCAACACGTTTTTGGGCCTCATAACGGTTCTTCTTGGCTTAGTGTTCTGAACATAAAATGAAGCCCTGGATGTTAGCTTTCCAATGCCACTGGAATGGGCTCAATTGAGTCCCTGTAGCCCAAGATATGGTCCAATCATTGAAGGTTGCTCAGAAACCGCGTCCAAACGCCTCAGTTCAGTTCCGAGCCCAATTTCGGCTTTAAGATCTCAGAGTTAGCCCTTGCCCTCTTCACAGAAATTGTAGCTCTATCTCTTAGCTTTCCTACAAATTAAGAAGCATAATAAAATGAGGTATAGAGCTCAAGATATGATCTAAACACTGAAACAGGTCAAAATAACCGAAATGCTGCAAAAATTAACTAAGTCTCACTAAGATCCAAAAAAGGAAAATGATCTAAACTCAACCAATTAAGCGCAAAGGAGGATTAATGAGACAAGTATGAAGGATAAAAATAGTATAAAAATCCAATTCATCAAAGGACAAGATGGGAAATAACTTGGATGTTGAGTCATAATGGTGAAAGTGACTCAAAGGCACTCATTGATGGATTTGTTGGTTGCTCAATTTTGGTTGATTCCTCCTTGTTGTGACTAATTTTGCGCCACCAAGAGGGTTGTGAGTGGCTGAATTTTGGCCACTCACTTTAGGGTTTTAACTAGTACTCATATGATCTTACAGTACAAATTTTTTGCTATTTTCATTCTTGAGGTATACAATACCGAGATTGAGTCGATTTATCTTAAATTAACAAAACGTTGCTGATAGTCTTTATAAAATTTTCTATATAGTAAATCTAATTATTCCTAATCCTAACATTCATATTTCAATCATAATTACTCATATCTCTCTAATGAAACAAATTAAATCGATTAACAGTATGGATTAGATGCACCATTATTATTTTTTTTTTGGATGTTACAAAAAGATTACTATCTATCGTGTCATTAGCGATGGACTAAGCTTCAACAAAGAGGCAGACTTGTGGATTTCATAAATTTCATAAGGGTAGAGCCCCATTCCCCACCCCCCCAAAAAAAAAATCCTCCCATCCCTTGACCAAAAAAAGAAAATCTAAAAAGTTTTAGACCTAAAAAAGAAAAAATGAAAGTTTGAAAAGTGTGTACAACTTTCATCTAAAATGAAAAAATCACCATTTTGACACCCAAAAGATCAAGACATTGACAAACTAATAAAATATCTTTTAAGAATTAATTTATCAACAAATTAATTTTTTAAGGGTCAAAATGATAATTTTCTTCTAAAAAAACGTGATACTTACAATTTGGAAGCCACTCTTTTATCAGAGCCTGATTTCCACCTAGGGGACCTGTGGGTTATGAGCCCACCACGATTCTGCTGAGCCACTCTGATTAATTGGCAATTCTCGCGACACCAAGGTAGGCATGCCAGACTCCTTCGAATCCGATTCATCTGAAATCATAGCTTGATTATACCAAATGAACTCGCACACTGATCTCTTAATAGCTTTTGTTTTGCTGTCAACACATTTTATGTCTAAGATCTATTTGAGCAAGTCATCGTAATTCCAATTTTTCTTAACCAAGAAAAAATAATTCACAATCATGAATTTTTTAATTGAAAAATGATATTTATACTCAAAATTTGGATTCATTTTAAACTAACTAAAAAAGAGATAGATGCAAATGTGATGGGATATAAAGAGAAAAAAATGATAGATCCATCATTTTTGTATCTATCTCTCAACTTATTGAATCTAAAATGAATTCAAATTTTAAGTATAAATATGGTTTCTTATTGTAAATTTGCTCCACGGCAGTGGCTAGCAAACATTTTCTTCTCGTTCTCAAGTGCAAACCAGCCGTATTAACCAGCGAAAAATCAATTGCTCGTAGAGAGCCCTTTTTTTTCTTTCCAAATAATAATTAAAAAAAAAAAAACTGTTCCTCTTTGACTGAGCAAGGGTCCGTTTGGTTGCACTTTTGGGAGAAGATCTTTAAAAAGAAGGTCTTTTAAAAAAAGGCTTTTTAAAAGAATTATTTTTAAAAGAATGAATTTTGTTTGGTTTGAATATGTTAAAAGACCTTTTAGGAGAATGAATTTTGTTTGGATAGGATAAAATAAAGTTACTTTTAGTTGTTGATGTGAGAGTAATAGTAAGATTTTTGGTCACCCTTGGGTTACAGCTGGAGAATATGAAGCGTAGCATTTGACTTCTAGCAAGTCCCTATGCAGTTCATCTTGGCCTCAAGCAGCACCCACGGGTCACCGAATTGATTGTATAAGAATTATTTCATGCATCCATTCATGCAAGCTATTTGACTTTAGAGCAAGCCCCTGTCAGTTAGCAGAACATCCCCTGCCAACCCTTGATAAAATATAGGGCTCCATGCATAATTTCCCTGCTAGTTGGTTGTCATCATAAGATAATATATTTTAATCTCTTATTTATTTTGCGAGCTTTAGCATTTAGGAGGGCAGAGCAGGTGACCAGTACATTACATTATAGTCAATAAAATAATGGTCTGGCTAACCATTGATATTGTAATAATTAGTTTTTTAAGCTAAATAAAGAAGCATTAATTTAAGTTCCATCCACTAACAGATCACAAGCTACTCGCCAATGAGGATGAGCCTCTCACAGATCGTTTTAGTCTTCAAATCTGTATGCGTTACTTAACACTCACAATGGAAAATAAATTCTAGTATTTATCAATATTATCTGAAGCCTGAAGAAAACGGGACGATTATATGGCTTTGTGAAACTTTTCTTTGATGTGAGTGGCTTTCGGAAACTTTATGTATGTGAATTTAGAGAGATAGATACTACATCAACTGACATGTTCAGTTATTTTATTTGTTTTTTATATATGTGCTGCTAAATTTTATTCTAAATGCAGTCATATCAGCACAAGATGAAGCTCGAGGAAGTTTTGACTCAATTTATGCTCATTTTGATCGGATAGCGAAGCATTGAGGGGACTCCTGAAAGGCGCTGTCTAACATGTACTCCGCTAACCAGGTGCATAACGCACTGCCCTGATCTGATGGAGATAATAAATAGTATACTGATACATCAAACATATATGGATACATTCTAAAATTTTTTATTCTTTCTCCCCTTATCCCTCCAGTTGCAACCTCGTCCCCCATCTCTTCATTGGCCCCGACCGAGGAAGTGCAGTGGCAGTACTTCACCATCGTCGGCGAGGATCCCAAACAACAACAACAACCCATTTCCACATGTTCGTCAAGTTGCAAATCAAAACAACAAAAATTAAAACAAAAACAAAAACAAAAAATGACAGAAACAAAACGAATAAAATCTGCACCCACCGTTTCCAGATGTTCTTGCTTCCGTGATGAAGCGGTGGAGCTCGGCAGCACTTGCACCAATGCCATGTGAGAACGAGTAGTTCATATTTCTAATATTGGCCAAATTCGCTTTTAGTAATAATAATAAAATAAGAGCTACATTCCTGATATCATAAATGGAGTCTCCACTCCCAAATATCAAGACCTCGTATCTCCTCCACTCCCTGGTTAGGTCATTGAATCTCTCCAAACCGCAAAATTCAATGATTCAAAGCATTTCAATGGTCTGAGGAGAGGATGTAGGTGGCGAAGTTACATGGTTGTACATGGTGGTGGTATGCAGTGGTGGTCTATGGTGTCTGCCAGATGAGGAGCGGTGGAGAGGCGGCGGTGGCAACAGGGTTTTTCTTATCACTTTAGCGGCGGTGGAAGTAGGGGGTCGGGGAAGGTTGTGAAGTTAGGGCCGGGGTAAAGAGAGAGAAAATTTAGTGTGATCTATATGCCTTTAATATATCGGTACACCAGAATATGATTTCTATTAATCAGGATGGTGTGGGGTGCATCATATTTGGCCCAATGCACTGTAGCATGCGCCCTCATGAAAATTTGATATTAATAGATGCCATCGGTGACGTTGGCATAGGAAGTTATGTCACATACGAAATCCTGAAATGCAGAAAAATGAATGGGCAGTAGGGTGCTGCCTAACAACAACAACAACGTTGAATCCCCTTCTTTCGGTGGAGCAACATCATCATTTTGCGATTTTAATGCTGTCCAAATCCAGCAAATTTGTCAACGCACTTTCACCTTTTTTTGAAAAAAAAATTTTTAACGCATATTTACAGAAAAACAAACAGATAAACCAGGTGGCATATTACCTAACCTATGCGTGTAGGCTTCTTCTTCCTCCTTACTTTCCATGCATTGTAGTGCTATTTACAATTTTGATTAGTACAAATTGAAGAAATCCAGAGCATCCAAATCCCATTAATGTCCAACAAGTACATATTCAAAGGTGAATAATAATTTTTTGACTGAAGTTGTTTTCGTGTCAGAATTTAATGGTTCCATAGACTGTCCTTTAATGTAGCACATGGGTCACTTAAGTATATGTAACAGAATTTTTTTTTTTTCAAAACCATAATATAGACAATATTTTGACTAATTGAATATTTTAAATATATATTTAAGAATTTAGCATTTAGGGCGGACAAATAAAGTAAATATAGTAAGATAATTAATAATATATATAAAATTATTTTATCTTATTTATTAGTAAGATATCCAAAATATCTAATTATTAATACATAATTTTTAATATTTTTCACTAACAAATTTACCAATAATACATTGTACAGTTGAAATCATTAGTATTTATATGTGATTCTGTTCAATAATGTATAAAAATTAGTGTACCAATATCAGTAATGTGTATGTAAACGGAGCTCCAGACAAAGCTAATGAGGTCACCCGTCGCCCTGTCTCTCGACCTGCACTTTCCTTCATTCTTGTATCTTTATTGTTCCCCACTCACGTTTCCAGAGGCAGAGCCATAGAAAATTTTATCAATAAATAAAAAACGAAGCAGAAGACGAAGGGGCTCCTGAGGATCAGATCCATTCAGCAGGTATGGCTTATATTTTTAAGATTCCGAAACTTCTCAGTATCAGTTAGTAATAGTAACTATGTACTAATAAGATAACATAAGTCCCCATATTTGTCTTATTACTCTAATGGGTTTCCTACACATGCCTTCGTTCTACTGTTGCGGCGTAAAATAATTTGTGGCCTCTGGCTTCTCAGGCACTGGCGAATGACTTTCCCTTTGATTCCTTCGCATGTGATGTGAAATACTGCTGTTCCCGCAAGCACATACCAGCTTATCTTCCATCACTATCAAAGTACCAATAACACCATCATTGCACGATCCTAGTTTGGATTTTCAACCTTTTAACTTCCTCTGAAACCAGATGGGCCAGTATCTGAAATGGTCCTGCTTTCCTGGGCCTACTGGTTTTATTCCTAGCCCCAAATTCATCATTGTTTGCTCTTGAATATTCATGATGTGGTTGTGTAGGGCATTGCTGGCCGTCTGTGCATATGAACTAGTTTTGTGAGAAATATTTAGCTTTGAGTATAGCTGTAGTATGCTCCACAACCACCCAAATATTTATCCTAATTTTAGAATCCTTTTCTCTCTCTATGTAAGTGTCCGTTGCCCTGGGCTTAGTACCTCTGTTAAAATGGACAGTTTCCAAAACAACGGAAAAAGAATAAACCGAATTCTCTACTTTAATGCCTTTTTTTTTTTTTCTTTTTTTGTTCAACTGTTTCCATATGGCAAATGTTTCTGGAATTTCTGTTTCGAATTTCAACAAAAGAGTCTATTTTTCTTCTGTCACGGTCTTGGACGCCAGATTATTGGCTACTAAAGTGATGAATCAACTATTAGTTTCAAAGTTTTGGTTTACATCTTTTTTGACTTTAGGGAACCGAACGGAGTAGGCGAACAGAAAAAAGCTAATAAGGTGAATTTCCATGTCAAACAGGAGCTGCTTATTTTGACCCAAAAGATGCTTTGATAACATATATAGTTTTAGCCTTTCAGGTCAAAATATAAGTAAATAACGCCAATATGTCTAGTAACATTCATACCATACACTAACATGCCTCTTACCAAATTGTCTTTGTTACAGCTGTGCAGAAACAGCATTTGCTACTGTTTAATTTTCTAATCATTGGTTTGCTCTCCGGTTTGGTTTCATGTAAAAGTGAACAGTCTCTTGAGGAGAACCCTTACTTTAGATCAACATCCATTGAAGTGTTGATTTTTCTCTCTCCAAGCCAGAAAATGGGCATGAAGCTGGGCCTCTTGCTCAGTTTCTCAGCAGCCTTCATGATTGAAGCACTGTTCTCTGGTGTTGAAGCTGAACCAGTGGCAGATAAACAAGCTTTGCTTGATTTCCTTCGCAAAATTGATCACTCGCAGCATCTCAACTGGGATAAGAAGACTTCTGTATGTAAGAGCTGGGCAGGAGTGACCTGCAACACTGATCACTCCCGGGTAATAGCGCTCTGGCTACCGCGAGCTGGATTGAGTGGTCCAATCCCGCCAAACACTCTTAGTCGCCTCTCGGCACTCCAGACTGTGAGTCTTGAATCAAATGGTATAACTGGTTCTTTTCCTTCTGGTTTCTCAGAGATGAAGAATTTGACCTATCTCTACCTCCAACTTAACAAGTTTTCTGGTCCATTGCCATCAGATTTTTCAGTTTGGAATGATCTTACTGTTGCAATTTTGTCCAACAATTCTTTTAATGGGAGCATCCCTTTTTCACTTGCAAAGTTGACTCATCTTTCTTCTTTAGTCCTAGCCAACAACTCTCTTTCAGGTCAAATTCCTGACCTCAATATTCCAAGCCTGCAAGAGTTAAATTTGGCCAACAATAACCTTAATGGGGTTGTGCCTAAATCCCTTCAGAGATTTCCAAGTAGGGTCTTTTCTGGTAACAATCTTACATCTGCAGATGCACTTTCTCCTGGTTCTCCTGTTCAAGCACCGAAAGCTCATCCAACAAGAAAAAACAAAAGACTTAGTGAACCTGTGTTATTGGGTATCATAATTGGTGTTTGTATGCTGGGATTTGCAGTAATTGCAACTTTCACGATTTTGTGCTGCTATAGGAAAGTCGGCGGAGATGGACAACCAGTGATGTCCCGGAAAAAACAATTCTCACCGAAAACAGAAGCTTCTGTAGGTCGAGACAGAAACAAAATTGTCTTCTTCGAAGGTTGCAATCTTGCATTTGACCTGGAGGACCTGTTGAGAGCATCTGCTGAGGTGCTTGGAAAGGGCACATTTGGTACAGTATATAAGGCTGCTCTAGAGGATGCAACAACGGTGGCGGTGAAGAGGCTGAAGGAGGTCACAGTCGGAAAACGCGAGTTCGAACAGCAGATGGAGGTGGTGGGGAGAATTAGGCACGACAATGTGGCTGCTCTAAGGGCATATTATTACTCAAAGGAGGAGAAACTTATGGTCTATGATTACTACGAACATGGCAGTGTTTCTGCAATGTTGCATGGTATGTTAAAATTTTATCCGATTTGACAAACAACAATTAAATTATTTGCAGGTTTCTCTAGTTTTTCACACAGGGCTAGAGTTAAAAATTGGCATTCTGTAATTATCTAATTGGAATTGTTTTTAAAACAGGCTCATGCAGTACAGTGCTAGCATGTTACTTTCAATCATTTCTTCTGTCCTCCTATTTGGTGTGTCATACCTCAGTGTAACCTGGCGGCTAGTGGTCTCGTAGTATGTCATCAGGGGATTTTCTAAATCAGAAGTAACTTGCTAGTAACATTCATCAAACTCATGACTACTTTAGCCTGGGATGAGGCTTCAAACGTATATTGGTTACCAAAACAAAATGATTGAAGAGGAAAGTGAGAAAAATGAAACAAAAAAATTTGGAGCCATGTCATTGTTGTGATTTCCTTCCCTTCTTTAATGGTGATATTCAATTAATGCCAAAAGAAGGAGCAGGATTTTGCCTCATATTGTTACCAAAAAAAAAAAAAATGGATTTTGCCTCATATTCAGTTGTTTCAACTCCTGTGACTTTCCTATGTCAAAGCTGAATCAAATTACATGCCTTCCTTTACTTGTGTTATTTTCCGAGGGCTTTGTAGAAGTTGCTAATGTTAACTGTGCTTTGTTATTATCTTCATTATTCAGGCAAGAGAGGGGAAGACAGGGTTTCGTCAGACTGGAATAGCCGGTTAAGAATTGCAATCGGTGCAGCAAGGGGTATTGCTCACGTCCATGCTCAACATGGAGGGAAGCTCATCCATGGAAACATTAAAGCCTCAAACATCTTCTTCAACTCCCAAGGATATGGTTGTCTATCTGATATTGGTCTGGCAACATTGATGAGTCCAACACCCACGCCAGCATTGAGGGCAGCAGGATACCGTGGCCCGGAAGTAACGGACATCCGAAAAGCAACCGCAGCATCCGATGTCTACAGTTTCGGGGTCCTACTTCTCGAGCTTCTAACAGGGAGATCTCCCATACATGCCACAGGAGGAGAAGAGGTTGTTCACTTGGTTAGATGGGTGAATTCCATGGTTAGGGAGGAGTGGACTGCAGAAGTGTTTGATGTAGAGTTATTAAGGTACCCAAATATAGAGGAAGAAATGGTTGAGATGCTACAAATAGCAATGGCATGTGTTGTGAGAGTTCCAGATAAGAGACCAACAATGGCAGAAGTGGTGAGAATGGTGGAGGAAATTCGACCAGTACATAGTGGAAATCGACCGTCCACAGAGTCTAGATCAGAAGGTTCTACCCCAACCGGCCATGCAATTGAGACGCTTTCCACGTCTCTTCCACAGTGAAGATTCTTTTCGTTCAGTAGCTGCTAAAGATGTAATTCAATCACTGTCTTAATTTCAATTTTGTCGTTAACACAAGCAATGATTTCGATCTATTGGTTAAGAAGTTGGTAACAGAATTGGTGCTAAGTTAGCTAAGCTACCAGACTTAGGCGATGTCAAGGTCAAATTGGGTCCCCCCAAATTGGTATTTTGTATTATTTAGTAGTCAGGGAAATAGGGAATCTTCTTTATGATCCTATGATTGCGGAATTGGGCTCCACAATTGTCCTTTCTCTGGTGTTCCCCCGCGAAATTGACGGACAAAAAGCCAAGGTGATAAAGTTTATTGACCTACGACTCACAGCCCGAAGAAAAAAAAAAGGAAGATAACGCCAGTATTTTTTTTCTTTTGAAAAAAAAAAAAAAAGACTCGGCTAAAAGAAATAAAGACATAGGATCACAGTATTATCAACTAGAGTATTTTATCCGTACAATGAAGGGGTAAAATAATTTCTTTATTTAAATAATTATTACAAAAATTAAAATATTTGTGTACTTTAATTAAATTAAGTAAATAAATTAATAAATATAAAATGAAAGAGACAATTTCATTATAATTTTAATCTGTAATACAGTAACCCAAAGTATAGTATAACAAATTGATTACAAAAAATGGAAAATTACAAATAAGTTTCCAATAATTGGCATACAACTTAGATATGAAGTTAATCCAGTTATCTGCCTAAAAATAAAATTATTTATTAATATAATTCTTTTTTTTTCCCAAAGATATGGGAGGAGAAATAGGAGTCGAATATGGGACATCCCAAATTCAATTAAACATGCAAGAGACAATTACTAATTGCATTAATATAATTCTATTAATAGTTTTAATTTATGAAATAAAATAATTTACCTTAAAAAATATTTGGAATATAAATAAAAAATTTTGAACCTCAAAATTATAATTGCCTAAACATTAGATCTTCTTAAATTAACACCTCTTGCTAGACAATATTTTTCATTATGCCGTGTAGATTTTTATTTTCATTTAAAATAATAAATCTTTAACTCTTTTTTCGACTTAACTATTGATACAACAACGTAAAGTTATCCATGAGTTAAGATAGGTTTTGGCCAAAACAATTCAACCTAAAATAAAGATTGACTTTAACTTTTATTAATAGTCATAACAAAACAAACTATTGTTGAAAATTTCCTTATTTGAAACTTTAAAGGCATTCCTGGATTAGAGGAATTAAATTCATCTTAAAAATGTAAATCTTCTCACTAATACAGTTGCTTGTAACAATTCTAAAATTTAAGTTATCTCATCTATAAATATAGTTGTAAAACATACAATTGGAGTGTCATAAGAATAAAAGGAATGAATTAATACAATTTAAATTATTTATATTTTCTTATCAAAGTTAACAAAATTATTTATTAATTTAAATAAACCCACGGTATTTTTATTAATGAAAAGGTAAGCAATATTATTTATCAAATCTTAAAATATCTAATCTAATATATATAATTGTAATTTGTAAATATAAATGTATAAGTGGAGTGTTGTAAGACTAAAAAAATCAATTAATAATATTTTGATTTTTTAATATTTTCTTATTAAAGTTATAAAATTATTTATTATAATATTAAAATACATATATAAAGTTTAGGGTGTAGGATGTCTATAAAATTATTTAATATTATATTATTTAATTATCAATGTTATCAATATTGCTTAGCAACAGAACATGCTCTTTATTCATAAATATTGCACTTTTCTTTGATAATTTTTTTATACCCACTATAGAAGAATTGAGCTTTAACTGCAAACATATATGTAATTATAATTTCGAACACATTTGATTACACAATATTAAAAGATAAATATGAAAAGTTAGCTAATCTAGCAAGAGTGTGATTAAAGGAAAAAATTAAGGTATGGATATTATAAATTGGAACTACTCATTAAAAATATATTTTATTTATATAAATATATATTTTATTATTTTATTTATCTAAATAAATTCTTCATGATTAAAATAACAAAACACTTCTGATCAAAACACTTCATGATTAAAGTGAACACTTATGTTAATGGTCAAAATCATATTAGTCATAATTAATAAAGTAATTATTTATTTGATTTAACTCACAATTTTAATAAAGAAATCAATTTCTAACTATGTTGCTCAAATATCTTTTCATGTTCCTACAATTTTATATTTATTTATTTTAATTAATTTTCACAATTCATGCAAAATCTTTAGTTTTTAGTAATTCACCTCTCTTAATTTGATTTTAATTAAATCCCAAATAAAAGAAACAATATTCTTTTGAATATACTAGACAACAAAATTAGATTAACATTGCCAAATTTAAATAAATAACAAGGATAAATATTAGCAGTTGAGCTCGTAGCCTAGTGATTGTCTCCTTCCACGTCTTATTAAGTTGAGATATCATATATTTGACTCTCATTCCCCTTTCCCTATCTTTGAAAAAAAATGGGGGGATAAATATTGATAAGTTTTTAATGGTTTAAATTATTAAAATTTATTTTTGAATAGTAATTATTATATACTTTTTATACTCTCTTGATTACTATATAATTTTTATACTCTCTTAATCTAAGTATTATTATATAATCTTTATATTCTCTTAATTTATGTTTTGTATTTTTTTGGCTACAAATATAAAATTGTAATTTATATTAAATCAGTATCCATATCAATTTGCATCTAGATAAATCTAGTATGTATTGCTGTTATAATTGAAGGATGAGTGAGGTGAATGGATTATACATAATAAATGTCAACAACTTGTAGTGGGCCTCATAATTATTTATTGTAGTAAGCTAGTTGGAGTTTATTTTTTATAAAAAAAATAATCAACCAAAAGTAATTAATTATAGTGGGTCTAATTAAATCTTTTCAACTAAGGAAAGAAATTAAAAGTAATGGAGTAGAGAGTGCCCAATTGATTGATATCGGAAACCTTGTATTATTATTATTATAGATAGAATATAGATTTTTATAGGTTTAATTAATTTACATGTCTCTATAGTTTTACTCAATTTTTAATTAGATCCCTATAGTTTAAAAATTTTCAATAAGGTCCCTACTTTAAATAAATTTTTGTAATTAAGTCCTTGAAGCAATCCATCATTACAACATTTTCGATTAAATTAAATAAACTTCTATGTTCAAGATTATAAAATTGGGTGAGGACCTATTTGTTACGACCCAACCCAGGACGTGACTGGTACATAGGGGATATGTCCCCTAGCAAGCCTACACTAGACCTTGTCTAAAAAAAATTGCGTAGAATCTCCCTTGTATTTAAGACTTTTCCCAAATACGGATCTTCTATCTGCACAACAATCTAAACACACAAAATCATTGGGCATCCAAGCATTCTTCGAATACACCCTACAGTGTAACATCCACCAAAATTCTTTTATTGTTTTTCGCCTAATTGTTCGGTTTTATCGAATAATTGAGAATAATTAAAATTCAATTAAATAATTATTTAGAATCAATCGATTAGCAATTAATTGAGGTTAGATATGAGGGAATTAAGTTAGAAGTATAGGAGATTTCATAAAATTTTCTTGAAAACCGATTTACCGATTTAAAGGAAATCGGTAAGATTACGGTATTTTAAACTGTCGGAACCGAACCAATAGAATTCCAACTCTTTAACCCTACCTTGAGTGGCTGATAACTCAGCCACTTAAAGTAAGAAAGTGGTGCCACTTTGGCCACAATACATGAAGAAGCTTGGCTGAATTTCAGCTATACAAGTTCAACCAATCATAACCTTTCATTCTAACTACCTCCATGTCTTTATATACACCATTCCTTTCCCTCATTCAGCCATTTCTGTGCCTCCTCTCCTCTGTCCAGCTCTCTCCTTCTCTTCTTCACTCACCCAACTCCATCAAACTATCAAGTTCAACCAGATTTTGCTTATCCAAGCCCCAAAAATCAAGCCAATCACATATAACAAGAGGTAGAGGTTTAACAAGAAAGGATGAAAATAGGAAGAGCTGAGAAGCTGAAAAACCTAAAACCCTCAATAGTCCGTACCGCGGATTGTACGGCTCCGCCTACCGCCATTTAAATTAAATGAAACCATTTTTATATGAAACTAGACATCTAGGGCTTTCCATACATATATTATATAAGGCTATTAGATTAGTATTGAGAGAGTTATGAATTTTTGAATTTCGACCTAGGTTTTTGACTTTGATTCTGGGCAGACTGGGTTGTTCAGGGTAGAACTCGCTCTATACTACTTCGAAATGAATGAAACCAACTTTCTTAGAAGGCTTACATATAGGAGAATGTCACATAAAAATTTCAGAATTACATAAGGTCCCGTTTGCTCCCAGTGATCCAAGAAAGTTGCCCTATGTCCAAATCGGGCCAGAACAGGGTAGTTCAGGAAGGTCGGAATTCGGGGCTTATAACTCGAGCCTTACTAATTCAAATGGAGTGGAACTTTTTGTCAATGAAACTTTTTCCTGTTAGCTTTAATATGAGACCAATTTTGTATGATTTGAATCAGTTTTCTATTTTTACAACTTTTAGGTGCTAATTCTAGGCAGCCACTGGGCAGGCTGGGATAAAACCTAAATAACTTGAACTATAGTTATCAAAATTAGAGGGGACCAAAGAGATTAGAAAATAGACACATAACAGTTTAACATATCCAAAATTGAGATCCAAATAGAAATTATGGGTTGATTTACAAAAACTAGGTTGAATGATTATGCTGAGGCAGAAGCTCTGCCTTAATGAGATCAATGTTTCTACAAGTTCAATGTTAAATTATGAATGCAATATTGTGTCTTCTATGAGGAATTGGTGTTTTGATGTACTGGCACTATTCATGGGGAAGCGGACATATTCCGTTATACTGCCGAAATTTCGGTAGAATCTATGTATAAGTTATGATATACATGTTAATACATGTGCATTTTCAAGAAAGCTATAAAAGTTATGATAAGAATTATGTTATTATGAAAGTTCCATGCTACTTGGGCCAGCCCTGGATAAAAAGTTAAGGGGAATAGATCGGTGGAAAGGTTGGAGAACGTAAACCCGGCATTCCTGTATAGGAACGAGCTCGATCCTGAAAAGTAGACTATTACCCAGGAGTATAAATGGCCAAGAACTCCCAGGGGACCAAGTGATGGAAAATGATGAAAAGTAATGGAAAAGCTTATGAAGGAAGAATCAAGAATGAACATGCATGATTACATGAATGCATGATTATGTGGAATAGTTATGTTAAGATGTTTGCAGTTGTCTATTATGTTTATTTACTGTCGTTTGTTCATTTATTCTGTTTATTATTCTGTGAATCATTATTAGTAATCTATTCTGTTACTTATACCATCTAAAGTAAAACTGAACCTTGCCTCAGACCAGACGTTTCCTTAAACTCATTAAAACGAATAGTCTAGTTTGAACACATGCTTTTATAATTAAATAAAAATCGAGGCAACTGAGAATGAATGTGACGTCAGATAAACACCATACACGAACCCTACTGAGAATTTCTTTAAATTCTCACCTCATTCTGTATTTCCGTATCATTCTCAGACGCTAGCGATGGATTCCATGGCCACCCTCTTCATTGAGATCCCAGATTTGCAACTTCACCACGATCCTATCCTAGATTCTCTGTATATAACTGGTTCCTGTAACTTTCGCCTTTACCTATTTAGTAATAGGAACTTTGCCGTCTCTTTATTTCATCCTGCTTTCGATCTTGCTACTCCATACATTGCCATCCCACTACACATGGCACACCCTCCTCTAGCTCCTCCTACACTCGTAGCACATGCAGCTTCTGCTGACCCTGCACCAGAGTCACCCTCGCAGATGGTTCCAGATATGCCACTCAGCTCTGAGAGTGACCCTTCCGAGGCCACTGGCTCATCACCCTCTTCCTCCTCGGGACCCAGTGCAGATTACTCTCCAGCCGAGCCTGGCATGGCCAACGGCTATCTGATGGAGTAGGTCAGCCGCAGAAGACGTTGTACAGCATGACTCTCTTTTGACAGCACGTAGCTTTGAGCCATAGACTTAGCAGCAGGACTAGCAGTAGGTTTGAAATGTCCTCTAAGGACCCATAAGATCATTTTGACTGATACGGGCCTTATGTCTTTTTGGTATGCCGGCTCCACTTATGTATTCCATTTTGAAACTCTATACATAAACTGAAGCAATGGCTTCTGATATTGTACTATTTCTTATCTTTTGTGGTATTTTGTTAAGTTTCGTTACGCTCATAGTATAGCAGCACGCCGTTTCGTCTGTTTTAAAAAAAAAAATATGAGATGCGATACGAATCATGAAAGGCAAGCAGAGTGTTAATACCGTAACACAATCTACTTAATTTCATGCTATGACTTAAGCATAACATTAAATTAGCAGGGTGTTACATACAACACACAATATCAGAGTTTAAAACATATTCATGCTAAACCAATCTAGAACACCAACCAATCATCATTAAAATTCAGACTTAACATAATTAAAACAACATACTTTTATTACAAAATTATAGACTAACACATGGAGGACCCTGCTTATGGGTTATTGGAGCACTTCTAGAGATTATAGAATTAAATCTAAATGCTGAATCTTCTAGTTAACTGTGGAAGCTTGAGCACGACCTCGCACCTGCCTAAAACATGGAGAGAAAGAAAGAGTGAGTCATAGAGACTCCGTGAGGAATAATATACCTATAACAAGGGTGGGACAAGTCGAAGCACATTTTTTGCAAAACAAAAACTTTATAAGTTTCTTAACAACCTCATACCGCATTTGATATTGAAAATACTTCGTCTATATATCCAATACCGTAAGATTTTCGGTAAAACCTACATAATTCATTAAATTGCCTTTTTAATTCAATTGAATAATAACTTCTTTGTAAACATATATCGGCATAATACTTTTAAATCTAACTAGATAAAAATACTTTCTCATAATATGAAAAGTGAATACTTATTTCAAAATCATAATAAAGCTTAAGGGAGGATCCTATTTCAGAAATAGCTGCCTAACGGGGTGGCCCTGTGGCCTAACTCCAGCAGTAAATGATAACTTCATGCTTATGTGTGTCTATATATTCCGATATATCGGCCAAACATGCCGGGCTAGCAATCACCCTGCTAGCTAGGTTACTCAAGGTGCACAAAGGCTAATGCCGCTGTTATTAGTAAGCAGTTCTGCAACAATTCCCCCGCTTAAGTAAACTTTACATCTTTGATGATTTCTTATCACTAAAACCTTTCTTTAATGTAATTCATATACATCTTGCTCATAACTTTAAATGCATCATAGATTCAAGAATCTTCATTATTCTTAATAACCATAGTTATCAAATCCTCCAAATATTCAAAACAACTGTACTATCAAATATAGTTTCAAAGTATAATACTTCCAATTTAAAACATCTATAGCTCTTTCTCAATTTGTCGAAATGTTACTAGTTCTTTCTAACAAATAGCTTAGAACATTGACTTTATGAACATAACAATTTATAATAACATGAAATTTCATATTGTTTAAATACCATAAATTAGTTTTTGTAAGAGCTTGTCCTACACTTTTATGCTTAAGCATACATAAACACGTATACATTACTAACATGATTACTTCAAGAATTCTACAATTATGGAGTAAAACACACTAATTCTATTCTTTCGTAGAACTTCACTAAAACATAATTTAGGCAATGCATTTAGGAAATTAAAGATACGAGGCAAGCAGTAAGTATATTATCACTCACAATACTAGGCCAAGAGGAGGAGATCTCTACTTATGATGCCACTAAGCTCATAGATAATTTTCACGAGTATCTAACATCACAAGGATCATAAACCAAATGCAAATTAGTGTTTATGGTCAAAGATTTACTTAAACTACCTTCCCTACTCAAAATTCCCAAATCCAAACCCTAACTCGTTCTTACATGACCAAACCTTAAATCCATAATGAATTCAACTAATCCATGGTATAATAAAGAAGCTAGAGGTCAAAAATTACCTTAGGGAGTGGAGGAAAGAAGAAGAGTATGAGGGGAGAAGTGGGTCTCCTCCCACCTTTGTTTCTCTCACTAGAAAGAGGAGAGAGAGAGCTTCAAGAGAGGGAACTCACTCTAAGGTGATAGGGATGGTATGAAAGGATGAGTTTGGTGATGGATATGAGTAAAATTGATAAAAAGTTGATGAATTTCATAGGGGAAGAAGAAGAATGAGAGAGGAAGAAGAGAAAGAGTGAATTGGTGGAGAATGAAGAAGATAGGTCGAGTTTCAGCTTTTATTTCCACCCAACGGGCGCTTGGGCGCTGCGACCTGGCTACCTGAGTGCCCACCCGCCTGAAGCTCAAGAAAGCAGTAGTGCAGTCAGCGCCTAGGCGCCTAGTCCCTTCTTTTTTTTTCTTTTTTTTCCCTCTACCAAACACTTATCAAATATCACCATATACTTATTTACATTTCTTAATTTTAAGTTAATGTCATCATTTATTTTAATCTCTATTAACTTTAAAACATAAATATAAATAAGAGAATACCTCCTATTTGAGTCCAAATAAAAATATTGGAAAAATCAAACTCTTTAAGAATCAAAATCCAACTTTTGGATTTTAGTACAAACTTCCGAAAACTTGCATTTTCTTAAACTTCAAGCTTGAAAACGAAAGGGTTAATAACTTCCTAAAATTCATTAAAAATCACTCTTCAATTCTTTGATATTTGAGGAATAATTACTGGGACTTTTAATCTCCTGAAAAATGTCCTCAACATATAGCACTCTAAGGAGGCATAAGGTCCAAACTTAAAGCTTTTGCAGGATTTGATAGAACAAAACACCATCATTCATACACTCTCGACTTGGGTGTTACACTATTAAATTATATGAAAATTTATAAATTTTTGTAATATTAGTTTGCTCTGAGAACTTGATTACAAAAATTTATTGAATGTAGAGATTTGATTAAAAGCTTTTAAATATAGAGACTTAATTAAAAATTTAGTTAAACTATAGGAACTTACTAATTAATTAAATATTTTTTTTTAACATTACATCTGAATCGATCATCATATAATATGTAACACCCTACTAATTTGATGTTATGCTTAAGTCAAAGCATTAAATTAGGTAGTCTGTGTTACTGTGTTAACGTTCTACTTAAACCTCGTGATTATTATCACTAAATCGTTGAAGCGGTGCGCTGTTACATAATAGACGTGAATAGCGTTATAAAACGTAATAAAGTCTCATATAACTTAACGAAAAAGATACAAATAAGTGATATATTACCAACTGTATACGTACATATGTAGTTTGGAAGCCAAGGGTTCAGTTTATACATATATATATTAACAGCAGATGAAATAAAGGAACAGTAAAATTTCTATTGCTACAAAGCAGCGGCAGAAATAGCAGGAGCAAACTGTGTCCAACGAGTCCAACTCGAAGTCATAGTGAAGCTGCAGGTCTGGGATCTCAGTGATAGGAGTGGCCGCTGAGCCCTTTGCCAGCGTCTGAGAATGATGTGGAAATACAATACGGGGTGAGAATTTTAAGAAATTCTCAATAGAGTTCATGTATGGCGTTCTTCTGACGTCACATTCATTCTCAGTTACCTCGGTTTTTATTTAATTATAAAAACATGTGTACAAATTAGGCTATCCGTTTTAATGGATTTAAGGAAAAGTCTGGTCCGAGGCAAGGTTCAGTTTTACTTTAGTTGACATAAGAAACAGAGCAGATTATAATGAACAGTATAAATGAATAAATGGCTGTAAATAAACATGATAAATATCTGTAAACATATTAACATAACCATTCCATATAATCATGCATTCATGTAATCATGCATGCTCATTCTTGATTCTTCCTTCATAAGCTTTTCCATTACCTTTCATCATTTTCCATCTCTTGGTTCCCTGGGAGTTCTTGGCCATTTAGACTCCTGGGTAATAGTCTACTTTTCAGGATCGAGCTCATTCCTATACAAGAATGCCAGGTTTACTTTCTCCGACCTTCCCACTGATTTATTCCCCTTAACTTCTTATCTGGGGTTGGCCCACGTAGCATGGAACTTTCATATTGACATAATCCTTTTTATAACTTTCATAACTTTCTTAAAAATGCACATGCATTAACATATAATTCATAACTTGTGCATGGGTTTTACCGAAATTTCGGCAGCATAACGGAATGCGTCCGCTTTCCCATGAATAGTGCCAGCCAACTAGTACATCAATTTATCACAAGAACACAACATCACATTTATATTCTAACATTAAACTCATATCAACATCAAATTCATTAAAGCGAAATTTACGCCAAAGATATTCAACCAACCCGGTTTTTATAATTCAAGCCATAATTTCTATTTAACTCATTTGGACCTCAAATTGAGTATGTTAAAGTGTTATGTGTCTATTTTCTAACCTCTTTAGTTCCATCTAATTTTGATATCTATAGCTTAAGATATTTAGGTTTTATCACGGCTTGCCCAATGGCTAGCCAGAATCAAGCACCTAAAAGTAAAAATCTACCATAAATCGAAAACTGACTCAAATTATACGAAATTAGACTCATATTAAAGCTAACAGGTTAAGTTTCATTTGAAAAAAGTTTCATTCCATTTGTCTTAGTAGGGCTCGAGTTACAAGCCCCGAATTCTGACCTTACCACACTGCCCTATTCTGGCCCGATTTGGACATAGGGCAATTTTCTTGGATCACTGGGAGCAACTGGGACCTTATCTAATTCTGAAATTTTTATGGGACATTCTCCTATGTGTAAGCTTTCTAAAAAAGTTAGTTCCACTCATTTTCAAGTAGTATAGGGCGAGTTCTACCCTAAACAACCCAGTCTGCCCAGAACCAGAGTCAAAACCCTAGGTCAAAATTCAAAAATTCATATCTCCCTCAATTCTAATCCAAAAGCCCTATATGATATGTCTATGGAAAGCCCTAGATGTCTAGTCTCATATAAAAATGGTTTCATTAAATTTAATTGGCTGTAGGCGGAGCTGTACACTCTGCCGTACGGACTGCCGAGGGTTTTTGGTTCTTCAGCCCCTCAGCTCTTCTTATCTCTATTCTTTCTTGCTTCAAATTCGATTTTAACCAAACAAACAGCCCAAAACCAATCGCATACCATCATAATCATTCATTTAACACATCAAGGATCATGAAAATAATCCAAGCTCAACCAGCCAAGACCACAGAACTGAAGCAAGAATCAAAACTCCTACCTTTGTTCCAAGTGATTTTGCTGGAATTTGAAGGCTTGGATGAGCAAGGCTTGAATTGGCTTGATGTTGGCTGGAGTTTTTGTGTGTGAAGAAGAGAGAAAGAGAGCTGAATGAGAGGAGAGAAAAGGGCGCCGGAATGTGGTCTGAAGTGGGTGATAAAAGGGTGAAAAATCTGATTGCATTTTGAGTGGTTTATCTTGAATTTGATTAGTCTAAAATGCTTGGCTGAAATTCAGCCAAGCTTCTCCATGAAGTGTGGCCTTTGTTGCGCCACTTTTGGGTGGTAAGTGGCTGAGTTATCAGCCACTAAAAATAGGGTTTAAAGCTTGCAATTCTATTGGTCCGGTTTCGACAGTTTAAAATACCGTAATTTTACCGATTTCCTTTAAATCGGTAAATTGATTTTCAATAAAATTTTTTATGAACTCTCCTATACTCTAACTTAATTCTCTCTTATCTAAACTCAAGTAATTTCTAATCAATTGAGTCTAAATAATTGTTTAACCGAATTTTAATTATTCTCAATTATTCGGTAAAACCGAATAATTAGGCGAAAAACGGTGGATGTATAATACGCTGGTCATAACATATTGTATGTTGATTATTTATATAATATATGATCGTCATAATCGGTTATCCCACTTTCCTTGGCACATAGGAATTTCGAATATCAAAAATTGTCATCATAATTGACAAGGGATTGAACTATCCAAATTGGACATGTCCACAGAAAGGTAAATTTCTGTACAAACTTCTAGCTAATTTTTAATTCTTTAATTTGAGCCAGAATTGAGTCCTTGTTGCACTTTTCATTATTTTTGGCTAAATACTTGCAGTTGCATTTTTTATGAGTAAAACCTCAAGTTAGTTCTTAAAAGAGTTATGGGATATCTATAACATTTCCATTTTTTTTAATATATCATAATAGAAATTTCGATTTATTTCACTTAGACAGTATGAGAATTTCTCGGGTAGCAATATACCATGACAATCCTCACACTAACAACTATAGAGCAGTGTAATATTGCCATCGAGAATACAGCATTATCGTATACTAAAAATTAGGAAAAGATAAAAATGTTCCTATAGTACAAAACTTTTATTTATAGAATTGCCCCAATATTTCTAAGAATTATACTTTGACTCCAAGAACTATTTATTCCTAGGCCCAAAATTTTAAAAAATTATATTTAGGTCCCTGCACTAATAGAATTAGCAAAAAAGTGTTTTAAGCATAATTGAGTAACATAGCGGAACCGTATAAATCCAAATCTCTGTCGAGTGGCCACGGAGGTATCCAAGTGTGTAATAATATGGGATATCCCTAGACTTGCCCATAACTACAAAAATGTAATTAATTATAGAAAACATAAAATACAGTAGAAATTTTGACCAAAAATAGATAGAAAATACTAAAAGATTTATGGAAGGCCAAAAACTACCTGAAAGATCTTGAAAATTCTAAAAAAATTATAAATATATTTTTAATGTAATTTTAAAGATAAACACTAATTTTTAGTAAATTTAAAGGATATTTGCATAATTATATAAAAATAACCTTACTAGGGTATAAAACGGGTCCCAAAAACCTTATATGACCACTCTAACTTATAGTATGGCAATGAATTAGTAGAGTTTCGGGCCTAGGCTTGTTGGGCCATGAAATTGGGCCTCCACAGCTGCTGGAATTGGGCCTAGCCTCTTTGAAATAATTTTGGATCCAAATTACAAAAAACAAAAGGCTAAAATGCATCATAAAACATACATAAATCAAATGAAAAATAAAACCCTAAGCCCAAGGACCCCCATGGCCAAATTCTAACTAGTTGGGAATCCCCTAGTTCTATTCTAACCATACGAGAACAAAGAATTCTTAGGATGTAACCAAAATGGCAAAATCCAATTACTTTACATTAATTAACTTTTACCAAATTAAAGTAACTTTTGAATAAAATCTTTCACCTGCCACCATGTCCCCAAGACCCCTTGAAAAGGTGTGGAGCTAACATGGGTTGATGAAAAAACTTTTAATTTTTAAAAATTATTAACCATAGATAATTAATTAGGCTAATTAACCGAAAAAAAGCTTAACTAAGGTAAAAATGCTCTAAAAATCGTATATATTGCAAAATAAATTCTGAAAATTAAACGATAATATATTTCATATATATAAACATGATATTGATGATAAATTAGAGATATATAATAGTTTGCTAAATAATTTGTTAATTAAAGGTTAAAGTACCTAATCTAGTTTTACGCAAAAATGCTAATTTTTGCACTAATTATGTACTAAACCACTTCAACACTTTCTAAATCTCTATTAGGCACATAAGATGAGTAATAATATGACTCCAAATCAATTTTGATTGGTTTCTAAAACAATTAACTGAAGACAAGACAATTAACCAATTTAACTACTAAATTAAGCTAAACTAATCACATAATTAACTAACAAACTAATCACCTCCTTTTCTATAAAAAGAAACACACCTCACACATCCCTATACTTTAGAAACTTAGCCTAGACCCCTTCCCTTGGCCAAAACACATCCCACCTTCATCCTCCACAATTTTCATCCAAAATCTCGAAGAAACTTCATCAAACTACCACCCAAACTTCACCGACTCTTATCACCCTCAAGCATCATCACTTTCCATCCATTTAGCTGGAGTTTCAACCCCTAGAAGTGAGTTAGAAAGGCTAAAGAAGCTGCTGACCCAGCCTTGTTCAGTTCAAGTTTCAAGCCTCTAAATCATGTAGGGTTTTCTTTTTCACTCTTCAGGCTTCATGCATGTGTTCTATATGATTTTTGTGATATTTGAAGCTTTAAACCTTATTCTTCTAAATATATGCTCATCCTTTAAGCTCCTAAAATTCCATGAAAGCATTGGGTTTTAATGTTTTCTTTTAAGGATTTTAAAGTTTAATCTTGTGTTCTTATGTTTTCAAGCTCACATACATGTTTTCTTGCATTTTTGTGAAAAGAATCTTCATGCTCATGAATGTAACACCTTCACAAGCATAGCACCATGCTTAGGAGTTGTTACTATTACTTGAACAGACCTTGTCTGACTACAACCTTTGGCCGTCTTCAATATTTCTTGAACTATCTGGAAATAATATGAAAATAAACATAGGAGTGAAAATTTAAAATTCTCAATAGGATTCTCTAAATTTTCACACATAGTGTCATCGTTATCATCTATAGCTATTTCAGTTTATTGGGAAAAAGGTGGGCATGTTATATAGCTATTTAGTTTTATAGTTCGAAAATATATTGTTCGAAGCAGAGTTCATTTTATTTATACACTTATTAAACAGAGAGAGAATCAAAACATCAACATAGTAACATGAAGGATGATTGAATAAGGTGCATAGATTCACAATAAAATAAGGAATAATTGAATAACATGCATGACTGAATGCAATTAACTTCTTGATGTGAGTACACCTTCATAATAACAATAACAAGAGAACATATGCTTATGTAATTTCTCTTTATAAAATCATGCAAATGTACTCATACTTTCTTTACTTTCTTCACTTGGCACACCTAGGCATTATGTATCACCGTCCCTAGGGTCTCTACTATGTTCTTAAATCTTTACTGCCCTTGGGTAACCTAATCTAGGAGTGAGCTCAACTTATGACCATCGTCACATAGTACTGACTCGCAAGGGGACCCATGTGCCTCTAGATTGGAGGGACTCAGTTGGCCAACTGCCTCCTGTAACATCCTCAATTTCATGTTGTGCTAAATTACCTCAGTAACCCTAAGTAATTAGGCACTTAATGAGAAATTATGAGATTATGGCTTAATTAAGGGGTTAACGAAGAGTTTATGAGTTAACTCGGATGAGAAAAGTCAAGAGAATACTTAATCGAGATTAGATAATCTCTAATTAAGCAAATCAGAGCCTTTATAGCTTAATTAAGCATTAATCGCCCTTAATTAGCTTAATCGAGTTTAATTAAGGTTAATTAAACTTAATCGTAAGATTAATTTTTATTAATCATATTCTTGTGTGTTAATCACTAATCCTTACTTAATCACCTTAATTAAGTTGTATGAGCACTTAATCACATGATTAATTCAAATTTAATCAACTAGATAATAAAGTAAAAAGTGATGTCATAAATGCATAAAGCATAAGACAAAGTGCTTTATGTAAGAATTTGACCATGCTTTGTTCCCCCATCATCCACTTTGTCTTCTTAATCACAAGATAACACAAAATTAAGCAAAATATCTCCCTTCCCTCCCTTGATGTAGTTGACGCCACACTCTCTCACACATACACACATACTCACATTTTCATTTTCACTCATCCTATTCTCTCACTTCAAAACCAAATCCTCTAACTTCTCTCTAAACTTTCTCACCTCTTCTTCCTTTCTTTACCACAACCACTCAAAACTTCTCACTTAACCCTTCAAGGACTTCATCTTTGGGTCTTTGGAGACAAGATCTAAACACTACAACCTCCATTTTCACAAGATCTTAACAACTTCTCCTGTAACACCCTCCCAAGTACAGTTGATACGTGCTCCAGAGGACAAATTGGACATTCTAGCACAAGGGGGTAAGATGGAGATTTTAGCATGCCTGAAGGACCAATCACACGAGCAAGAGCAAAGAGGTTAAGAGAAGACTTTGGGAACTTGGCTAAAGCAATTGTGGAAGACATGTATCAAGAATGGGCCAAGAAGATGCCAACACATACTAATGGACAACCCAAGATCTTGGTATTTGCTGTGAATTGGGCTTAGAAGCTTATACTGGCCATGTTGGGCCATTATCCTATTTTGGTCTTGTTTAGTTTAGTTAGTTTAAGTGTTTAGGACATCTAAACTTTTAGTTATTTTATTTAGCCCATATTTTATGTTTTATGTTTTATCCAGCCCAATTCATATTATTTAGCATTAGAACACTTCTTATTGGGCTTGGACTTAGTTTAAGTGTTTAACCTAGTGTAAGAGGTTATAAATACCTCAAGGAACACATTGTTATCAGTTTTTGATTAATTGAAATTCTGTTTTGTTTTCTTTCAAGAAAACAGTGCTTTTGTGTGCAAGCGAGGAGAGTGATTTGCTTTGCTTGTTGCATCAAGAAATTGAGAGAATTCATCCTAAGGTAAATTCCTTGCGATGTTCAAACAATTTCTGTTCTATCTTTTCCCTGTTATCTACGTTTCCAAGGACAGGTTTCTTGGGGGTTTAGTATGTAACACCCTAATAAACTCATACTACGCTTAAGTCGTATTACGGCATTTTATTAGTTGTTACTTATGCTCGTGGAAAATTAAACTTCACTTGAAATTAAATTACGTGGAAAATACGGTAAGATTTTCTTTTTTTGAAATACGTCATCGCTTTGGAAAGTAAAGCCTTGAGCGAGAAGGTAGATAGAGAAAGAGCGTGTCGCATAAAATAAATACCCAAATATCATAAGACAAGAGAAAGGTAAATAAATAGAAATTCACCAATACATTGCATTAATTAACTGATCATTACATCCATATGAGTTCATAATATATAAACATTACATCGAAGAAAGCTCATGGTTGTGCCATGACCTAAGTACTAGGTACTACTACAGACTTCAATGACAAAGCTCCTCTCAAAAAGAATATGCGAAGATGTAGAGTGACGGTCGCTATAAGTCCCAAAATAGCTTCGTCTGGCATTCCACGTCGTACGTCCGCTCGTAGTGCGGTGGCTCCAAGCTCCACTCCATTGGATGTGCCCACAAAAATCTGGTGACGATGCGGAAAAGTAACTAGAGTGAGAAATAAGATTTCTCAGTAGGACTCGAACCTAACACGGAGGTGTCATCGTCATCGTCCCAGCCACTTCGATTTTATAATGAAAACAGTGAGCATGCATAGGGTTCAGTTCTTAGGTTTTCGAAAACATGAATATCCGAAGTGGATTCAATTTTAACATACTCTCTAATCATTTATATCATAACATACATGGGCATAAGTATAATCAAATGAAACATGCATGACTGTACTATAAGCTTCTCTTAACTTTTTCTCTTTAAGGGTTTGGACCGAAGTCCCTTTTCTTTTCTTAACTTGACTTATCTTAAGTCTTTTTCTTTCCTTAACTTGACTCATCTTGAGTCCTTCTCTTTTCACCCACTAAACATAAGTGGTAATGAGCTCATACCGTGGCCGTCGCCACCATAGAATTTCGGTACTTACACTAGCTGGGTCATGCCATGCCTCATGTAAGCCCTATCCCCTATACTCACACTAGCTGGGTTTTGCCATGCCTCATGTGAGTCGTGGGTGAGGGGAACTTACTTTGGGTCACCTTCCCTTTTGAAGGATCACACCCTTAGTTTACTTTCTCTTCTTATTAAAGCTTATGATGCAAAATATTTCTAAGTCCACAATTTCTACAAAATTTCGGCAGCATAACGGCTAGACTGAAGCTTCCCAAAATTTTGCCAAACAGAATACCAACATCACAGCATCATATCATATCATCATATCATATCATCATTATCATGGCATCATAATCACATCATCATAACATCATGCTTGCAACATAAACATAGGCATATTCTCAAGTAAAGTTTAATGAGCTTAGCTTAGTAAATTTGGTGCAAGCTTTTAATTTAGGTTACCTCTTGGGTGTCCTCTTTTAATTGTTGTGGGGCCCATTTTGTCTAATGTCCTTTTTGATACTTTTTGAGTGGAATTATGAAGGTTTTCTAATACTTAATATAAGGGTATTAATGTCTTAAAGCTTATTCTTTATTAACCTTTAACTTTTACCCTAACCAGTTTTACTTTTACAGTGGGGCAATAACTTCAAAAATTCACCATATTTTGGTATTTTATCATTTTAATGTGAAATTTTATATGCTTATAGGGTTCTGAGTCTAGTTTTTAACAAAACAAGTCCCACTCAAAAATTCGTTTTCTAACTCCAGTTATGCATATTTTATTCTGACTGTTCAGTTTCTAAGTTCACTTCCGGTACAGTGGATTGTTACTTCTCATTATAATTACTCAGAATGAATCTGAGAAAAATGTTTTATGGGTTTGTTCCTCTATGTCTTAGCTTTCATTTAAACTTGGTCTCACTTAAAAATCATTTTTGTAGCTCGAGTTATACACATTTTAGTGTAGACTGCCCAGACAGAAACCAATCCGAGAATAGTCCACTTTGAAAAATCATATCTCACTCATTTTAACTCCGAATCTTATGTATTTTATATGTATGGAAAGCTCTCTGAGTATATTTTCATATAAAATTGGTTCCACTAATTTCTGAGTTTTTTGGAAAAAGTTATACCGTTCGGTTTACTGACTGCTAGAAAATCCAGATTTTATGTTTTGATTTTTCTCATGTTTTCTCCAAAACACTGAACCTCACTTTCAAGAAAACATTCTCAAGTTATAAAAGACTCATATGCCATGAAAGATTAGTGAAAAAATAACATGTTGGAGTTCAAAAATTTTGAGTTCAACCATGCATCACACCAAACCAAAAACATGTTTTCAACAAACAACCATACAAGCAACCACATCTCATTTTATGACAAGAATGGCTATGATGGCCATAATCAATCTTTAAAATCACCTAGCTATGGAGAGCATAGGAGTTCTAAAGCTTGAAAAACAAGAGAGAAAAAGAGTTTAGAGCCACTACCAAGAAGCTTTCTTTGAAGGAATTTGTGATGGAAGAAGGTGATGGTGGTGGTATTCCTCCTCTTGGATCTTGAAAGAGGCTTGGTATGTGATTGTCTTTGATTCTCCAAGAACAAAAAATGGTGGCACTTGAAGAGCTTGTGAGTGGGATGAGGAGAGGAAAGGATGAGAGAAGTGGAAGGATTCTAGAGAGAAGTTGGAGAGTTTAGAGAGAAGGAGGAGAATTTTGGAATTGAGGAGAGAGAAGAGGATGAGTGAAATGAAAATGAAGAGAGAAAGAGAGAGGGAGGGAGGCGTACATGGGGGGAGGGAGGGCTGATTGCCCTTGCTTCTCCAACAAGCAAGGGGAGTGGGTGAGTTTAGCTTCTTTTGCAAGCAAGAAGGCTAAGAACTTTGGGGTAAAAGAGGGGGTTGTATTTTCCTTGAGTCTTGCAGGCATTCTAATGTCCAATTTGTGTTTTTCTCTAGGGGTTAAAGGGGAGTACCCCTCTTAGGATTTGGTTGCTTGTCTAAGACTCATCCAAGTGTCAAGATCTAATGGTGGATGACAAGGATCCTAGTCTTAGCTTTTGATCTAATGGTGTAGGATTAAAGAGATTGAATGAAGGGTGAGATGTTGCTCCTCCTTGGTATGTCTTTTTAGGGCATATGCATGGAAGAACTTTTATCTCTAAATGTTATTAGAATTATTTAAATGTAATTTAACTTAATTGGCTTAATTACCCATGAGTTAACTCTTGTCAATTACACTTTTTATGATGTCTTGCATTACGGTTAACCATATGCTTAATTTGGGGTTTAATTTTTCAAGAGTTGTCTTAAGTGTCTTAATCATTATAAACTTAATTAGTAAGGTTAGGTTGTCTTACTTTTGTTTTGGCACCTTCGAGTAATTAGGGATTAGACGATTAAGGTTTTATTAAAACGCTTAGGACATTATGATTAAATTGTTGGCTAGACTTAATTTACTAAGCTCTTGCTCTCGGGATTAATCGATTAGTTCTCAATTAATCGCTAATCCCTTTAATTAGCCGGGAACACCGAGCTAATTAGCTTAGGTAGAAATGGGGATGTTACATAGTAGGGAGGGTCTTTATTCTACATCTTGTTTTCTATCAAAGTGTGTGCTTGGGGTTTCTAGATCTTTATATCCACGGGGTTCCGCATCATTTGGTATTTAGAACAAGGTCTAGATAAATTCCTATTTATCTATCTTTGTCTTTTACGTTTATCTTTTGTCTTCTTTCCTTGTCCGTTTGCATTCTTATTTTTGTGTTTATCCTTTGTGTTGCGGTCATATCTTTGTTCCATCTTTGTGTTTCTCTCGTTTTGCTTTCAATCTTTGTTGGTAGTTCACATTTGAAAAAAAAAAAAGAAGGTGCAGAAAAAAATGAAAAAAAAAGCCAAAAAAAAGGAGGACGAAAAAAAAAAGCCAGAAAAAAAAGCGGATGAAAAAAAAAAGGAAAGGAAATTAGAAAAGATTGAAAGGATTATACTCAGATTTAGTTTTAATTCATATCAGATTGCATTATCTTTTGTTTCAAATTCAAAAAGATTGTGTTTAGATTCAGTTTTGATTCAAATCAGATTACATATCTTGTCTTTCCTTGGAATTTAAATTTTGATTTTTAAATCTGATTTATATCAGATTTGGTTGATTTACACCAGATTTTGTGTTATCTTGAGTTCCTTGGAGTCTAAGTAATCCTTAGTTGTGTGTCTTTTGCATTTTTTTTCCTTGCAAATTAAGTAATCCATTCTGAGTATTCAACTTGAGTTTCTCTTGGTAGTCCTTGTCATCAAATTCTGATCGTAATATTACTTGTGGATTTGCCTTGCTTGATTTCATTTAATTTCTAAAGTGCAACATTCTAAAGTGATCAAGAGTGGTAACAGGCAAGAGTGGTGAGCACAAAAGAGGGTAAAAGCCAAGAATTGAGTGAAAACACGAGTGTACCCAATTTTGAGTGCAAACACGTGAGAGAGTGCTTGTGAGGTCCTTTTCTTTTATTAGCATTTTGCAGGTTGTTCAATGGCTAACAACTCAAGGAAGGAAAGAAAAGAAAATTATGAAGAGGAACCTAGTATGATACTTGACATGAAGCTTATGTACCAAGCTTTCCCTAGTCAATTTCAGAAGTTGAATAGTAGACTTGATGAGATGGATGAGTACAGAAAGGAGATGACACAAAGCATGTCTAGAGGTAGTAGACGGGTTGATCTGAGGAATCAACGTCACTGTGATTCCAGCCATGAGCTATCTGGGGAGGAGTTTGGTGAAGTTGATTCAGCCAGAAATAGGAGAACTAGAAACAGAGCTTGGGATAGCAACATTAATGCTATCAAGATGCAGATACCACCATTCAAGGGTAGGAATGATGTTGAAGCTTATTTAGAGTGGGAAAGAAAGGTGGAGATGATTTTTGCTTGTCATAATTATTCTTAAGAGAAGAAGGTTAGATTGGCTGCTGTGGAATTTTCTAATTATGCTCTAATTTGGTGGGATGAGTTAGTTAAGTCCAGAAGGAGGAATGGGGAATACCCAATAGAAACTTGGGATGAGATGAAGAGGATAATGAAGAAGAGATTTGTTCCTTCCCACTAGTATAGGGAAGTGCACCAAAAATTGTATAGGCTCATTCAAGGCTCAAGTCAGTAGAAGATTACCACAAGGAGATGGAAATACTCATGATTAAAGCCAACATTGAGGAGGACATGGAAGTAACTATGGCTCGGTTTATAGATGGTTTAAACAAGGAGATTGCAGATGTGGTAGAATTACACCATTATGTGGAGATGGAGGATTTGGTTAGCATGGCAATGAAGGTGGAGAAACAACAAAATCAAAGAAGGGCAACTAAGGCATTTTCAAATTCCAACTCGAAGTGGGGTTCAAAATGGTCTAAGTATGAGGACACAAAGGAGAATAGGCACTCAAATCCTAAGGAGAAGGGACTGGACATAGCCAAGAAGAAATGTACTTCTAATTTATCTTCTTCTATTGCTACTTCTAGACATAGAGATGTTAAATGCTTCAAGTGCCACGGTTTGGGCCATTATGCATCTAATTGCCCGAACAAGAGAACAATGGTCATTAGGGGAGGTGAAGTTGTATCTGAATCTGATGATGATGGTAAGTCTGATGGTAGTGATGATATGCCACCATTAGAGGACTATTCTGATAATGATGAGAATGTTGAATATGCTGTGCATGGTGAGTCTCTTGTTGCTAGACGTGCTTTGAATATGCAAGTTAAGGAGGATAGCCTAGAGCAAAGAGAGAACATCTTTCACACTAGATGTTTGGTTGGTGGAAAGGTGTGCAGTTTGATTGTTGATGGTGGAAGTTGCACCAATGTTGCTAGTACCACCTTAGTGGAGAAGTTGGGATTGAAGCATGATAAGCATCCTAATCCATATAGGTTGCAATGGTTGAATAATAGTGGGGAAGTGAAAGTTACTAGACAAGTTGTGGTTGTATTCTCCATTGGGAAGTATGGTGATGAAGTAGTGTGTGATGTAGTATCCATGCAGGCTAGTCATTTGTTGTTGAGGAGACCATGGCAATTTGATAGGCATGTGCTACATGATGGGTATAAGAATAGGTATTCCTTTGAGTATAATGGCCACAAGATCACTCTTGCACCATTATCACCCACGGAGGTGTATCTTGATCAAATGAAGCTTCAACAAACTTGTAGGGGAAATTTGGGAAGTGAGGAAAAAGAAAAAGAGAGAAAAGAGGCCATGAGAGAAAAGAATAAAGAACAAGGCCCAATGGTGAGAGAAAATAAAGAAAAGAAAGAGATAGGTGAGAAAAATTCAAAGAAAGACAAGAGTGAGGAAAAAGAAGAGAGTGAGAGGAAATCATGTTTTTATCCAAAAGAGAGAGATTTGAAAAGTACTTTGTTAGGCAAGAGAGCTTTGATTATGATTTTGTTTAAGGAGATTTTACTCTATGAAACTGAACTTAATCCAAATTTGCCTAGTTGTTTTCTTTCTTTGTTGCAGGAGTTTGAAGATGTCTTCCCTAGTGAGGTGCCAAGTGGATTACCACCATTGAGAGGGATTGAGCACCAAATTGATTTTGTGCCTGGAGTTAGTATTCCAAATAGACCAGCCTATAGAAGTAATCCTGAGGAGACAAATGAGCTTCAAAGGCAAGTGGATGATTTGTTGGCTAAAGGGTATGTGAGGGAAAGCATGAGTCCATGTGCTGTTCCAGTTTTGTTGGTTCCAAAGAAAGATGGCACTTGGAGGATATGTGTGGATTGTCATGCAGTCAACAAGATAACGGTAAAGTATCGCCATTCTATTCCTAGGTTAGATGACATGCTTGATGAGTTAAATGGTGCATGCATATTCACTAAAATTGATTTGAAAAGTGGGTATCACCAAATTAGAATGAAACCAGCAGATGAATGGAAGACTGCATTTAAAACAAAATATGGTCTTTATGAGTGGTTGGTTATGCCTTTTGGGTTAACTAATGCACCTAGTACTTTCATGCATTTAATGAACCATGTTTTGAGAGAATTTTTGGGGAAATTTGTGGTTGTTTATTTTGATGATATTCTGATTTATAGCTAGTGTTTGGATGATCATGTATCACATGTTAGAGCTATATTAGATGTGCTTCAAAAGGAAAAGTTATTTGCGAACCTTAAAAAGTGCACCTTTTGCATTGATAAAGTTGTTTTCCTTGGTTTTATTTTGAGTGCCCATGGTATTGAGGTTGATGAGGAAAAGGTGAAGGCTATTCGAGAATGGCCAACGCCTAAAAGTGCTTCTGAGGTAAGAAGTTTTCATAGTTTAGCTGGATTTTATAGAAGATTTGTGAAAAACTTCTCTACAATTGCTATTCCATTGACTGAAATTATTAAAAAGGATGTTGGATTTAAATAGGGAAAGGAACAAGAACTTGCTTTTAATACTTTGAAAGATAAATTGTGTTCTACTCCTATTTTTGCTTTGCCTAATTTTGATAAGACCTTTGAAATAGAATGTGATGCTTCTGGGATTGGTATAGGTGCTATTTTGATGCAGGAAAAACGTCCTATTGCATTCTTTAGTGAGAAGCTGAATGGAGCTCAACTCAAGTACTCAACCTATGACAAAGAGCTATATGCTTTAGTTTGGGCCTTAGAGGTGTGGCAACACTACTTGCTGTCCAAAGAGTTCGTAATTCACACTGATCATGAATCTCTCAACACTTAAAAGGACAAGGTAAGCTGAATAAGAGGCATGCTAAATGGGTTGAGTTTATTGAGACTTTTCCATATGTGATCTCTTATAAGCAAGGGAAAGAGAATGTGGTTGCTGATGCTTTGTCTAGAAGGTATGCTTTAATCACTACACTTACCACTAAGTTGTTAGGATTTGAGCATTTGAAAGAATTGTATGCTACTGATTCTGATTTCTCTGATATTTATGCTGCATGTGAACATGGTGCATTTGACAAATTCTATAGGCATGAAGGTTTTCTGTTTCGTGGTAATAGGATTTGTGTGCCTGCTTGCTATATTAGAGAGTTGCTTGTTAGAGAATCACATACTGGTGGTTTAATGGGTCATTTTGGTGTGCATAAGACTTTAGATGTGTTATTTGAGCATTTTTATTGGCCACACATGCGAAAAGATGTTGAAAGAATTTGTGCTAAGTGTATTGCATGTAAACAGGCTAAATCTAAGTCTATGCCGCATGGTTATACACACCCTTGCCTGTTCCTGCTCATCCGTGGGTTGATATATCTATGGATTTTGTGCTTGGATTGCCTAGAACTAGGAAAGGTAGAGATAGCATTTTTGTTGTAGTGGACAGATTTAGTAAAATGGCTCACTTTATTGCATGCCATAAAACTAATGATGCAACAAACATTGTTGATTTGTTTTTTAGAGAAGTGGTGCGCTTACATGGTGTCCCTAGGACCATTGTTTCTGATCGTGATGTCAAGTTTCTGAATCATTTTTGGAAAGTGTTGTGGGCTAAGTTAGGAACTAAATTGTTATATTCTACTACTTGTCACCCACAAACTGATGGTCAAACTGAAGTGGTGAATAGGACTTTAGGGATTACGTGCAGTTGTTGGTAAGAATTTGAAAACTTGGGAAGATTGTTTGCCTTTCATTGAGTTTGCATATAATAGAACCATTCATTCTTTTGCAGGGTTTTCTGCTTTTGAGCTTGTGTATGGCATTAATCCTTTAACTGTTTTAGACTTGATGCCTTTGCCTTTGAGTGATCTTGTTAGCTTAGATGGTGATAAAAAGGCTGAGAAGGTTAAAGCAATGCACTTGAAGGCACGTGAGTTGATTGAAAAGAAAAACAAGGCGACAGCTCAAAGAGTTAACAAGGGCCGCAAACAAGTTGTCTTTGAACCTGGTGATTTGGTTTGGATTCATTTAAGGAAGGAGAGGTTTCCTACTTATAGGAAATCTAAACTTGACTCAAGGGGTGATGGTCTATTTCAAGTGTTGGAGAGGATCAATGATAATGCTTACAAGATTGACCTTCCGGGTGAGTATAATGTTTCAGCTACTTTTAATATTTCTGACCTTGCTCCTTTTGATATGGATGCAGATTTGAGGACAAATCTTTTTGAGGAGGGAGGGAATGATACGTGCTCCAGAGGACAAATTGGACATTCTAGCACAAGGGGGCAAGATGGAGATTTTAGCATGCCTGAAAGACCAATCACAAGAGCAAGAGCAAAGAGGTTAAGAGAAGACTTTGGGAACTTGGCTAAAGCAATTGTGGAAGACATGTATCAAGAATAGGCCAAGAAGATGCCAACACATACTAATGGACAACCCAAAATCTTGTTATTTGCTGCGAATTGGGCTTAGAAGTTTATACTGGCCATGTTGGGCCATTATCCTATTTTGGTCTTGTTTAGTTTAGTTAGTTTAAGTATTTAGGACATCTAAACTTTTAGTTATTTTAATTAGCCCATATTTTATGTTTTATGTTTTATCCAGCCCAATTCATATTATTTAGCATTAGAACACTTCTTATTGGGCTTGGACTTAGTTTAAGTGTTTAACCTAGTGTAAGAGGTTATAAATACCTCAAGAAACACATTGTTTATCAGTTTTTGATTAATTGAAATTCTGTTTTGTTTTCTTTCAAGAAAACAGTGCTTTTGTGTGCAAGTGAGGTGAGTGATTTGCTTTGCTTGTTGCATCAAGAAATTGAGAGAATTCATTCTAAGGTAAATTCCTTGCGATATTCAATCAATTTCTATTCTATCTTTCCCCTGTTATCTACGTTTCCAAGGACAGGTTTCTTGGGGGTTTAGTAGGGAGGGTCTTTATTCTACATTTTGTTTTCTGTCAAAGTGTGTGCCTGGGGTTTCTGGATCTTTATATCCACGAGGTTCCGCATCAACAGTACTATGCTTAAGTCATAGTGCCACGCTCAAGAGTTGTTACTGTTGCCTGAGCGGACCTTATTT